>JAWPHD010000207.1:70000-569759 GCA_037043455.1 Cyrtodaria siliqua | reverse complement strand
CTACCATGCTTAAATTCTTAATCTTGTAATGCACAGATATAACTGGTAATGAATGAGAAATTTCAAAGGTCTTCGACAAGTACTTAAAGAGAAACAGGCATTTCAAAAAGTAACAGTTAACATACCTGAATAAAACTCAGGACGAAAATGCCTTAGTATGTATAAGTGATCTATATTAAGCATTTATTTTACCATCAATGGAATGGTATTGAAACACTCTTTCATTTGGTACCAAACATCAACACTCACAACGAGCACATAATTGTTAAAACGCGTTAGTGACAGAACTTATTGAATGACCCTCGTATTTGAAGCTGTGCGTACATTTGTATTAGAAAGTAAACATTTTTAATTTTATCGGTTTACTTCTTCCCTGATTGAGGAGCTCAATTTTATTTTATTTTATTTTTTCTTAATTGCTGAGTGCCAGCTTGTTGTCAACTATAATTACCTACCCTTCTCCACTTCGTCACCCTAGAGTTCCATGTTGTTGTCCACGCCCACTCATTTGTTTTCTTTTCTGTAACACCCCCCTCCCCCCCTCCCCCCCCACCCCTTCTCATTTGTTTTCTTTTCTCTAACACCTGTTTGTATCGCGTTAGTTTTTTTTCCTTTTACGCGAAATAAGATATGTTAAAAAAATTAGCCATTTCGATGTTAAATTGTATTAACCGCAACATCAAATGCATTTGTTAAATACCAAGGAGAGGAACTTTATAAGATTGCTTTCCTTCGTTCCAAATCCTATTAACTGTGTACTATTTATATATGCATGTTGTGTAATATTGAAATAAAATATGTTTAAACCAAAACAAGTTGGTGGTCACACGCATGAAAATAGTGTCTTTAAATGTTATCAATATATCGGTTTAAAATGTTGAAATAATCTAAACGAAAAAATGTATCTTATCGCATAACTTGCGGTGTGGGAGTGTTAAAAGGCCATGCTATATTTATCATATTACTCTAGTGAAATAAATATGCAAATGAACGACATATCATCGTTCGGTCCTTTCCGTTTAGTTCGGTGAGCATCGGAATTGCCGCGTTGATTTCTTTAAAACCAGAAAAAAAATACTTGTGTTTCTGGTTACTCATCAGAAAAAAATAGGGTAGGTAGGTCGGTATTTTATTCTTTTTTTTTTTTTTTTTCTTTTTTTTTTGCCGATGTGGTTTTGACGATGTTAAAGGTATCTTTAATTTTTTTAAGTAGTTACTTTGTAGCGATTTTGCAAGGAGAGAAGGACAATAACCTCATGATATCTAACTTGTTTGTTTTGAATAAAAGAAATTGAAAACAAATATTTTCTGCCATTATGAGTTTATTTGTTGACGGACGGCAGACGGAGTGACATGCAAAAAGTGATCACAAAAGCTCCGACCCTTGAGAGTTCCATCTTACATGTGGCTGTGAAAGATTGAATGTTATCATTTCCTGAGGCTGTGTGGTATTGGAAGAACGAATCTGTTGACAGCATGTCATGATTAATGATTTTCATAAACTTCTGCTCTGTCCCATGGCTGCATTTTCCAATATAATAGCCAAAACGGACGCGCAGTGCACCATGGATGCATCCATGTTTTAGAACATGTTTCGTACTCAATATTTTCGTACATTACCGATTCGTACCCAGTTTTTCGTCCTTTTGTTTTTGATGATAAAAAACAGAAGAGTCGGCGCCAAAAAATAGGGACGGTCGGGTAACCAGAAACACAGGTATTTTTTTCTGGACTAACCGTTTATAATACCAGATTACGGAAATCGACAAATAGTTTCCTTGTTCTGTGGCGTACAGAAGATTTCGAGTCAGCATACGACGTCATCATACAAATGTATGACGTCATCGCACGACAACGTTATACATTTACGTTTCTTAGGACAGTGAGATGAGTAAATATCTCGCTTTTACAATATTGTGCTAAAATATGAAAACTCTGCGATTGATTTTTTGGGTCTATTACAAATTCAGCAGACGTTCTTGATACAATATACAATAAACATCAAGTTTCAACTATAAGTATTTCTGTGCACTATATACAAACTTACCACATCACCTTATCAAAGACAAGCTTATTGCTCTTATTCAGTAAAGCTTTAGCCAGAGAAAACAGCTACATTTTTGGCCTGTAACAATATTAAAGCGATTTTTACTATCGACAGTTTAGGCAATTACACCATGTGGACTTGCCAAGAAGCTTGCGAATCAATCATTTTCCTATTAGATACTATATTTTCGTCAGGTATGTAACCACCGTTTATAGACATATTATTAGTATCCCTATGGGTACGAACTGTGCACCTCGTGTAGCAGATTTGTTCTTGTATTGCTATGAAAGAGAGTTCATGTTGAGTCTTTCATCCAATACTCAGGCTGATGTAGGTGGGGGCCTTTCTGGATTTCTATGATTTTCGGGTAGGTTTCTGTATACATAACTGTACCCCGGGTACAGTTCTGTAGTAACCGGAACGACAATGACCCCATCCGCATTATTAACCATAGAAGAAAAGAAGGATCGTCAATTATAAATATGTGATCTAAATACCGAGAGGTGTCATTAAAGGCTTCGATTAGCTCATATATACATAACTGTACGCGAGACAAAATACAATGTCTTAAAACGCGACCGTAACACGTTCTGTTACTTCACGGAAACTAAACTTTAATTGTTTACAAAGTTTAATCGATTCACTTTTTAAAAGACGTTCGCAGTTGCCTCCGCCTTAAAGGAATGCAGTTGGTCTAAATATTTGACCAACTCTTCTTGAATTAGGAGCTGCGTATGTGTTTACTTTTTTTGCGCGGAGTTTTTACAACTTCCGGTTTTACGACAAGACGTTCTGTATTTTATAACTATGTCAGCCTAAATATGTTTTCAAGAACAATAGTGCAATAGTTAATAATATTGTTTGAGTAGTTGTTTTATTAATTTCTAAATTGTTTCAATTCCGCCAATGAGATCTTGTTTGTCCGGGTACGTTTCTGTATATTTGTGGGGCGTTCTGGAATTCAAAGATTTTCGGGTATGTTTCTGTATATATAAATGAACCCCGGGTACCCCGGGAACCTTTCTGTAGCACCCGACACGTTAATAATATCTATCCTAAGGAACTTTGACTCAACAAAGCTAACATTTTTCTGATACTGTCGCTTCTTTCTTTTGATTTACATCTCTTTATTGAAAATGGCGAAATAATTAGTAAAACCTATGACAAGAGAGATGATTTTAATTTTGATATTGTGAGGTATCCCCATTTAGATGGGGATGTTCCCCGAGCAATTTCTTATGGGATCTCGGTTTATTTGTTTCTCTATAGCTTGTAGTCGTGTTGAGAACTTTAATATTCGTAATATTTGTATAACTAAAAGGTACTACAGCAGGGCTACCGTTACCATAACCTTCGAGAAACCTTTGCAACATTGTATTATCGTAACCCTAATCTGCCTTTTAAATATAAAATAATGTAAGAACTCTTCTGCGACAAGGACTATCACAACCTGACTTCTATGGTGATGTGATTAACAAACTTCGTAAGATCCTTGGTCATAATCACTTTTATAAAATCTGTATTAAGCTTGTTACAAAGTTTATCAAAAGAGGTTATGACCCTATCATTTTGCAAAGCACTGCATGTTTAGTGCTGGACCCATTTACAGTTCGCAACTATTCTTTCCTCTTTGATTGTGCGATGACCGGACAGAGTGTTGACCCTATGGTGACGTCTATCAACATTCTGATAGGACGGTAGCGTTTGATTTTTGTCTTTAATCTTGTCTTGACGTACCCTTAACGGTTTATTCTCTTGTTGCTCTGGCTTCTGCTAAGTCAATGAGTGAATAATTTGTGGCTTTCTAACCTTTTGTTTTTATATTATTTACACATGATCATGTATGTGTTTTACTTATATTATCTATTAATGCTGCCATGTTTGTTAGAGAGTATAAGCTGGTGGAATATCTTTATTTACACTTTCCATTTATTGGGATAACAATATGGTAAGAGTAAGGTTTGGTGCATCCTAGAATCTAGAACCTGGTTTAAACCCCTAGCTGACTTCTTTTGCCACTGACCGTTCCCAGGGTTCTCCCCAGATTTGTTTTCAGGCGCTGGCACAGACAGCGCTGTTTGGGATTTTGAGCGGTGGTTAGGAAGGGGCTACTCCCCTCCCCATCCTTATCTTTTGCATAATTCTGAGATAAACCGTCTGCTCTGAGATGATTTATAATTGTAAAAGTATGTCCTTATTTAAATTAGAAAGCACTTTCAGGGCTTTATGCTGTTTCAAAACAGGGTTTTCGCAAATATTTTGAAAATCCACTTTCCCAGCCTCGGGGCAAGTGTATTTTCAAAAGGCAATTGCCCTGCACAATAACTCACTTGCCCCACATTTAAGTACACTTGGTCTTATTTAGTTTTAAATATTTATGCATTAGTGTAAGGCCTATATATCAATTAAACTAATTCAGAACTAAACAAATATCTTTTCTTGCGTTCTTTTTGGAATCGCGAAAACCGGTGACATATGAAAAACAAAAAGCATATCGCTCAGTTTTGCAAAGTTTTTTAGGGAAAGATGCACATACATATACGTTTAATTTCATAATTTGTCAATGAAATACACTGAATACCTCATCAAATCGCGTTAATAAACGAGTGCTTTGTGTTTATTTAAAACGTTCGCATTTTTCTCGCAAAATAATCGAGTGCCGCGCATTGTTATGATTTAAGGTTTTTGGAAGAAAGTGAGCTCACGTGGTGTCAATATGTAAATTAATGTATTGTTTCTGTATTTGACTGGTCAAAAGTCCATATGACCTATACATATTTCGGCAAGGTGATGGTTGGAAGGTCGCCGACTTGATTGCCCTAACCCCCGAGGCGAAAATGACAGTGAAAACTTGTTATTTGAGGAGGTATATTTCACAAATTCTGGCGAGTGACACCGATAGTGGGGCTCTGTAGCGGTTATTTCAAATACCTATAAACAAAGAAATATAAAAAGATCGGACAGGGAAAATAGCATTCAAGGAGGACAGTAAATCACAAAACACAAAAACAAACACGCAAACAGACAAACAAGAAGGCAAAAACAATAATAAATGCAAACGACATCACAAACACAAAAGGGTCGACAATAGGGCTACCGCCTTGGAACGGTCAGTGGCAAAGTAGGCCACTAGGGGTTTAAACCGGTTCTAGGTTGCACCAAACCTCACACTTACCATACTGTCATCCCATTAAAACAGGACAGTGTAAATAAAGAAATCCCCGCCATGATCTAATCTCTAACCAACAAGGCAGCATCAATAGGCAATATAAGTAAAACACAAATATGCTCGTGTAAATATAATACAAAAAAACAACAATAGCCTAGAAAGGCACAATGAAGGTACTCAATGACTTGGCAGAAGCCAGAGCAGTAAGAGAATAAACCATTAAAGGCACGACAAAAAAGATCATGGACAAACATCAAACGCCACCGACCCAATGGGCTTTAGGTAGGCGCCATCATAGGGTCCACAGCCTGTCCGGTCATCGTACAATTAAAGAGGAAAGCATAGTGGCGAACTGTAAAAGGGTCCACCAACAAGCATGGAGTACGTTGCAAAATGATAGGGTCATAACCTCTTTTGATAAACTTTTTAACAAGTTTAACAACGATAGTATGAAAGTGATCATGACCTAGAATCTTACGAAGTTTATAAATCACAAATCTAACCACCGCACTTGGAATTAAAGGACCGCGCTAATTTAAAGAAAAGGGCTAATAGGGATTTTGAAGTTCAAGCACCGCGGCACCGTGGTGCTTAAAGGCGCTGGGGAGAAGTATTGTCAAACCTTTTGTGTTTGTGATGTCTTATTTCGCCTTGTATTTATCTTAAAAAAAATTGTCTTTGTTTCTGTGTGTGTTTGCGAATAGCTGTCGTTAGTAAATGCTACTTTTCCTGTTCTATTTTTATATCTACCTTTACCAAATGTTTCATGTGAAAATATATTGCATTTGTTGAAATATCCAGCTTCAAATCTTTATGATTTTCATGGGGACATGATCCTTAAGACAACATGTGCTAAGATTAAGTATATAGTGATTAAAAAATGTTCAAGGGTGTTTGAACACATTTTAGCATACTTCCTCACGTTTTAGAAAAAGCTGAATTATCAAACACAGTACTTAAGTTGTTATCAAATAGGGACAACTGTCAACAACAGGTCATACATTTTCCAGATATCCACCCAGTTTATCTATTGTTCAAACTTCCTAAATGATATTTCGTTTTATTTATAATGTGCAGGTCATAGCAATTGCTGTTTATACGACATCTAAACGGATAGAATATTTCATAAAGTAAGTATTTTTTCTGCTTAACTTTCTATCAGTGTGTGTTACTTTCTCTCTCTCGCTCTCTCTGTTCCAAATTATTACCATAATTTCGTCCACGATTACTTTTCTCTATACTTTGCATAACATCTCTGGCAAAAACGTAAACAAGTGCAGCTCGGTGAGGCGCATACTATATACATATCGATAAATAAGTTTAGTTTGAAATGAATTTCATTCTAAAACATGCACTAATCTACTTAGTTACCAATTAAACAATTGCTTGTTAATCATCATACTATAGATAGAAGTAAACCTACAATAAGAACATAATTATGTTCAGCATGTTTAGTGCCCGTTGACTACAACAACGCAGGCTGTACGTTGTCCGTGAAACATCGTGTGTGTTTTTCGAAGCCTCTCATACTGTGTTTGTGTGTTGCTAATAACTCATTGTCCATTAACAATTCGGTCACAAGATGAAAAGATAAAAAATGACGGATACAGTATTGTGTTAATTAATCGAGAGCTACTACCTTTAGGAAGGGTATAACCTTAAAGCAAATATATTGTATAAATAGCGAACTAATTGTATCACCTAAATTTCACATCGGCTGCGCTTTTTAGCATATTAGTATCTAGTATTCCGCTGAGATAGATAGCCCCCAGTTAAGAGAGAGAGAGAGAGAGAGAGAGAGAGATAGAGAGAGAGAATTGGGACATGTATGGGGTGAGAAAGGTGCGAGGACATGAAAGAGAGAAACATGTAAGAGACGATATATTACGTTAGATAACAATGGCTATAAGAGTTTTATTAACATGACTGATAAATATGAACAGCTCATATACTGTGTCTCATTATTTAATACTTTGTGTGCAATTATTTTATTTTGTTTAAAGACTCAAAATGCATTAGGAACAATCCAATTGTGTCTTATTTATTAAATTACCAAATTCGAATATAGATTACTGCATTGTTGTATTCCTTAACACGTATGGCATCAATTTCGTGTGGTTACTCGTGTCTAGTCTGATAGATAGGTGTGTGCATAATACATGGTTTAATTAAAAACAAAAAGGTAACTGCTTGAAATTGTTAAAACAAGTCTGAATTAGTAGGTCCATGAGAAACAATTAGCAGTGCCTACTAAATTCTCTGAAACATATGCATTAATGAAAGAAATGTAACAGAGATGCTTGATTAGTTGGGGTTCATACGAGATATTGTATACATATCAAAAACTCGTAATCCACTTGTTTGAAGACACTGCCGCTTGAGTTTTGGTATGAACACAACTGTACTATACAAAACTATGAAATCAAACCCTACATTCTCATTATATCAATACTTTGAAACTTTTCCCAAAGAAATATGGCACGTATGAAGGAAACAAAAACATATAATTATTATCACTTTTAAATTTTCGAAAAGTATATCACTCTTTGACATGTAAGTGATAATTTAGTATCAATGAACTGGAATGTTATAGGATATTAAATTATGTTTTAGTTAATTGCCAATTTTCAAACAACACCATTCATTAATAAATAATAGGTGTACTTAACTAAATTCAAAACCAAAGTTTTAAATATACCAATGCTTACAGAAAATACAATAAATACAAGTGCGTGTCAATTTGCACATGCATGCATTACGTGGTCACGCCTTAATTCCATTTAGCGATGGGAAAGCTTATATTAGCAGTATTTTATAATGGATATTTCGACGATAAAACATGTTTAAAAACGTTTTTTACTGAAAAAATGCGATAATCTTATTAAAATTATCTATTAAATGTTTTAATTTTAAAATATGCAAACGGTTTAAAAGAGTATGATAATGGACATTTGCAGTCTCGGTTTGATTGAGACTGTTCATGAACGGTAGTGAAATATGCTAGCTACCGCTCACGCCCTCTAGCCTCTGAAATTTAAGTTTTATTTCATACCCAAGCCAATCCCGTTTTCGCTTCTTGGAGAAGGGATTGGATGGGGTATGAAAGTTAATACTCGGACCACGTAATGCAACCATATATTTCAGAAATGTCCAGTCGATTGTTCCTATTCTCCCCGTTTCTTTGAATGAAGGAACGAAATGTAACCGTAATATACTATTACACAGCACAAATTAAACAAATCGTTCATCCTTTGATATATTTGTTAAACTCGCTTAAGATTTTAAACTTAAAGCTAAGCTATAATCTCTCACATTCGTTCATATTCCTATTTCCAAATCGTGTCGCAAAATGAATTAAGATCGCGCTGATAGGGTCAATCCAAATACACTAATATTAGCATACTATTAGTTTGATTCAATTAACGGCATATGAGCTATGCTATTCCAAATACATTACATCAGTTTACAAGTCTATAGCAATGTTTCTGAAATATATATAAAAGCCATCTTTTGCGATTTTTAATGTTGACACAATGTACTTAAACATTGAAAGACGTCACTTCAGTAATGAAATAGGGTCAATGTTTGAAGAATTCACCTAAATTATGTAGTGAGGGCTTATCTTAAATGTTGAAGAAATACCTTCAGCCTACAGTGGTAGTTACCAGTAGTATAGAAACTGAGAGTATAAGCGAAGTTCTCCCTCGCGACAAATAATCAGCCATTATTAGTTGTCTCCTGTTGCCTTTAATACACAAACGTTTGTAAATATCAAAAAATGACGATGCCATGCTTGCTGCCAAACCCCACACAACTACACACACAAAACTGCTTGATAACCCTTCGCTTAGGAAGAACTTTACCAAAACCCTCAGTTTCTATTAATTTTGTAAATGACTAAAACATTTGCAACTCATTAAACAAAGTCTTCATCATCGCTTTGCATATCATTTTTTACCATGCAGTATTTTACTTGTATGCTAAGGTATCTTGTCCATTATCTAGTATTTATCGATTATCATCATAAGCTGATAAACTTTTTTTATTTATCACATAGCTGCTCACGTTATGTGTTTGTGATCTAATGACTTTCATCTGATGGTGAGCTTCTGTTGTCGTAAACAAAATATTTTTATAATCATCATGTGCTATCTGTTTTTTAACAACACACTTTTTAACACCCTTGCATTTCTTTGTACTAACCTTATTGTCCGACAAATTCAACAATGGGTATTCCACAAGTTTCATCTTTCATCTTGCCAATAACCTTTTTATTATCATTAAAATGAAACTTACTTTTTGGATCATAATCACAATTATTAAAAAATTCTTTATCCTTCTAAAAGTCTGCATACACATCTTTTGTTTTTATTTCATAGCATAAGGAAACGGTATCAGTAAATATTATAATATAAATAATTTAGCTTTTTTATCATATTTATTTTTAATGTAGTTGTAACGGAAATCATACATCAAATATTTTGACAAGTCTAAAATACACATGCCAACATAGATAGGACGATTTAAAACTAATCGTTCCTTTATTCTGTTTATAGCAAATAAATTTTCATTAAACATTTTACAAGAAACAAATGAAGGTCTTGCCGCATATTTCAAAAGAACTTCCTCGTCGTGAGTCAATTTAACATTAATTCTTTTTCTCAAATTTTCCATAGTTTTACCAAAAACTGAATTATTCATAAGCTTGAAGAAATCTGTTTTAAAAGCATTTTTACTGGCTGTTCTCTTAGCAGTATTTAAGTCTATGTACGTCTTTAACCACTGTGATTCGTCGAACTGTAGTATCCGGTGTATTTTTGTTACCTTTAATCCAAGCTTTTTATACAATTCTAAGTTTCTAAAATGCACGACATACTTTTCTTTATTTTTCAACGTCGTAACAAGTTTGTTAACTTTACTAGATCCTAAATTAAACTTTTGTTTTAATGTTTTACAATAGTCTGACAACCACTCATCTTTGATATTTAAACTTTCCGGGGCGAGAGGATAATCATTATGCAAGTCATGCAGTTTCTCAGGATACTTGATATTACACTCAACAATGTAATTTGATTTTCCTTTTTCAAACTTGTCAACCCACTTGAAGTTGCCAGTAGGTAACGGTTGACACATAGTCCACCCATACAAGTTATTAGCATCAAGATATATTATGTACTTGCTTTCTTTTTTCTTGTCATAGTTTTTCATCTATTTATTGTTAGCCTGTGAATATCTGTTTGCGATATAACTCGTACCGCCTCTTAATCATTTTTTCACAAACAAATATTGATCAATAACAGTTATTAAATTAAGTTGGATACCAGTCATCTTGAGGCATGCATCCCAAGCTAAACCAGGACTACTGAAGTAATGACAAGGATCTAATTTGTAATACTCGATACAAATTTTTCTAAAGTTTTCAAAAACATCTGTCAGTAGCAGCACATCAGTCTTAAGATACAGATCATGATATTCTCCCATATTTTTAATCTTAAATGTTTTCCATATTGTTTTAGCGTGTTCATAATCTGCATCTGAAATATGCTCATCATTTAATTGAGAATAAAAGCTATCTTTGTCAGGTAACTTAGTATCCTTGAAGCGTTTAAAACTGTTCATGTAATCATAAGGATAAACACCTTTTCTTTTTATTAATTCTAACTTATCACCAGAGTATACCTGAGATGTATACTGAAACGACGGAACGTGTTTTACTAAATTTTCTAATGACTGAGACATAAACTGAAAACTATCAATAAACACCAAACGTTGTCCTAAAATAAAAGCCATGTACTTTTCCATGTTATTTGGTATAACATTTATTTTATTTTCAAGCTTTCCAATATGTTGCATTAGAAAGTGAGAATCATAACCTCTCAAATTAAGAAACACGACAGGTATTTTTTCAGTCAGTTTGAAATTAATATTACATATATTGTGAGCGCTTCCCCTATACTTTCCAGTTATATGGCAATGATCCCTGACTTTTCTAATGAAGTTTTTATATGCCACTGTATGACCCGCGTTACCTTTTCCGAGAGTTGTTACAAAACCATGACCGCAAATATGACATGATTTCATTTTTTGGAATCTAGCTTCTTCTTCTCTTGACATCATCAAATCTTTCTTAAAATGCGTATTCGCAGTTTTTTTACACCACTTTTCTTCTTCTATCATTTTTTCTAAAAACTTGTAAACAGCATTCGGTCCTCTATACGTTACAACTGGTTTTGAATATTGATCATCATAGCAACAAACACCTTTATACCCGTAACTGCAATCAGTATGCTTTTGATATGCTTCTGTATGTGATTTTTTAGGATTTTTGATGCTGAAGAAATACTTTCAGTTACTGCTTCAAAATCAGCATATATAACAAAGGGAACCATTAGTTGCCTTTTATTGTTTTTAAAATAAGCTTTTTCATCTTTACCTGGCATCTCTACTGCTTGCTTACCATTATATGAAAGACAAACAGGCTTATGTTTTTCTAAAACTCTTTCTAATGTAAAGCATTGGAGGCATGTTTTACAAAACCATTTTTTTCCATTGTATGCTGTTTGATTATACATCAAACTGTTAAAGTTTTTTATCCACACATATTGATTTTTTTCTCCTTCAGTAATTAAAAGCATGTTACAAGTTTCTTTTGTTGCTTTGTTTTTTTGATATATGCAAAGGGTATACTTGATTGTTTTCATATCCAAATATGTTAAAACAAATGTTGTTTTGTTTTTCTATTTTAGGGATTTGTTGAAATGTAACAGGAAATGTTATCCCCTTGTAATCAAGATCACCAATATGATTTTTATACTTTGTTATTATTTGGAGATCTTTTTCAACAGGAAATTTATAAGCCAAATGGCACCATCTAAAACATTCGTTATCTTTTTCATTTTTTATATTTATTAAACCTTTTTTGTGATGTTGCAGTTCTTTTGGTAATGCTAAATACGAGCTACCTCGCAAAGGCTTGTACTTTACTCGATTTATGTAGTGCGCATCAACTGATTCAATTTCCCAATTACTTCCCTCCTGAAGCCATGATTCAATGTTATTTATTATTTTCATAATTACTCTAACCAACACATCAGCAATTTCAGTTTTGTTTATGATTAATTCTGCATTGGAAGCGAAATAAGCTGTTTTATAAGCGAATGATAAATTATCACCTGCTGGTTTTCTCAAAGTAAGTTTTAAAACAACATTCATTTTAAGACCGTTTGTTTGCTCCAATTCCTTTTCAATAACATCTGTAACAGCTGGTAATGTTTCTAAAAGTTGTCTAAGTGGATATTTCCAAGTCATAATATCAACTTGAAAAACTTTCATATATTGCTTTGGTGATGTTTCTTTTTCAACAACTTTACCATATTCTGGTGATAATTTTTCAAATTCTACAACATCTTTTTTTTCTCTCAATGCCGTACTATATTCTTCTGGTATTAATTTTACATCTTTTATAAGTCCTTTAATTTCATCAATACGTTTTTTTCTAATTTTGTTATATTCTCCAGATGGTTTTACATAAGATTCAACCAATCTCTTAATTTTATCAAAATCGTCTGATTCTACAATTTTCAAATCTTTTTCAGTCATTATATAATATTACATTAGATTTTATTTTTAAGCCTATATTTAATTTAATTAATTTTTTTTTTAACAGGAATGGTGCTAAAGTTTTACCGCCGTCTATTTTTTTTTAAACCGAAATGGAATCATCATTGGCATCAGCAGCGTCAGTATTTTCTAATACTTCGAGAATATCTATTTCTCCATCTAGAAGAATGTCCAAGTATTTCCAAAAGCATTCTTTTTCAAGAGTCCTGTCATCTACCATCTGGTTTATTTTTACATGATATTTGCATTATCTCTCGAAATCATCAGGTTTGAGATCACCTTTAGCAACCAGCAATCTTATTTTTTCTACGTGGTCGCAATAGTTTATAAAATTGTTTTTATCAAGAAGCCTTTCATTAATCATCTCTTTTATGTTTTTAATAAACATTTCAAAGTCTTCATAACATCCGATATCAGTATTAATTGACGTATGACTTTTTTTTATTTTGCTGATTAATTCATCCTTAAAATATTCAACATCCTTGGCTACTGCATCTGCTCGTGTTTCGCAAAAAATCCTGATTTGTTTTATCGCCAGGTCTGTAAGAAGCTTTATAGCAGTATTATCTTCATGCTCAGCCTTTATCGCCCAATCTTTTTTAAAAGCTGCAATATCTTCTTCCAATCGTTTCATATGACTTTTTTTAAAATCTTTGATCTCCTCGTCCGCTTTAGTTAAAAGAGTCTGTTCGTAGACAGCTACTTTTTCATAAACTAATTTTTGTTTCATCAAAGTGTTTTCTTTCTTATTCTGCATAACTTTCCATATAATATGGATTACATTATTTTAAATATATAATTCTGTAGTATAATATAATGAATTGCAAATATTGTGAAAGAGTTTTAGATATTATTATTGATCCTCCTGAGGTGTGCATAGACTGCATCTTATTTTATATGACTAACAAAAAGAAGCTTTGTAAAAATTGTACCAGAGCCAAGCTGTGTTACAAGTGTACTTACGCATGTATAAATTGTAACGACACTTGTGAAGTTTTCGATAATGAGCGTGTTTGCCTTAATTGTGGCATACATAACGGTTACAATCTTATTGCAGGTTACGACTACAACCGAAAGAAAACTATTTACCACAGAAAGTACCATCTGGATAAATACTTGGTAGAATATGATTTGTCTTCTAAAATTAGACAAAGATTTGAAGATTTGTTTTACAAAATTGTAAATATTTTAGATCAAATAGAGGGTCGGAAAAGATCAATCAAATTTGAATACATTTTTCAGAAAATATTTAAAATATTAAAAATAGAAAAAGAAACAAAACCGATTAAAACAAAATCAACC
Organism: Cyrtodaria siliqua; assembly: GCA_037043455.1. Classification (NCBI taxonomy): domain Eukaryota; kingdom Metazoa; phylum Mollusca; class Bivalvia; order Adapedonta; family Hiatellidae; genus Cyrtodaria; species Cyrtodaria siliqua. The sequence goes on along the minus strand of JAWPHD010000207.1, from coordinate 555,621 downwards.
AGAGAAAAGTACGATAGGATATGGAAAAAAGTCAGAAAAGAATTACAGGGGAGGCTGGATGACATGACCGTTTAACTTGAACAGATGCTCAACTAGCTTAATTTCCATTAAGCTTGAACCTGTTCATTTACATTTCCAGAGGTTCTGTAAAGTTATCATTCTTTTGAATTTCTAATATTTTATTAAATACTATCCTAATTATCTCCTCATCATTTTCTAGTCCTGTTGTTGTTTGGACATATGATAGAAGTTGCTGGAAACTTCTGTGATGTGTTTATAACAAAGTCTTTTTTTCTGCTATTCTTGTTTTACTTGCTAAAACAGCAACTAATGGAGGAACTGCACCAACTGCAGCCACGAAAACAGGAATTGCTGGAACCAATGCCAATACGGCAGTACAACCAATTATCCCACTAACAATTTGTAGGGTTGTTTAATTGTACGATGACCGGACAGGCTGTGGACCCTATGATGACGCCTACCTAAAGCCCATTGGGACGGTGGCGTTTGATGTTTGTCCAGGATCTTTCTTGTCGTGCCCTTAATGGTGTAATCTCTTATTGCTCTGGCTTCTGCCAAGTCATTGAGTACCTTCATTGTGGCTTTCTAGGCTATTGTTTTTTTGTATTATATTTACACGAGCATATTTGTGTTTCACTTCTATTGCCTATTGATGCTGCCTTGTTGGTTAGAGATTAGATCATGGCGGGGATTTCTTTATTTACACTGTCCTGTTTTAATGGGATGACAGTAGGGTAAGTGTGAGGTTTGGTGCACCCTATAACCGGTTTAAACCCCCAGTGGCCTACTTTGCCACTGACCGTTCCAAGGCGGTAGCCCTATTGTCAACTCTTTTGTGTTTGTGATATCGTTTGCATTTTTTATTAATTTTGCCTTTTCGTTTGTCTGTTTGCGTGTTTGTTTTTGTGTTTTGTGGTTGACTGTCGTCCTTGAATGCTGCGTTTCCTGTCCGATATTTCTATCCTTCTTTCTTTGTGTTTATGATACCGCACAATTTATAGCTACGTCTGTATGCAGCCACGAGTCGTGTCAAATGATCAATTAATTCTTCTTTGGTTTTCATGTATAATAACAGTTAGACAATAATTTAATTAAAATATTTAGAAAATAGTTGCTCATGTTCTTTGGATGATATTTTACCTATTTTAAATAATTTATTGATTATGCTTATACCTTTATTTATTATCTGTGGGCTATTATTTCCTGATTCGATACTTCCGCATACTAACTCTAGATCATTCATCAGGTCATCAGGACTATTGTAATATTCAACATCAGCACAACCTCCTAAAATCTTCTTGAACTTTGAAGAACCTTTATGAATTGGTAAACCAGATAATTCTGTTAGTTCCTTAAAAGCATTCTGTTACAGCTTTGAATAAGTTTTTTTAATATTGTAACGCTTTGTTATCAAGTCTATAAAATCATCATCTACTTTTAGATCTAGCATGACTGCTTCTCCCTGTTTAGCAATAAGTTTGTGATGACCAACAAGCTCAGATAAATCAATTGGTAACATTCCATAGCGGCCATCATTACTGACTTTGTAGGAATTTTTATATTGTTGCATCCCTTCACCTGAAACGGTTTTTCTAGGCACAACGAGCTCTCTTAATGAAATTAGATTAGTAATTCTACTTCTATAATCTACAAAAGTTTTTGACTCATTTATTAGAGCTTGCCTGTCTAGCTTATATGCTGCTTTTTTATTACATCTTTTTCTTTTTTTATCTGCTGGGATAGGGTACCCCTGTCGCGTCCAATTGCATCGATTCTATTAGAAACATGTGTAAGCAATGGTTTAGAATCATACTCACCAGTGGTTAATCGTTGGACTAAATATTTTGGTAAAGGATAGTTATATGCTTTTAACACGGCTTCATCCATACCAACATCAAAATATCACCGAATTGTGTCATATGAGGTTCTTCAGCGAATAACTGTGGTAATCCCTGATACATTTGTTTTTCTTGCACTTCCTCACCTATTGCTGCCGGAAGAGCGGTTAATTGCTGACTTATTTCTGGAAGAGGAGCTAACTGCTCTGTTAGCTGTTCTGACTGACTTTTTATTTCACTAGTTATAGGTTTAAATATTTCTGTGTATAAATCACGACTAGCTCCACTTTCTAGTCTTTTTCGGATAACTTTATTCTCATATTCTTTAACAAGTTCACTCGCTTTTCGCGATTTATCTGCTAATTCTTTCCATTTTAACAAAGACATGTAATAATATGAGTTAGATTAAAATAAGATAAATTAAAATAAGTTAAGACAAGTATTATCCAAGCATTATTATAATGCAAATCCCAAACTATGATATGAAAACAGAAAACGGTAATTTTAAACAACTATGGAACTTCATGCCAGACTGTTGTTTTAGAATGTTAATTTGCGGTAATTCAGGTTCTGGAAAAACAAACACATTAGTTCACATGTTGTTAAAACCTTTAGACAAGATTTATTTGTTTGCTATAAACTTGGAGCAGTCCAAGTATCAGGTTTTGTCACAAAAACTTGAAAAGATAGCAAAAAAGAATAAAATCCCAGTTGAAGACATATTAGAATGTTCTAATGATGAAGTTATCCCTGTAGATACTTTACCATATCCTGATACTCAAAAGATAGTCATTTTCGACGATTATGCTTGTGAACGCAATCAAAACGATATTATTAATTATTTCATCCAGGGAAGACACAAAAATTGTTGTGTAATTTATTTATCTCAATCTTATTACAAGACTCCCAAAGACATTCGTTTGAACTGTTCTCATTACATCTTCTTTGCGACTCCGGTTAATCGCGAGCTTGGTATGCTTTCCAAAGAACAAGATGTCAGCAAAGAACAGTATAAGAAAGCGACTGACAAGCAGTACGACTTTCTGTATCTGGATCGCCCGAGGAAGTTGAACAAAAGAAACTTCACTGGTGAAATTTAATCTAATCATATATTATATAATATGGGGCTTTTTAATGATCTTGGCGAGGAAGTTACTACTGGCAGTGTTAATATAACAAATTTTGGTATTGTGCTGTCTGAGTATGTAAAACAAAAACATTTGGTTAATTATTTTCACAAGGGTAGAAACCAGGAAAATGTTTAAGAAATGATCTTAACATGCATAATAATAAAATCACAAATGTTGGTAATCCAGTAAAAGCAGATGATGTAGCAACAAAGCAATTTACTGTAAGAAGAGTAACAAAAATCATACGTGATTATAATATTGATAGAATTCCAGACATAATAAAAACTCTGACAACAGGTGTTGATGATAAACTAAGTCTGATACAAACAAAGTTACAAGCAAACCGTGAAAAAATGATTGAAATTCAAAATGGATTGAAAGATGAAATAAAACTTTTGAGTGATGCTTTGAAAGAGCTAGAAAAGAAAAAAGACGGATTAGAAGATAGCGAAAACTACAAGAAATTAAGCGAACGAATAAGAGCTGGTGTTCAAAATATTAATACACGGATCGGAGAAATCAACAAACTAATGGTTGATAACAATGAACTGGAAACTGCTATTGCTGATGCTTCAAAACAAATGAGAACTGCTTTTACTGCTGAAGTAACTCAAATTAAAATATTAAATGAGCAGATAAACATCAACGTTGCTGATATCAACAAAGAATTTGAAGATATCAAAAATAATATGGTTGACGATAATCGCTAGAGACTGCTTTGAGCAAACTGATTAACACTGGTAAGCTTGAGACTGCTATTGATGATGTTTCAAAGCAATTGAAAGCTGCTCAGGATGAAAGAAGCAAAGCTTTTGATGGTGATATAGCTTTATTGAAACAGTTTAATCAAAAGTCTGATAGTCGCCACACAGCAATTCTTAGCATAATTGATGAGTTGATAGTAAAGGTAGACTATTTAAGCCGGATTCTAATTATAGAATATACAATAGATGATGGTATAAGCATCATGATAGTTAATAATGCAAACAGCTACGGCTACGTATCATATCTAACACGAAAACCACTTGAAAGAACCAAACGTAATGGGTTTCTCAGTGCGTTTACTCTTGTAACTAATTCATTTGTAAAAACTGGAGAATATGCTACAGAATTGGGTGGAGGCTTGGTAATTGTAAAACCAGGTCGTTATATAGTTGAAGCAGACCTTGCATATACTGTTGTAAATACAAACAATCATGGTGTGGAGTCTTTAATCGTGTTTGAATCGGGTGTTAAAGCAAAAATAGAAAACGAATACTAAAAGGAATATTTGAGGCATATCTTCCTAAATCTAAATATTGGACTATCTCTCCATTCAACAGGTAACACTACACAAGTTTTCAATTTTGAAGAATCAAGCTTTAAGCTGTATTACAAAGGTGATTAATTTTATCTACTAATATGTATAATGGAACAAAAAATTGTATTATCATCAGAGAAAGCGTCAATAATTAATAACTCAAATACACCGAGTAATTTTACAACTGTATTTGACAGACCATTAATATTAGGCAAGGACATACAGTATGGCATTGGACTTGATAAGATTAATTCCATGACTTACTCGTGGTATAATATTAGTGAGGATTTTAATAACAAAGTGATAAGGTTTCACAATGGAATAGATTGGAAAAGTATTATTTTTACAAATGGAAATTACAGTTATGCTGATATCGATAATTACATAAAAGAAACATTGACTGTAAACATGGATTTAACTGATGACTCACCCACCCCGATAAGAACTGAGTTTGATTTATCAAGTTTCAAATGTTTGGTTACCATCCATAATAATTTCATGCTTGATTTGAGAGAAACAAACTTTCACACCTTGATTGGGTTCGACAAAGATGCAGTTATTAGAGAAACTAAATTTGGAACTGTGACACCGAACATAACAAATTCTATCGATACATTGTACATCCACTGTGATTTGATAAGTAATTCTATTGTTGATGGATCATACGGTGATGTTATTTATGAAATAAGTACTGCTGATCTTACGAGATCATATCCTTTCAAAGACGAACCGATAAGAGTCGGGTTCTGTGAAGTAAACAAAACGATCATTAACAGTATTAATATTTACATTACCGATTTCTCTGGTAAGATTATTAATCTTAATGGTGTCCACACATCATTCCGTTTTGTTTTGAAGGAATTGATGTAACATAAGTTATATGGCACGTTTAAAAAAAGTTTATGACACTAGTATGGGAACATATACTCAAGTTGATCGATTAACTGGAGCTGGCATATTTAACATTTTGTCAAAAGTCGGATCAAAGATATTTAGTGAGTCTGTGAAAACAGCAGGTATGAAAGTATTAGAAACTGCTGGAAAACAAATTTTAGAAAGCGGCTCTAAAAAACTTGTAGATGAAGTAGGAAAAATGGCTGCTGATAAGTTAGTTTCAGTTATTAAACCTAGTAAACCAAAAGGTGATATAATTTTAAAAGAACTTACAAAAGCTGCCACAAAAGATGCAGCTAAAGTTGCGGCTGATAATGTAATTGAAGAAGATGTAAATGCAAAAATTAACAGATTACTATCCGGAAGTGGAATTCATGCTAGAATTAATCAATTAATTAATAAAAAATAATCTAATTACTAGTATATATAAATGTTTCGAAGTAATCAATATAATACAAGATATGAACATATACCTATTCAGTTAGATACTCCTATAACACGGCCAGGAAATAATACCAGACAAATGAAAAGTGGTTATCAGTTTACAATAAATGATAGAAGTTCTTACTTTGATTGGTATAATGCATATTTTGAAATCAGTTTTCAAGTAAACAAAATTGCTGATGGAGCTGCTTTTGCAGCCGCTGATGAAATTGCTCTAACTAATGATGCGGCTTCACTGATTGATCAAATGCAAGTAAGGCAAAATGGAAAAAACAGTTTACGATGGAAATAATCTTCACAGATTTGTTGATGTCAAAAACTTGCTTGAAATTTCTGACGATTATGCAAAAACAACCGGAACAAACGAATACTTTTATTTAGATACCACGGCTGTGGCAGAATATCGAAACGATCAAGCTGGTTATAATTCAGGATTTGCAATTCGCTATGCTTTAATCATAACTAATCAAAAAGTTGATTCTATAATTCCATTAAACAAATATTCATTCTTTGAAGGTTTGGAAACAAACATGCTTCCTCCTAGTCAGATTCAAATCAGATTGCAACTAACAGATGATAATGTGCTAATTTTCAAAGCAGGTGGCAGATGAACTTCATAAACCTATACGAAGAAAGTTCACTCAACGCCGTGTGATTGTAAATGAAATTGATAAAAGATGGTCTGCTGACTTAGTTGACATGCAATCGTTTTCAAAGTATAATAAAGGTACTAAATAGTTGCTTACTGTTATTGATATATTTAGTAAATTTGCTTGGGTTATTCCAGTTCCAAATAAAACTGGTTTAGAAATTACCAAAGCGTTCAAACAGATAATCAGTACAGGAAGACAATATAAATTACTGTGGGTTGAACAGGGTGTGGAGTTTTATAACAAGACGTTTAAGCGATTCCTTGATGATAATAATATCAACATGTATCACACTTTTAATTTCGGAAAAGCTGTAGTAATTGAACGATTTAACAGGACATTAAAAGAAAAGATGTGGAAATATTTTACAGCTAACAATACAAATACATATTTAGACGTGTTGCAAGAAATGGTTGATAAGTATAATAATACAAAACATCGGTGTATTAAAATGACGCCGATTGAGGCTAGCGATGAGAAAAATAAAGGAACAGTGTATTTCAACTTGTATGGAAAGATGAAAAGTAATCAAATTAAGCCAAAGTTTAAAATAGGTGATAATGTCAGAATCAGCAGATATGAAAGAACGTTTGAGAAAGGTTATACCCCGAATTGGACTGAAGAAATATTTATTGTTGATAAATTTCAAAACACAAATCCTGTGACATACAAAATAAAAGATTTAAACAACGAAAACATTGACGGAAGCTTTTATGAATTAGAAATAATAAAAGCAAAGCAAGAAATATTCAGGATTGAAAAAGTAATACGACGCGATTATAAAAAGAATCAAGGGTTACAATGAGGATTTCAATAGTTGGGTTCCGTTTAAGAATATTGAAAATATTAAACAGCAAAGCGATGATGAAGACTTTGTGTAATGAGTTGCAAATGTTTTAGTCATTTACAAAATTAATAAAAACTGAGGGTTTTGGTAAAGTTCTTCCTAAGCGAAGGATAATCAAGCAGTTTTGTGTAGTTGTGTGGGGTTTGGCAGCAAGCATGGCATCGTCATTTTTTGATGTTTGCAAATGTTTGTGTGTTAAAGGCAACAAGAGACAACTAATAATGGCTGATTATTTGTCGCGAGGGAGAACTGCGCTTATACTATCAGTTTCTATACTACTGTTACCCTAATAAGTATACATCGTTTTATAAACATAGCTGTGATCAACTTGAGTGTGTCCGAGAGGAAAATATTCAAACACACTTTGGAAAAGGATAATTTAATAGAGAACCTATTTCATTTCTTTAACTGCAGTCGACAAAGTAACATCAATAATACACACTCTTTCACAGAAAGAAAGTTAGGCCTATGCCAGTTTCGAATCCATGTCTTTCGGATTGACAATAACGAAGCGTTTAGACTGGGCTGATCTAATCAGTTGATCATTATCGTATTTTCTACAATATACTATTAGCATTGTAAACGTTATCCTTTGTTCATTGGGTGCGTCATTCAGTGCGTTTCTAAGTGCAAACTAACACCAAAGACCTTCGGAAAACTAGACCCAGAATATATATATTACAAATTCCAACATAAAACAGTACTCGCTGAGCATATAGTGCGTATGTTTTAGTGACATAACATTGAGAAAAAACACAACGTCCATTATTAAACGAATAAATATTTAAAATGAAAAGTTGTATTTCAGCTGCCTAAGGGTTATGTATACTAATTGTCAATCCGGAGGTCTCGAGTTGGAATCCCAAGTTGAGCGAACTGATCTTCAATGATTAGGACAGCGATTGTTTATATCGATGTTGCTACAGCGAACGACGGAATAAAAATGATGTCCTGGTATAGGTTTCTCTCCTTATATACGGATTTACGGGCATGTTTCACAAGCTTGAATTTGGTATCAAACCAAGCGTAAAACCACTCTCATTTGCTTTAGGTGCACGCCCACTAGCCTTAAATACAGCTGTAGTATCTTTAATCTACAAAACACATTGAAGCATGTTTAATAACTTGTTTGCATGGTGGTTTATGTCATTTGTCAAAAGAACACTCTGTGTGTGTTTGTGGCTGACTGTCGTCCTCGAATGCTACTTTTCCTTTTCGATTTTTACATCTACTTTTAGGTTATATATAGCGGTTTATTTGTTCGAAGAATGCCTCAAATTCCAAAATAGAATTACCGTCATTTCGCAATCAATATACTCACTTTTTCACGTGTAAACGTATAAAATCGTCATATATTTGAAAGCACACATTTGACCTTTTATCCCAAATGTTACATTGACATTGTACGTAGGGACCTGTAAATTGTGTGCAACAATTTATCTTATCCATGTGAATTTTACGCGAAATATCACAAGAATCCTTCCATAGGTACTAATGTTTTTGATTCAACTTTGAAAATTAAGCCCTTCAAGCTGTACAGTCCCTATTTTAACTGTTAATAACTCATGAATATGAATGAGTCATGTGTGAAGTAGTTTCAAATCGATGAACACCCCAAAAGTCGGTATATAAGCAGAAATCGATGCGTAAAATTTCACATTTTTATTTAACATCAATAAATATACGGCTCCAGAATATATGTGATAAAAAAAAAGTTGCCCTGAACGGGATTTGAACCACAGCCTTGCAAAGATGTACGCTGAATCACTAGACCACGGCTATTTATTGGTATGTTGTAGCATTTTTAACACTAAATAGGCATTACGTAATAACAAGCGCGCGCAAACAAACTCATTAAGCGCTTAATAACAAGTCGAGATATTGTTGTTTTGAGGCGAAGTATAAGTTTCATATTGATAACATACAGTATGGCAACAGGCAATGTTAATTTACACGTGCGACAATATGGACTACATATTTATTGATCCATCTTGAGTTGCGGTCAAATATGTTAAGTTATTTTGCCTCATAATAAATAGTAGTTAGTATTCTATTTTCTCAAGTAGCGTTATAGTTCATTGGATAGATCACCGGACTTGAAATCAGAAGGTCGTGTCTTCGAGCCCCGAAAGAGGCTAACTTTTGTCTGTAAAGATTACTGATACCTGTGTATAGGTACGATGTGCACTGGTCGATGTCTATACAGTAAATGATTTCCTGCGCTATATTTGCTCGCTTAATACCCGATTTTGACATGAGCTGGTGAACATAAATATACAAATAAAGGCACAAATCGATTGATATAAAGACTGTAGCTTTATTTGACATTGGCATTTAATCCAGGGACCTGAAAATTGTACATGACACATTCTTTAATCTATATGAACATGTCTGTGAAATTGGTGCAGCTTTTCACATTTATAAAGTTATACCTAAATTTGAACTCTAACCCATACATTTGACATTGACCTTGTAAGTAGGGACCTGAATATTGGACGAGACACATATTCCTATCAAGCGAACATTTCTATGAAATTTCATGAGAATCATTCAACTGTTTCTAAAGCTATATATCAAACACAAAATGCAAGGGCAGAACTGTATGCAGTTATGACGAAAATGCAAATGATATATATATATATATCTCACTAACCTTGCAAGGCTACATACATTTTAGAAGGCACCAGTCGATTTGATATGATCCATAACGGACCATGTAAAACGGTCATATATCCGATCGGCAACGTACATATGAATATTTGACGTGCTTTGTTTCAAATTACGGAGATCAAACTAAAAATCGAAATGTATCGCGGGCAGCGGAACATTTACAATAGATATATACTAAAAATCCAAATGTATTAAGCATGTTACGGGGAGCGGAATTTGACAATAGCTATATTGAGTAGCTATTGTAAATGTTCCGCTCCCCATAATACATATCAATGTTTAGTTTGATATCCGTAATTTGAAACAAAGCACTTCAAACTTAATGCAAATGGTGTTCGTCAAGTTGCGGTGGAACAGCGCTTCCAATATCCACGGTGGTTAGGGGATAACGCTAATCGCTTGATAATGTATGTTGGTTTCAAACAGTTTACGGGAAAACAGTTTGAATCCAGAGATCAACAGCACGATGCTAACATTAATGGGAGGTTGCGATCCATCCATACAACGACATCAAAGGAAAATAAGATGATTTATAAAAAAAATCAAAGCGCATCGTACAATGTCAAAACGCGTTAACGAACTTACTTTCTTTGCACTTACTGTCTTAAAAACTGATATACACGACTTCTCGGGAAATTTTAAAAATTATATCTAATCTGAAATAGGATGACATTGAGGCAAATAGCTATATATCGTAAGATGAAACTAAACGATAGGCTGAGAGTGAAAACAAATGCATTGAGAATCTTTCATTTTTCATCATAGGATGGCGGCTGGGCTTGGCTGGGAGGATTTTCAAGCATCATGTGCCTTTATTCATGTCCCACCCGAATGGCTGTTGGCAAACCCTGCAGATTACTGCATTGTTAAGCCCCTCCCGACACGTCATACATTCCATATAGTATAATATATTATGCACTTACATTTTTGCTTTTTTGGTGTGTAATGCATTAAGTATTAACTAGATGAGAATAAATATTCTGAGAACAAAATGTTAAGCTTCAGGATTTGACTTGTAATAAAACCTATTTACCATACACTTATATATTATACAAATAGTTGATGACAGTGTGGACCTCAAAACTATTTATCAAGCGTTCCAGTAATATGAACCTACTGCGATCATGAATGCCTCCTTTCCTGAAAACATTGCATTGTTAGAGATATATTCAACACTACGCAATTCACTGCTATTTTTCTAGTTTGGAAGTACTATAAGAAAATCGTCTGCTTATGTGTTAAATAAAAAACATACAGATCATATTAATTAAACTGCATTTGATTTTGGTCTTCTGAATTGAAATTGTATTTACACGTAGTTCATCACACACATTTAATCACAAATAACTTTACTATTTAATGGGTTTTAGTTTTGTATAGTATATAATAGATTTGTTCAAGACTTGCCTGTTTTAAAGAATGTATATAGTATCTGTATTTATATTTCAGAAATAATCCTTTATTTTGTTCTGTGATTGTTTACACTTCATCCCTAGTCTCACTAATTTATCTTAGAACTTGTGTGTCTTTATCTGCACATGTAGTATCGTTATCATCATCTTCAATACTATCTATGGGTTCGTTTTTAACTAATTTTCTTCTGTTGGATATTCTGCTGAATAGTAAGCAGCTGTAGCTATGTGGCTTCTTATCAAGGTGAGATTGCACTTAGTAGAGTGTTCACGTTTTTGAAAGGAGATGTACTTGTTTGGAATGGTAAGTTTTGATGTTTCCGCTTTCCAAAAGTTCTTACCAGTTATAATTTTGGTATCGTATTTGTTTGCCTTCGTTCAGAATCTTTCCTCTTGTTGCGGTTTACCCCTTGGTGGATTTAAGAGTTTTCAATAAAATGACATACCTTTTTGCACAACCCGTCTCTGTGCAACAACGTGTATCGCTGTGATCTGGAAAATCCTGCAATTCAAATTACCCATCTCTTACCAAATTAAGCTACATTGAGAACTTAGGCAAAGTGAACCCGAAAGGTCCGAATGACACCAGTACTAGCGCTCAAAGAAACTAACGGTAAACATACGATAGCTGTATATAAGGCTAGTGCTATAAGTGGTGTCACGTTTTATTACCGTCGGTTCGTCAAACATACAATATCTGTAAATAAGGCTAGTGGGCGAGTACCTAATACAGCTGATATCGGTTTATCGCTTGGTGTACTACAAAGTAACATCTGCAATACATATCCATGACTTGCAAAATAGTATAGCATATGAGAGACGCTGTAAAAAGATGGACCAAGTGGAGACAACTCACCAAGGGAGAATCAAGAATAAATAAATTTACAAATTTATTTACAACAAAATGAATATATATACAAATGAATACAAATGACAAGGTAGAAATATCAAAGTTTTAAATCATGTTTAAAATGAAGTTCACTGCACGTTAGATTAAACTGTTCAGTGATTAAACTGTTCAGTTTTAATCAGACTGAATATCTGATATCTGTATTTATGATATATGTATGCTATATCACACGCTATATTATCTCTCAAAGCTATATCTAGCTGAGTCCTTCCGGTACAGTTCCCGGCACTACTACTTCACTCCCGCGTTATATTGCAATCCCGTCCTTAGCGGTTGCTACTCGTCCCGGTACCACACATACTTCCGGTGACGTTATCTGTGTAGCTTTCTGCGTAACCAGGCCCTCTTGCCTAGCGTCTACGTGGCTACCGTCTGGTCTGTCGCCCAAATGGCGAATGCTGTCGTTCCCGCGTCCTATGACGGCGTTCCCATCCTACGACCCCGTAGACGACGCTCCCGACAATACGCTCTATATGCTCTACGCTCCTAGCGTATACGGTTACAAAATATATACCCAGTCTTACATTGTTATCACAACATGTATTTTATCATAGCGCCAAGGTATCACCATACCTAATATTTGATTGCAAAGCAATCATCATATTTTTTTTTATTTCAGAATGAATAAACCCGAATTTAGACATTATGCTAAACGTTAACAAAACGTGTAAAACAATTACAGATGTAATATCGACAATGAAATCTCACATTTCTAGATGTAACGCAAAACTTACAACATAATAATTCAACCATAGACTAAATGAATAATAGGTTTTACATCCCGTTAACACATTATAGACTATAATGATACAGAGACATCAAAGTGATTGAATACTAATGACAATATGAAAACCAACCTCAACGAGAAATATACTGCACAATAAACAATAACCGTTTAAGCAATAACATAATGACCGTTAGAAACCTCCGTAGAAAAGTACAAACAATCTGAATCGCGTATTCCATTTACTATTTACAGAACAACTGGCATTATCAATAATGTAAATATATGCCCCAATAATCTTATCCGACAATAATTTGGTAAAATATTCTGACGTTTGGAAACGTACAAGAATTGAAGATAATATCCTGATAACTATACTGAAAGCAAAAAGACTTTTAGATTTTATTTTGAATCTGATTGCAAAATATTGAAAATAAACTATAACCACTGAGACGAGAGCCAGTCTAATTGGTTATCATCGTATACTGAAAGGAAAAAGAAACGCAGGGTGCGTATTTCCGCTATACATTGTATGTTTAATAATGCTACTGATAATCGAATGGTACAGGGCGACATTAGGCCTGTCCTTTTAGAAAGAAGGTTTAAACAGCATTAAACACACCAATGGTTACCCCCTTTAAAGTTTCATTATCGTCAGAATGCGCATTTGGCTCAAGCAGGTGAGCAAACTTAGGCTTTAAATGTTGCAATCACTTAACATTAAATACAGTACTGCACTGGCTCAATTTTTCAAAGAGGAACTTCAGCATTTATGAATTTCTTGTTACAACATGTACTGTGATTAAAACGTCTACAACATCATAGTTGTGTCCTTTCTCTAACTAACTGCACTTATTTTTTTTACAAAACATCTTGGGATTTCCTTGCAATATATATGGAAATAAGTGTGCAGTATAAGCAATATATAGCGGAAATACACACCCTGCGTTTCTTTTTCCTTTCAGTATATCTATGGCTTTTACCGGCAGATATTTTCCTCAGAACAACAATTTAAATATGACAATAATTTACAACAAATAAAATAGATTTGACTTACCCTTTGTCGTTATGGTAATGGTCACTACTACTCTGGATAATGGCTTGCGATCCTGTGACAAGTTCATACGATTTCGACACCCATATATACAGTCTCTACACGGATACCTGGTGAAACACGCCATCCATGCAAATGTCATGTTACTCGGACTGCTCGGACTGCAAGTAGTGTCGTAATAAGAATTCTATACATTTATTAAGCCCGCACTGGTAAATACTGGCAGATTTGATCATAATACACATCTTGTAAAATCATAACTTTCTTAATAGTTGATGGATTGTGATGAAATAAACGCCAAAACAACTTATTCGTTATCAATAGAATGAATCTAGTAAAATATCACTTATTAGAAATAGGCATCGATTAAAAGTGATGCGCTTGGCAAAAATCTACCAAAATTCCTATTCAAAATCAGGGAAAATGAGGCCCCGACAAAAAGTTAAAAAAAAGTAAATATGCACTCATTTTGTTACAGACTCGAGTCATGACCTTTGTTTGTAGAGTTCATTAGCAACAATGGGCCATACAGTCAGTTGAGCAAAAGAAGGTAATTAAACACATTGCCCTATCCTCAATCATTGATGTGGTGCTTGTTTAGGAATCAGCCATGTTGATACTTTTTTTCATGTCTGTGTCAAGTGCCTATACATTTATTGTTTGATTTATGGCTGTTTTGTTGAATTTGTATTTAAATGTGGATTTTCAATGTGTAACATGTTTGTTCTTTATCTATATCTTTATCGATATATGTACTATAGCTATATGTTGGCTTACTGTAACGGCCTGTAATGCGTACCCACTACAGATCACGTGATATTCGTAATTACGATGTATTCAGTTACCATTGTAGACGTTATACTTTGATACAATGCGTTTCTAAGTGCATACGTACACCAAGGATCTTCGAAAAAATAACCAGAAATATAGACATTCCAACATTAGAATAGCAACGCTGAAATTATGGTATACTGGCATATTGTCCCACGAGTTCAATATTCTATGACATTGCATACTTTGCTATTGAACACGAACTTTTTTACGCGGCTGCACGAGCCGCAAAATAAATGCGTACTAGTTTTGTCTGCCAAACGTTTGTGATGCCATATTTGACGGCTATTTGAAATACATGTTGCCGAATATCAGTTGAGACATGATTTGTTATTAATTTGTTATTAAACTTAACAATATATATTAGCATGATTCAGTTGCTTCAACACAAGATTATATATGCATCCATTATTCGTTCACAGCCGTTGGAATGTTTCTCACCGTCACTTTCTCGGTTAAAAACGTGAACATGAAAGTACGAAATCATCTCGAAGTAAGTTTATACAAACACCATCCACATTAAGTACAATATGTATTATTTCATTTCAAAACAATGCCTGAGAAGACGTAATTCATCATTTGATCGTTTAGAAAACGTGAGTAGTTTTTATCGCGATCGCTTACATTTTTTGAAGAGTATTCAACCGCACCTAACCGCGAAGAACAAAAATTAACAAACACAACAACAATATGTGTAAATAACACGAACTCTTAAAAAGAACTGTGGTAGACAATAGGTATATATAATATTAGCACAAAACAATAGGAAAGTGTATAACAATATAGGTTATTGAATTTGCAAGCTCGACACACTACGTCAATAGTATATTAATTAATATTTCTCCATACATATTCAATAACGTATATTATTATAGACTTTCATTGTGTCCATTGACTTTTCATTGGTGCAGGTGCTCACTAGTTTATGATATTGCATACTGTAATATTAAACACGCGATTGCAAAGAGCTAAGAGCTGTTTTTGTCTGCTAAACATTTGCTATGATATATCTGACGGCAATTTGAAATAAATATAGCAAAAGATCAGCTGAGGCATGAATTGTTATTACAATTATCAATATTTATGAACATGATTAAGTTGCGTCAACACGACAAGCTGTCGTTTTCTCTTCCGGTTACATTTCCTGTTCGACTTTTATACCTGCTTAGAGATGCATTCATGCAACTACAACTTTGTATCGACGTTGGCCTACCGCTGTAGATAACATGGTGACATCGTTGGGGCTGCTGGACAAACTGACGTTGGGTCATCTTGTACAACGTTGTTGTTGTTGTACGACGCTAGTACGAAGTAGTGCCAACGTCGTGTCAATATTGGTCCAACGTCTTGACATTGTTCGGGCTGTTCAACAAAATTACGTCGGGCCAACGCTCTCAATGTTTACAGTGTTTCCTAACGTTGTACAGACATCGTGCCAACGCGTGTCTCTAATACCAATCTTAGGCCGAACTGTACATTTGCCAACGTTTTATCGACGTCTCGACAACGTATAATGTCCTACCGCATACACTACGAAAATGGCAAAACTCGTGGTAAGCAAGTTTTGTATTGCGTACCCTAGATTGATTTTCTCTTTGGCTGCCACTGCTGTGGTTGTTCAGAACAATTCTGGATACATCCTGAGATGTTTCTTATTTTGTATTGTATATAGCTTTACAACAACATCTTAGTGTTTCTTGTGTTAGTTTCTCTGGATGTGGACTTTATTGTTAGAGAATTCCTTTTGATGGGATGTAGTTTTTTTACACTGTCTTGTCTATTTGGGCACTGAGGACAGGATAATAGCGAGGATTGTGTACACATAACATCGATTCAAGCTAACCTGTAGGCCTTATTGCCTACTGACCATTCCAAGACGGTAACCCTGTCTTTACCTCCCTTTCTGTTGTATTTTGTCTGTTTCATTGTATAATTAATTAAATATTGCTCCTTGTTTTTGGTACAGTGCGGACCTACGATGCCATTGCGTTTGGACGCCGTGGTTTCTATAGGACCCTATATCTCATTATACTCATTTTCAATTGTTATGCTGTTGTAAAACAGGATCATTGTCATAACAGTTATATGTAAACTTGGTTGCAATATTTAAAATTAACACATTTCTACAAAAGTTAAAAGTTGATAGCTTGAAAACAATAATTTACCGCGCATTGTCGTCAAAACAAAAGTTGATAACAAGTGTAATAATAGTTTAATCAGTTTACGTCTTTATGAGAATAAAACCTCAAAATAAATATGCATCGGCATATATCTGTCATTTAAACCACCTTCTTATGCTAATTCATACCCAAACATTGCTGATCCTTCCTATCTTGAATGAATGAATGAATGAATGAATGAAATGAATGAATGAATGTCTTTATTTATAGAGGGTGACCCAATTAGCCAACACTAATCTCCCTTGGGGCCCTCTGCAAAGTCATACATATACATGTACAATGTAAAACATATGTAACAAAACAGTGATATTTCCTTTACATTATTGCGCAATTACATTATTGCGCACACATACATCCAAATACACACACATGCACACACATTTACAACCATGTACACATCATTCTTAATATCTATACATAATTATATACATGGTTTGAGGTGGTGGTGTGCATAATAAAGTACCATACAGTACACAAGATGTCAATAATTATCTAAAACTGCCAAACATAACAATACTTTTACAATAATTACATTATGATTGTGTTTTCAGCCATTTAACGCAGTTAGATGTAAAGCTTTTTAAAGAAGTACATTCTCTAATATATGAAGGAATGCTATTCCACACAATTGTTCCAGCGTATGACATACTCCCTTTAAATAGTTCTTTGTTTGGTCTTGGAGTTATATAATTTAATTCGTAAGCAGATCGTAGATTTCTCTGCGAGATAACAGTAGGATGAAACATATCACAAATATATGAAGGGACTGCATGTTTTGATACTCTATACATAAATTTTGCCTTTTGGAGAAATATCCTTTGCTCGATATTAAGGGAATTAATGATAACCAGTGCTTCATTTAGTGTGGTATATTGGTCGCCTAAAATAGTACGACATGCTCTTCTCTGCAAACGTAATAACAGTTATATGTTAGCTTTCTTTGTATTTCCCCATATTATATTACAGTAATCTAGATGAGGTTGAACATATGCTTTATAAAATATTATCCGATAATTTAAAGGAATATATGATTTTATTCTTGACAGTAGCCAGATGTTGGTTGATATTTTCTTACGAATATACATAATGTGATTATCCCACTTCAAGTGTTCATCTATATGCATTCCCAGAATTTTATCACCTGTTGTAAGTTGCAGTTCAATGTTATTGTATGTTAATGATAATTTATTATTAACAAGTCTTGCACGCTTTTGAGGTGTAGTAACTAAGAGCACTTTAGTTTTTTCTGTGTTTAAAACCATACCATTATTTCGGCACCAAGCATTGAGGGTATTTAAAGCAGTTTGAAGGTTTTGCTCAATTACTGCTTTTGATGTGGTAACATCGTAGATAGTGGTATCATCCGCATACATGTCTGTATTAGATACAGTACCATCAAGACATATAGGAAGGTCATTTATGAATAATAAGAATAGGAGAGGTCCTAAAATAAGACTGGAACACTAATTCGTAGACACATGACCTGTTCCCCAACTCTCACATTAATCTGACGCCGGGACGACTAATTAAATTGCTGAATGACAAACAAGAGATATGTTAGTACCACGGGTATGCATTGTTTGTATGAACCTGCTGGCATTGAAACCACGTCTTCTCTCATGCGAGGCGAACGTTTTACCACAGAACCACCATATTTGTTACTATAACACAATATTTCAGTGGTTAACACTTTGGGTTAGTAAACTAGGAATCGTGTGTTCGATCCCATTTCATTGTCCCCGTTTCAATATTACCTCCGTTTTAAGGCCAATCCCACAATACTGTTTATAGAAAAGCCCTTTTAAAGACTCAAATGTACCATAAGAACACCCTTCGTATATACTTATATAACGTAATTTTTGTGTCGCCTTTTTCGATCCTTCCCGTCGACAACGGCGAAACCGAATGTGCCAACGTTACGAGTTTGCATTTAGATAATGTTCTCGGGATTCACTCAGTTAAAAAACTTCAGTCATACTTATATATTGGGTCGTACATCTCAATTTAATACAGTGGTTTCACAGATGACATCAAATGTGATGTGTATAGGTCATTGACTTCGTCATGTTTACATTGCGTTTTTCTGTTTCTCAAAAACTAAATGCACTAAGTTCAAAAAGCATAAAACCTAATCAAATTCAGAGAAATACAAATGACAATTACTTTTACGGGTCATTAACTCTGTAAACGTGTTTCCTTTAAGTTTTGTTTTCAGGAACTTAAAATACTGTAACTTGGATTAACTTGTACAACAACATATATGTGTATTACATAATATTCTGACCTTGACTTCAACTTGTTTGGAAACTAATGGTAATTTTTTTTAAAGTTTTGAGTTTAACTCCTGTTTCTAAGTGGAGATATATGAAGCTACTGATTTCTTGTTTAAAACAATATGTTTTCCCATTATTTCAGACGTAGTGGGTGAAGAAATATGTATCAACCGTGTGTAAGCTTCAAACCGGAACATGTCCATTCATCAACTATGTCATTGTTTGGAGTACTTGTGTTTATGAGCATCGCTGGAGCCTCATCCAAGTTAAGTAAGTATCTAACTTAATGAGCTTCAACATGTACCTGTTCCTTCTATTACCTTTGTTTAAACACATGGTATTGTTCCGCTTTTCAAGACAATGTATACATTTTTTTAATATGCTAAATCAACGACTTGTATAATGCACTGCTATGTTAGTATTGTACACGTATATCCACTATACATTAAAGATAGTTTGTTCTTTGTATGGTGTTTTTACGTTATTTTTAACACATGTACGATTATATATGACGCCGTTTTTTTGTGGTGGAGGCAGACCACTCACATTTCCTGCGTAGAACCAGTACTGTACACTTCACGCCTCCGTTAAGCGATATGTAAGACACATTGTGATGCAAAATAATATAATTATTTGAACTCCCCTCAAGATATATTGTTATATAATCCATCATGCCGTTCATGCAAATTAACCTTGCGTGATGTAATACTATATATTATCAATTTAATTATGATTTCATCTCAATACAACTTTCATCCCAATTTTTTATTAAGCGGTTGATTAGTGTATGCGCGTGTGCATATTTATTGTATAATCGCTGTGGTGTACTGGTAAAACAGTCATGTATTAAAGAACAAATTAGACCGCAGGCCCCAGGTTCAAATCCCGGTCCGGGCAACACTTTTTTTATTAAAACGAGAGTCGTACATTGATCGATGTTACTTGTACGAAGGCTAGGCAAAATATGATATTTTACGCATCTATTTTTAGCTTATATACCGACTTTTGTGGATCATCGTCGAATTGCACTACATCATTCACATGCATGATTTATTATCAGTTTAAGTATAGTCAATTTAATGTAGCTTTGCACGGTACACCACCTGAAAAACGTTCGTTCTTCTATTAATGCATACTATACTGCAGTTGTGTTACTCATACAGCATGGACGTTCAGTCAGTTGCCCGTCATTGCCTAACCACTATTGTGATGCCCTTGTCTTCCTGTTTCAAACATCATAGCTCTATTTGTATTGCTATTATGCGTTTGTTTGGTTGTCTGTAGCATTACTTCTACCATTTTTAAAGTAAAGAAAAACACTATCCGCTGATCGGCGTGAAGTACTTATATATAGACTACGTGAAATTCTGTATTATTATTCAGGTTGTTCCGTATGTAATTAATTGTATTGTATTGCAGCTTATATTTAATAATATATGAAGTTACTTTTCGAACATCAAAAGGGGCTGAAACAGTAATCACGGTTTATGGTTATAATCGCAACTGCCTTGCTCATGTACAATATATACTGCTCGAATATTCGTTAACAAAAAATGTCTCCGTTGCCGGGATAGTAAAGACACTACGTTTAAAAGTTCTCGCCTCTCAACGTATGCGCCTCTGCAGGTTCGAATCCATTTGGGAGCTCGACTTGTCTAGTGAGAAAGTATCGATTCATTCTTATGGATGACGGGAGATATACAGTACTGGATCTACCCAGGACAAAATAGCTGAACTGCCTCTAACACAAAAATCTCGAATCTTTTGGCATAAAATGTGGAAAAAATGAGGTAAAGCACCATTCAAACAAATGCAATCAGACAGTCTGTTTTTATTTAGTCGACACGGACCTATAGTTGTTATTACAATTAGTGTAACCGTTATCTCACAGGTCAGAGTTGTATTTGCCGATTTCGGGTCAGATCATAGCTGACACTGTATGCGCCTATGCTTTAGAGTGTAGTAGACCTTTTAAGTGGCGCACATGAATGCGAGATGAAGCTTATTGTTGGTACACTGAGTAGCACTTTATGCTAACCGACAATGAAAAAAAATGATTCCTTTATTGTGTTTATTTCAGCTTTATTCAATGCGTGCGTGATTCGTCAAACTTGACACTCCCATAAACTGCAGAAAAAAATAAATGAGTCATTAAGTAGTGTTTTTGTTTTCGTTTAAGTAAATGTAGCTGAGAATAAAATAACTACACAGCTTGGAAACCTGAACTATCCAAATAACCAAGACACGTGGGTAGCATCGAATGCTGTAGACGGAAACAAAGACTGTGGCAGTATGGATTACTTGCATTACAGTGGTACAGAATACAACGCTCTGCCTTGGTGGCAAGTAGACCTGGGAGATATTTATACGATTCCTGCAGTTATTGTATATGGACAAGTAGTCGATACAAATGGTAAGAGATAATATCTACATGTTCGTGCGTGCGTGCGTGTGTGTGCGTTCACGAGGGCGGGCGGGCGTGCGTGCGTGCCTGCGTGTTTATCTAGTCCTGATCTAGCCTGTTTCGCAGGTTGTGTAAAGCTTATGCATTTAAACAATAAATAGTAGGTGTGATTGTTAATGATATTATTGTTCAACATGTATTATAAATGATTTACTATAAGTACAGGGCTATAATAAGTCACCTCGTTTGGACAAATAGTGATGGCTTTCACGATATAGTTAACAAAGTGAGTTGAATTATTAAACTCGTCTATTTAGACAATATCTACATTTCAGTTTATCTTATTCGTTCTACTTCTGACAAAGTAAAACCCGATTTAATGTGTATGGTATACCTGAATTGTTTTGTTTTATTTTAGTACAACTGCGGGGATTTCGACTGTATATGTCAATAACAAACATCGGTCCTCCTGTTTATAATAACACAGATTATAATGGAGGAGTAATTAATGTGACATTCAAATCTCCCATGCAAGCACGATTTATAAAACTGGATTTACCTATCGGCATAGATAACAACCCAACCAGACCATTGGTTTTGTGCGAAGTTGAAGTATATACAGTAGGTATGTAAATAGTCAAGTTATTGATAAAAACGTTTACACTTCAACTAGTTCACTATATGTTCTCCTTTCCGACCTATTTTTTTGTAATTCCTTTTTAGAACTGTATCGCCACAGTGACAGTCAAATGACACGTATCATTTTTTCTGTCTTTTCAGATAACCTTGTTTGTGCTTGTCTCGTGCAGCTTTTATATGTTTATCAACTTCTTTATATAATCGTGTGGAACCTGAAATCGTTAACGCCATATCATCTTCTGTGTGTATAACATTGATTGCATTGTCGTCGATTGTTGTGTAGAGTTCACAAAACATATTTGGTTTCGTCCAAAACATAACCATGAAGGGTGTTTCTTTGATGGTTTCCAATCGGGCTGTTCTAATGGCAAAAAAATGCCCAGCCGGTAAGCATTCATCCAAATCATTTTGCTCTTCATTTACTATTTTGCTTAATGAGTGTTTCAAAGTTCTGCTGGTTCTTTCATCCTGCCCATTTGTTTGAGGGTGATAGGCTGGTGTTATAAGGTGTTTCACTTTGAACATTTCAAATATTGTATCATTTAGAGTGTTGATAAATTCCTTCCCTTGGTCTGTTATAATACTGCGTTGGGACCTAACCGAAAGAATAAGGTCTCTTAAATGTTGTGCGATATGTTTCGCCTCTTTTGAAGGTAAAGGATACGCCTCAACCCACTTACTGTACAGATCAGTGATTGGTAGGCAATATCGGTGACCATTTTTCGTTTCTTTTAACGGTCCTATCAGATCCATACCAAGATTGTCCCACGGGCCTGTTGTTTTTATAGGTTTTAGTTCAGTCACGACCGTTTTCAAGTTGCCGCATCGTTGACATTTATCGCGTTTTTTATTTTGTTTTTAACAAACTGTGTTATGTTTCTCCAGTAAAATCTGCTCGAAATTTTGCTTAACGTTTTATTAAATCCTAAATGTCCTGCATGGTCAGACGAATGGCAGTCGTTGCAGATATCGTTTTTATCACTATCTTTAAATATTACTTTTCTAGTATCAAAATAAAACATATCATTGCCTTTGATTGAGAATCGTTTAGAAAATGTCCTGAGACTTTTTTCCTTTTTTGTCCACATTAGACGGGTTCGAACGTTTCTCAATATAGTTTCTGACGTCGATCAAATCATATGTCTCCATTTTATCTGAAAAAGATAAAAGAAATTAATTTATAATAATAATATAGAGATATGTATGTGAAGTTAGAACGCTGTGTGTTTAAAGGGACACTGTCCGTAAGTAAGCAGTTATTGAGCATAACCAAATAACTGTCTGACTCTTATTCAGTTGAATGTATACATGAAAACTTGAGCATAGACCCAAAGAAGTCTGTAGTAATACATTCGTGACTTTAAAAAAAATAATATTTATTATTTGTAAATAATGTGGGACCCACATTATTATCTTTTCTGCTGATCACGTGACTTCGATTAGCGCATTCGGTTTTCTACATAGTATGTATTGCGTAATATGTATAGCCCGCTTAGCTCAGGTAGGAGCGACGTCGACTATTGTACGCCCACTATTATTACCCGCGAGTGTAATTTTAGTTTCGCTGCGAGTTCAAACGCACAAAGCGGTAGTTCTTTTTTTGTACCGCGATTGAATTCCGTTAAACAATCTTGCATTTAGTTAGTAAATATCAATAATGTTTAGTGTGTAATGTTTGTGAACGTAATTAGTGTGTGTTTTATAAGCTAAAAGTTACGGACATTGTCCCTTTAAGACGAAATATGTGTCAACGAGTTCTAATTCCGTGTTTAAGAGTATGCAGTGTGCACGAGTACTGATATCGTGGTTAAGGGTATGTAGTGTGCACAAGTACTGATGTCGTGGTTAAGAGTATGTAGCGTTTACGAGTACTTATGTTGTGTTTAAGAGTATGTAGTGTGTACGAGTATTGATGTCATGTTTAAGGGTACAAAGTGTGAACGAGTACTGATGTCATGTTTAAGAGTACGTAGTGTGCACGAGTATAGAATGGAGTGTGCACGAGTATTGATGCCGTTTTTTAAGAGTATATAGTGTGCACGAGTACCGATGCAGTGTTTAAGAGTATATAGTGTGCACGAGTACTTATGTCGTGTCTAAGAGTATGTAGTGTGCACGAAAACCGATGCAGTGTTTAAGAGCATGTAGTGTGCACGAGTACTGATGTCGTATTTAAGAGTATGTAGTGTGAGCGAGTACTGATGCAGTCTTTAAGAGTTTGTAGTGTGCGCGAGTACTGATGCAGTGTTTAAGAGATTGTAGTGTGCGCAAGTACAGATGCAGTGTTTAAGAGTACGTAGTGTGCACGAGTACTGATGTCGTATTTAAGAGTACGTAGTGTGCACAGGTATTGATGCCGTGTTTAAGAGACGTAGTGTGTACGAGTATTGATCTCATGTTTACCAGTATGTAGTGTGCACGAATACTGATGCAGTATTAAAAGAATATATAATGCATAAGGCGTAAAAAACAAATCAGGGTTTTATTGGCGATTTATGTAATCGAGAAAGTTCGAAATCAAATATGTATTATAGATGAACTCAGGAACAACGATGTGTGGATACATTTTAGTTCAGCAATGTCAGAATATCTTTATAGCGACGGATATGAGCCGTGCAAGGTTCAAACTGACAAGCAATGATAACAAGAGCTGTCGCAGAACAGCGCAGCTCGACTATTTGATTTGTCAGAGAACGAGACATTATACCATCAGAAAACGTGATATTTCTCTTCATACATGCAATCTTTAAAAACAAAATAGCAGAGATATGAGAATCATATGGATAACATATCTGAGTCATATAAACGTTTACAAATAAAAAATTTCAATAAAAATTATTACAAAATGAGTGTGTTTTTGAAAAAAAAAAAAATTATGAATTCATTCTCATATGAGAGTTATATGAAACTCCTATTATATAAATATCATATACTAGGTTTCATATGCTAATCATATGTGACTGCTTTTATATAATCATCGTATGAGAATCATATGATTGTCATATGAGAATGAAATCCTATGTTTATCATATTAATCAAAATTACCTATGTATATTAACACATTTAAAGAAAAGAAAAACAGGTGTGTGTGTGGGGGGGTTTGTGGGTGGGTGGTTGGGTGAGGTGAGATATAGACCTGTAAAAACAGCTTACACGCTAAAGAAATATAAAAAGATCGGACAGGGAAAGTAGCATTCAAGGAGGACAGTCAATCACAAAACACAGAAACAAACATGCAAACAGACAAACAAGAAGGCAAAAGTAATATTAAATGCAAACGACATCACAAACACAAAAAGGTTGACAATAGGGCTACCGCCTTGGAACGGTCAGTGGCAAAGAAGGCCACTGGGGTTTAAACCGGTTCTAGGGTGCACCAAACCTCACACTTACCCTTCTGTCATCCCATTAAAACAGGACAGTGTAAATAAAGAAATCCCCGCCATGATCTAATCTCTAACCAACAAGGCAGCATCAATAGGCAAATATAAGTAAAACACAAATATGCTGGTGTAAATATAATACAAAAAATCAATAGCCTAGAAAGCCACAATGAAGGTACTCAATGACTTGGCAGAAGCCAGAGCAACAAGAGAATAAACCATTAAGGGTACGACAAGAAAGATCATAGACAAACATCAAACGTCAGCGTCCCAATGGGCTTTAGGTAGGCGTCATCATAGTGTCCACAGCCTGTCCGGTCATCGTACAATTAAAGAGGAAAGCATAGTGGCGAACTGTAAAAGGTTCCACCACCAAGCATGCAGTACGTTGCAAAATGATAGGGTCATAACCTCTTTTGATAAACTTTTTAACAAGTTTGACAAAGATAGTATGAAAGTGATCATGGCCAAGAATATTACGAAGTTTATTTATCACATCACCATAGAAGTCAGATTGTGATAGTGGATGTGAAATGGGATACATTTTAAGGGCTCTCATAATTTGGGTTCCATTGGAGTCCAGGATTTACAGTAACCAAAATTACGTAATCAGCCCTTAAGATTATACTGTTAAGAAGCTCCAGCCCACATTTCGTTCAGCTAGAACATGAAATGTAAGAGATATAGACCTGTAAATACAGCTTACACGCAGAGCTCAATGTAGAGTGGGACATCGACGCCGACGCTGACGCCGGAGTGTCACTTTGTATCGAGTGTCGAGTAGCAAGTGAGAAAAGCGAGGTGTGAGTAACGGAACGCGAGTTACGAGTTACAAGCCAGTTTTTACTTACAAAAAAGCGAGTTGCGAGTAACAAAACGTGAGTTGCGATTCACAAAAAAGCGAGTTGCGAGTAAAAAGCCAGTTGTTACTTATAAACAGCGAGTTGCGAGTAAAAAACACGAGCCGCGAGCAAGAAAAAGCAAGTTGCGATTAAGAAAAAGCGAGTTGCGAGTAACAGCAACTTTGTTTTTTGAACTTAAATCAGTTTATTATTTATGAACATGTTTGGACTGGAAAACATGTCGACTCAGTGTATTTTTGTTGTTAAGTCATCAAATTTTATTTATATGGGATTCATATTGCTAACAGTTGAATAAAGTAAAGTTAGAAAAATAGTATGAGAGTGGACCTTTGGAAACGGCCGAACACGACACTTACGAAATATTGCAGTCTCGGTTTGATTGTTCATGAACGGTAGTGAAATATGCTAGCTAACGCTCACGCCCTCTAGCCCCGGGCTGAGCAGAACTCAATATTCATAAAACCAATAGTACATAATTTTAACCATCCCGAATATGGCATGCATATGGCGGTGGACTTAGAGATATTTTCTTCCCCAATGTCCAGCGGCGTATGGTCCCAGTATCTAACAAAATACTATTCCCCAAAGAGCGAATTAAACAGAATGGAATTTAGTTGGCAGCAGCGATTATGAAGCCTGCGTATCACAAGTAGCAGCCAAAATACTAAATTAAAAAGCAGACAACATATCCTATTAGTGGTTTAACAATACCCAGAGCCTTTTATCGGCCGGATTAGTGGAATCACCGAATCGAAAAGTAAGTAAGAAAGCAAAAGCAATTGAAAATGTACCACCGATAACTAAATATAAGTAGAAATCATCTTAAAGCATCATATTATTAGTTATTAGGATTCTTGACAGGGGACATGGGCTCACATTCCCTGCCTGGAAATTATATTCACCCGAGCCGTTAGGCGAGGGGGAATATATATTTCCAGGCAGGGAATGTGAGCCCATGTTCCCTGTCAAGAATCCTAATAACGAATTTGTCATACTTCAAAGTTGTAACCATTTATTTAAGAAAAAACCCAGCCAAAAACACGATTTCATTTTTATTGCGCCAATTTCCCCGCAACATAACTCTAACTAGACGTTGTTTATTTTCGTGACGTCATCGCTCTAACGTCGATTTTGGCGGATTTTTTAATAAAATAAACGTATTTTGTCACTATGTTGACGTTTTATTATCTGTAAAATTGCCAAAACAATTACACATACGATTATTTTAGACTTTTACACACAGTGGAAAGCGCAGAAAAGCGATAGGTAGGAAACAATCGGCGGTTTCCAAAACGAATCGGCAACGTTAACGTCGCCATTTTGTTTTTGTGTAATGTACCTACGGGGAATTCGTCCTATGTTAACGTCTCGAGACGTAGACATGGGCTCATGTCTACGGCGCATTGACCAATGAAATCCTGAGAAATTTCTTTGCAGTATGGCAAGAATTAATATTAATTATCTGTGAACCAAAAACAAGCTGAGTTGTCAAGTTTTGCTGACCCGACCCGGCAAACTAAATGACGACCCGGGAGAAATCACGTGTGAAATGTATTTCTAGGTGATAAGCTGTCGCTAAGGGAAACAACTCAATTACAATATACGGCATAATTCACACACGCGATCAAGGGAGATCACTTCGCAAATCGGCCGTAAATATTCCATATATCTAATATATAAATCAATTTCTGAGAAGCTGCTTTTTATATTGAGTTGTTAAGATAATAGGTTACTTCGATTGTCTGCCAAAATCTGCCTTGATATATTGAAAAAGGGAAATGATAATCTCTAGAAATTATTTTAAGTTTGTACATATAGACTTTAACAATTTCAGTAATACTTTATTGTCTTAATGTCTTAAACGTTTTGCCATAATTAATTATGGATCTAGAGCATTTGTTATTACATTTTATATTGATACTGTCATATAATAGAAAACTTCGTTAAATAGTCTCTCATAATTTTATACAGATAATTTCCACTTACAATTGTGAATATTGTTTTAATATTTGTACTTGTAATTTTATATATATGGAGGTGAGATTTAAATAAAATATATGGTATGTTATGTTATGAAATGTTATGAAATGCAATGAA
The DNA here is from genome assembly GCA_037043455.1 of Cyrtodaria siliqua. NCBI lineage: Eukaryota > Metazoa > Mollusca > Bivalvia > Adapedonta > Hiatellidae > Cyrtodaria > Cyrtodaria siliqua. Next base: position 527,057 of record JAWPHD010000207.1, on the reverse strand, counting down.
TGAACTGAATCGAACCTTGCAATAATAAATTTACACTTATTTATTTTACATCAGTTGTGACACAAATTATTACAACTTGTATTAATCACCAGTACTAAGCAATGTGGATTAAGTGTCTTGTTCAAGGATACATAACGTGGCGAGAATCGAACGCACAACCTCTCGATTGAGTCCGACGTTGTATACGAATGTGTGATATCACATATTTAGTATGTGATATAACTTATTCGAAGTAATATATAGAGTCTGGTCTCAGCGATTTGTCTTATTTAAACACCGAGATGGGCGTGGCCAATCGAGGTGTTTAAACAACCAACGAGCTGAGGTAAACTCTATCTTTTACGTAGCATGGTGTACTTAGTAACACTGTGACGTCATAGTGACCGTACTGTAAATTCCAATATCTGGTAGTCGTAGTACGGTATAGCCACGCCCCTTTAGTTACCCTAAATTAAACGATTTAATGCTCTGCATTCATCAAAGGAAATGTTACCGACCATGCTACAATACGTTATATCGCACATTCAAAAGTAATATGTGATATCAATTATTCGAATATGCAATATCTTAAAATGGTATTAAAAAGTAAAACGGTGCCCCAGAAATAAGCCATATAGGTTCGTGAATCTAGAAATATATATTGAGGTTATTACGTTGTTAGTTTGTTATCAACCAATATATCATCCTGGGGTATCTAGCCTGATATCACGAAAGTCGAAGGCTGATATGAGTTACTAAAGGCTGCTACCTTGGTTGATAACAAACTAACACTTCGTTATAATTTCTTCATTAATTAGTTATTCATTTTAAAATATAAAACAAAATTTATCTTTATAAAAAACATTTATTTTTATTTTTCAGCAATATCCCTTTGCCCTTTTTTCGGTGATAAATTTTATTAACGTGTTCACGCTAGTGGGCTTTTTTTTTATCATGTTCACATTCCTCTTTTGTTTTTACGAAATACCCGTCTCATCCTCCTAGATCTCCACATACTTCCGACTAATACAATGTCACGCACTTGTCAAAACTGACAGCAGACACATTTTACATAATATTCTTTAAGTGCGCATGCGTGAGTTCGCGGTCTGACGAAATCAGGTGAAATGTAAAAAGGTGATAAGGACTGTTATTAGACTGGACCGTTGTGGTATTCATCAAGTAAAATAAAGGCCAAAATGAGCCAAAAATTAATATCTGACTAATAAATTATATATATTATGTGTATATAAAATGATATATGAATATATATCTATGGTATATTAAAACTGTATTATAAATATATATTGCTGATATGCAGATGTCCTTCTTAAGGATCAAATAAACACTTACACTATTCCAGTGGATTGCAACCAAATATGCATTTGGTTTATGAGAACTGGTTCAAAGTTCAAAACGTACTGCAGTTATGCCAACAACAAAATGGCATATGTTTTAAATGCTATATATTGTGCTTGTTGTATTAAGTTTTTAATTTACTTGTTTAGAAATTATATTTGAAATTATATTTGTTCCCCATTATTGCATGTGATTTGTGCTATTTCACATTAATAAAAACCCGTCTTCATTATATCACGAACTTGTTGGGTTTTACCTTACGACAAAAATGTGTTGTTTCGTCATGATTAATATCAATTGCCTATTTCTGAATGACCCTCAAAAGATGTAGAATCGATATCCCTACCGTAATCCATACAGCTGCATTATCCCAAGAGGCATACGCTTACCTTCGGTAATGTGAGCCAATGACCATGAAAAAATAACCTATACAACCTTGGATACTTTAACATTAGCCCCAGTCTTGAAGCAATGGTCCTTTGGCTTGCACTTAACTCGCATTGCCTTACTCGCGACCCGCTGTTTGTAACTCGCAACTCGCGTTTTCTTACTCGCAAATAGCATTTATTTTACTCGCAACTCGACATTCGACAAACGGAAACCCTCCTGACGCCGACGCCGGGATTATTACATACGCTCTCTTATTATTCGAATAGTTGAGCGAAAAAAACAATCGTTTATGTCTTACACATAATGTTTCTTAACTTATGTGGTATTCAGGTGCGTTATATTGAAAACAATGCAAGTAGGAATACAAGTGGTCGTTTTAAATCTCTAAATAGAGTTGGTTGCTTAAGCAGGTTTGACTGCTTTTATGGGGTTGACTGTGTTTAAACAGTAGCTTTATTGGCAGTACTTTGATTTAGTTATAACTTGTTTGCAGTACTTAAACATTTGACAATATATTTAAAGTATACGCCAGTTGCCCATTGCTTAAAATACTGATCAAATAAAACAGTTAATATTACCTTGAAGATTCAGCACTTATTAAACACTATTCGATGATGTTTTTAATCTGGTGTTTATGCGCATGGTGCGGCGTGTTTGTGATTCTGCAGATGACATCTACTATCCTTCAATGAATGAATATTTAATGGAGATAACTGTTTATAAGAAAAGTTGGATCTTCTGTTTTCATTTTTTAAACTTGTTTCATATACAAAGTTTGGAGTTGTGCAAGGAAATAAACCGCAACAGTGCCTGACTAACTTGTGTTCAGACAATCTTTCAATTGAAAATCTAGTAATGTTTTACCACTCAGTGAGTTTGCTCAGTTTAATACAGTTCAGATGTCTTCCCTTCATACATTCTCTCCATTTGCAGTGTCTGCATTAATTGGATATATTTCTTTAAAATCCAAAAACAGTAGGTGATCGTAAAAAAACAAGCGGACAGACCAGTATGAAAATTAAAAGGTGCAGTTGTCTCGGAAATTGTTATACATACAATCGAACTAATCACAGTAGAAGGCGAACTTATCTTCCAAGACAATATAAAAGAATGTAGACGTACAATATTAAAACTGTTGAGACTGAATTGCTATTTTTGCCACCACGTGCTGCTGCAGTGCATTTATGATGTCTTGGCAAGATTGGACATTCAAGACATGGTACTTCATGTCGGAAGTCGTGTTTGCGGTGGAAGCGGAAATGGAAAAAGGGCATGGAGTTCGCGTACCTCGTGATTTCTTCACTTTGAGCATGAGCTTTAGAAAAAAAATCAAAATAAAACATCTGTCCGTGAAACAAAGTTGGTGGGCTGTGAAAGATGTTGATAAAGGTTTCTTGCTCTCAAATATATAAAAGAAAGGTAAACAATCTGTCTATGAAAAGAAATTATGCGCTGTGATAAAAATTGGTAAAGGCTTCTTGCTCGTAAACATATAAAAAAAAGTAAACACTATGTCCGTGAATAAAGTTGGTGTGCTGTGAAAAAAGTTGGTAAATGTTTCTTGCTCTCAAATATATAAAAGAAAAGTAAAAATTCAGTCTGTGAAACAATTTGGTGAAATGTGAAAAAATGTTGGTCGATGTTAATTGCTCTCAAATGTATATAAAGAAAAGTGAAAAATTACTCCGCGGAATAAATTGGCGAGCTGTGAATTATTTTATTGTTTTGCTCTCAAATATTTAAAACAAAAGTGAACAATCTGTCCGCGATAAAAGTCGGTGGGCTGTGAAACATTTCTTGCTCTTCAATATATAAAATAAAAGAAATCAATCTGAACGTGAAAGAAGTTGGTGGGCTGTGAAAAAAGTTGGTGAGCTGTGAAAAAAGTTGGTAAAGGTTTCTTCCTCTCAAATATTTAACAGAAAAGTAAACAATCTGTACGTGACAAAAGATGGTAAAGGTTGTTTGCGCACAAATATATAAAATAAATATATAAAATAAATATATAAAATAAAAATAAAAATCTGTCCTTGAAAAAAGTTGGTACGCTGTGATAAAAGTTGGTAAACGTTTCTTGCTCTCAAATATTTAAAACGACAGTAAACAATATGTCCGTAAAAAAGATTGCTAAAGGTTCATTGCTCTCAAATATATATATATATATATATGAAAGTATAAATAGAGTCTGTGAAACAATTTGATGAAATGTGAAAAATGTCGGTCAATGTTAATTGCTCTCAAATGAATATAAAAGGAAAGTGCAAAATTACTCCGTGAAATAAGTTGACAAGCTGTATTTTTTTTATTATTTTGCTCCCAAATTTATAAAAGAAAAGTAAACAACTGTCCGAGAAAAAAGTCGCTGGCATGTGTAACATTTTGGTAAAGATGTCTTGCTCTCAAATATATAAAAGAAAAGTAAACAATCTTTACGTAAAAAAATTGGTGGGCTGTTAAAAAAGTTGGTGGGCTGTGAAAAAAGCTGATAACGGTTTGTAGCTCTCAAATATATAAATGAAAAGTAAACAACTGTCCGAGAAAAAAAGTTGGTCGGCTGTGAAAGAAGTTGGTAAAAGTATCTTGCTCTCAAATATATCAAACAACAGTAAACAATTTCTCCGTGAAAAAAAGGTTTTGTGGCTGTGAACAATGTTGGAATAGATTTCTTATATATATCAAATATATAAAAGAAAAATAAACAATTTGTCCTTGAAAAAAAGTTGGTGGGATGCAAAAAAAAAAGTTAGTCGGCTGTGAAAGAAGTTGGTAAACGTTTCTCGCTCTCAAATATATAAAACAACAGTAAACAATCTTTCCGTGAAAAAGGTTTGGTGGCTGTGAAAAATGTTGGTATCGATTTCTTGCTTTCAAATATATAAAAGAAAAAGAAACAATTTGTCCTTGAAAAAGAGTTGGTGGGCTGTGAAAAATAAAAGTAAGTCGGCTGTGAAAGAAGTTGGTAAAGGTTTCTTGCTCTCAAATATATAAAACAACAGTAAACAATCACTCCGTGAAAAAGGTTTGGTGGCTGTTAAAAAGATTGGTATAAATGTCTTGCTCTCACATATAAAAGAAAAACAAACAATCTGTACGAGAACAAAGTCGGTGGTTTGTGAAATAAGTTGATAAAGGTTTCTTGCTCTCAAATATATAAAAAAAAAATAAACAATTTGTCCTTGAAAAAGAGTTGGTGGGCTGTGAAAAATAAAAGTAAGTCGGCTGTGAAAGAAGTTGGTAAAGGTTTCTTGCTCTCAAATATATAAAACAACAGTAAACAATCACTCCGTGAAAAAGGTTTGGTGGCTGTGAAAAAGGTTGGTAAAAATGTCTTGCTCTCAAATATATAAAATAAAAACAAACAATCTGTACCAGAACAAAGTCGGTGGTTTGTGAAAGAAGTTGGTAAAGGTTTCTTGCTCTCAAATATATAAAAGAAAAATAAACAATTTGTCCTTGAAAAAGAGTTGGTGGGCTGTGAAAAATAAAAGTAAGTCGGCTGTGAAAGAAGTTGGTAAAGGTTTCTTGCTCTCAAATATATAAAACAACAGTAAACAATCACTCCGTGAAAAAGGTTTGGTGGCTGTGAAAAAGGTTGGTATAAATGTCTTGCTCTCAAATATATAAAAGAAAAACAAACAATCTGTACGAGAACAAAGTCGGTGGTTTGTGAAATAAGTTGGTAAACGTTTCTTGCTCTCAAATATATAAAAGAAAAATAAACAATTTGTCCTTGAAAAAGTGTTGGTGGGCTGTGAAAAATAAAAGTAAGTCGGCTGTGAAAGAAGTTGGTAAAGGTTTCGTGCTCTCAAATATATAAAACAACAGCAAACAATCACTCCGTGAAAAAGGTTTGGTGGCTGTTAAAAATGTTGGTATCGATTTCTTGCTTTCAAATATATAAAAGAAAAATAAACAATTTGTCCTTGAAAAAGAGTTGGTGGGCTGTGAAAAATAAAAGTAAGTCGCCTGTGAAAGAAGTTGGTAAAGGTTTCTTGCTCACAAATATATAAAACAACAGTAAACAATCACTCCGTGAAAAAGGTTTGGAGGCTGTGAAAAAGGTTGGTATAAATGTCTTGCTCTCAAATATATAAAAGAAAAACAAACAATCTGTACGAGAACAAAGTCGGTGGTTTGTGAAATAAGTTGGTAAACGTTTCTTGCTCTCAAATATATAAAAGTAAAATAAACAATTTGTCCTTGAAAAAGTGTTGGTGGGCTGTGAAAAATAAAAGTAAGTCGGCTGTGAAAGAAGTTGGTAAAGGTTTCTTGCTCTCAAATATATAAAATAAAAATAAACAATTTGTCCTTGAAAAAGAGTTGGTGGGCTGTGAAAAATAAAAGTAAGTCGGCTGTGAAAGAAGTTGGTGAAGTTTCTTGCTCTCAAATATATAAAACAACAGTAAACAATCACTCCGTGAAAAAGGTTTGGTGACTGTGAAAAATGTTGGTATCGATTTCTTGCTTTCAAATATATAAAAGAAAAATAAACAATTTGTCCTTGAAAAAGAGTTGGTGGGCTGTGGAAAATAAAAGTAAGTCGGCTGTGAAAGAAGTTGGTAAAGGTTTCTTGCTCTCAAATATATAAAACAACAGTAAACAATCACCCCGTGAAAAAGGTTTGGTGGCTGGTAAAAAGGTTGGTATAAATGTCTTGCTCTCAAATATATAAAAGAAAAACAAACAATCTGTACGAGAACAAAGTCGGTGGTTTGTGAAATAAGTTGGTAAACGTTTCTTGCTCTCAAATATATAAAAGAAAAATAAACAATTTGTCCTTGAAAAAGAGTTGGTGGGCTGTGAAAAATAAAAGTAAGTCGGCTGTGAAAGAAGTTGGTAAAGGTTTCTTGCTCTCAAATATATAAAACAACAGTAAACAATCACTCCGTGAAAAAGGTTTGGTGGCTGTGAAAAATGTTGGTATCGATTTCTTGCTTTCAAATATATAAAAGAAAAATAAACAATTTGTCCTTGAAAAAGAGTTGGTGGGCTGTGAAAAATAAAAGTAAGTCGGCTGTGAAAGAAGTTGGTAAAGGTTTCTTGCTCTCAAATATATAAAACAACAGTAAACAATCACTCCGTGAAAAAGGTTTGGTGGCTGTGAAAAAGGTTGGTATAAATGTCTTGCTCTCAAATATATAAAAGAAAAACAAACAATCTGTACGAGAACAAAGTCGGTGGTTTGTGAAATAAGTTGGTAAACGTTTCTTGCTCTCAAATATATAAAAGAAAAAGAAACAATTTGTCCTTGAAAAAGTGTTGGTGGGCTGTGAAAAATAAAAGTAAGTCGGCTGTGAAAGAAGTTGGTAAAGGTTTCGTGCTCTCAAATATATAAAACAACAGCAAACAATCACTCCGTGAAAAAGGTTTGGTGGCTGTTAAAAATGTTGGTATCGATTTCTTGCTTTCAAATATATAAAAGAAAAATAAACAATTTGTCCTTGAAAAAGAGTTGGTGGGCTGTGAAAAATAAAAGTAAGTCGCCTGTGAAAGAAGTTGGTAAAGGTTTCTTGCTCACAAATATATAAAACAACAGTAAACAATCACTCCGTGAAAAAGGTTTGGAGGCTGTGAAAAAGGTTGGTATAAATGTCTTGCTCTCAAATATATAAAAGAAAAACAAACAATCTGTACGAGAACAAAGTCGGTGGTTTGTGAAATAAGTTGGTAAACGTTTCTTGCTCTCAAATATATAAAAGTAAAATAAACAATTTGTCCTTGAAAAAGTGTTGGTGGGCTGTGAAAAATAAAAGTAAGTCGGCTGTGAAAGAAGTTGGTAAAGGTTTCTTGCTCTCAAATATATAAAATAAAAATAAACAATTTGTCCTTGAAAAAGAGTTGGTGGGCTGTGAAAAATAAAAGTAAGTCGGCTGTGAAAGAAGTTGGTGAAGTTTCTTGCTCTCAAATATATAAAACAACAGTAAACAATCACTCCGTGAAAAAGGTTTGGTGACTGTGAAAAATGTTGGTATCGATTTCTTGCTTTCAAATATATAAAAGAAAAATAAACAATTTGTCCTTGAAAAAGAGTTGGTGGGCTGTGGAAAATAAAAGTAAGTCGGCTGTGAAAGAAGTTGGTAAAGGTTTCTTGCTCTCAAATATATAAAACAACAGTAAACAATCACCCCGTGAAAAAGGTTTGGTGGCTGGTAAAAAGGTTGGTATAAATGTCTTGCTCTCAAATATATAAAAGAAAAACAAACAATCTGTACGAGAACAAAGTCGGTGGTTTGTGAAATAAGTTGGTAAACGTTTCTTGCTCTCAAATATATAAAAGAAAAATAAACAATTTGTCCTTGAAAAAGAGTTGGTGGGCTGTGAAAAATAAAAGTAAGTCGGCTGTGAAAGAAGTTGGTAAAGGTTTCTTGCTCTCAAATATATAAAACAACAGTAAACAATCACTCCGTGAAAAAGGTTTGGTGGCTGTTAAAAATGTTGGTATCGATTTCTTGCTTTCAAATATATAAAAGAAAAATAAACAATTTGTCCTTGAAAAAGAGTTGGTGGGCTGTGAAAAATAAAAGTAAGTCGGCTGTGAAAGAAGTTAGTAAAGGTTTCTTGCTCTCAAATATATAAAACAACAGTAAACAATCAAAAGGTTTGGTGGCTGTGAAAAAGGTTGGTATAAATGTCTTGCTCTCAAATATATAAAAGAAAAACAAACAATCTGTACGAGAACAAAGTCGGTGGTTTGTGAAATAAGTTGGTAAACGTTTCTTGCTCTCAAATATATAAAAGAAAAATAAACAATTTGTCCTTGAAAAAGTTTTGGTGGGCTGTGAAAAATAAAAGTAAGTCGGCTGTGAAAGAAGTTGGTAAAGGTTTCTTGCTCTCAAATATATAAAACAACCGTAAACAATCACTCCGTGAAAACGGTTTGGTGGCTGAGAAAAATGTTGGTATCGATTTCTTGCTTTCAAATATATAAAAGAAAAATAAACAATTTGTCCTTGAAAAAGAGTTGTTGGGCTGTGAAAAATAAAAGTAAGTCGGCTGTGAAAGAAGTTGGTAAAGGTTTCTTGCTCTCAAATATATAAAACAACAGTAAACAATCACTCCATGAAAAAGGTTTGGTGGCTGTGAAAAATGTTGGTATCGATTTCTTGCTTTCAAATATATAAAAGAAAAATAAACAATTTGTCCTTGAAAAAGAGTTGGTGGGCTGTGAAAAAAAAAAAAGTAAGTCGGCTGTGAAAGAAGTTGGTAAAGGTTTCTTGCTCTCAAATATATAAAACAACAGTAAACAATCACTCCGTGAAAAAGGTTTGGTGGCTGTGAAAAATGTTGGTATCGATTTCTTGCTTTCAAATATATAAAAGAAAAATAAACAATTTGTCCTTGAAAAAGAGTTGGTGGGCTGTGAAAAATAAAAGTTAGTCGGCTGTGAAAGAAGTTGGTAAAGGTTTCTTGCTCTCAAATATATAAATCAACAGTAAACAATCACTCCGTGAAAAAGGTTTGGTGGCTGTGAAAAATGTTGGTATCGATTTCTTGCTTTCAAATATATAAAAGAAAAATAAACAATTTGTCCTTGAAAAAGAGTTGGTGGGCTGTGAAAAATAAAAGTAAGTCGGCTGTGAAAGAAGTTGGTAAAGGTTTCTTGCTCTCAAATATATAAAACAACAGTAAACAATCACTCCGTGAAAAAGGTTTGGTGGCTGGTAAAAAGGTTGGTATAAATGTCTTGCTCTCAAATATATAAAAGAAAAACAAACAATCTGTACGAGAACAAAGTCGGTGGTTTGTGAAATAAGTTGGTAAACGTTTCTTGCTCTCAAATATATAAAAGAAAAATAAACAATTTGTCCTTGAAAAAGAGTTGGTGGGCTGTGAAAAATAAAAGAAAGTCGGCTGTGAAAGAAGTTGGTAAAGGTTTCTTGCTCTCAAATATATAAAACAACAGTAAACAATCACTCCGTGAAAAAGGTTTGGTGGCTGTTAAAAATGTTGGTATCGATTTCTTGCTTTCAAATATATAAAAGAAAAATAAACAATTTGTCCTTGAAAAAGAGTTGGTGGGCTGTGAAAAACAAAAGTAAGTCGCCTGTGAAAGAAGTGAGTAAAGGTTTCTTGCTATCAAATATATAAAACAACAGTAAACAATCACTCCGTGAAAAAGGTTTGGTGGCTGTGAAAAAGGTTGGTATAAATGTCTTGCTCTCAAATATATAAAAGAAAAACAAACAATCTGTACGAGAACAAAGTCGGTGGTTTGTGAAATAAGTTGGTTAACGTTTCTTGCTCTCAAATATATAAAAGAAAAATAAACAATTTGTCCTTGAAAAAGTTTTGGTGGGCTGTGAAAAATAAAAGTAAGTCGGCTGTGAAAGAAGTTGGTAAAGGTTTCTTGCTCTCAAATATATAAAACAACCGTAAACAATCACTCCGTGAAAACGGTTTGGTGGCTGAGAAAAATGTTGGTATCGATTTCTTGCTTTCAAATATATAAAAGAAAAATAAACAATTTGTCCTTGAAAAAGAGTTGTTGGGCTGTGAAAAATAAAAGTAAGTCGGCTGTGAAAGAAGTTGGTAAAGGTTTCTTGCTCTCAAATATATAAAACAACAGTAAACAATCACTCCGTGAAAAAGGTTTGGTGGCTGTGAAAAATGTTGGTATCGATTTCTTGCTTTCAAATATATAAAAGAAAAATAAACAATTTGTCCTTGAAAAAGAGTTGGTGGGCTGTGAAAAATAAAAGTAAGTCGGCTGTGAAAGAAGTTGGTAAAGGTTTCTTGCTCTCAAATATATAAAACAACAGTAAACAATCACTCCGTGAAAAAGGTTTGGTGGCTGTGAAAAATGTTGGTATCGATTTCTTGCTTTCAAATATATAAAAGAAAAATAAACAATTTGTCCTTGAAAAAGAGTTGGTGGGCTGTGAAAAATAAAAGTAAGTCGGCTGTGAAAGAAGTTGGTAAAGGTTTCTTGCTCTCAAATATATAAAACAACAGTAAACAATCATTCCGTGAAAAAGGTTTGGTGGCTGTGAAAAAGGTTGGTATAAATGTCTTGCTCTCAAATATATAAAAGAAAAACAAACAATCTGTACGAGAACAAAGTCGGTGGTTTGTGAAATAAGTTGGTAAAGGTTTCTTGCTCTCAAATATATAAAAGAAAAATAAACAATTTGTCCTTTAAAAAGAGTTGGTGGGCTGTGAAAAATAAAAGTAAGTCGGCTGTGAAAGAAGTTGGTAAAGGTTTCTTGCTCTCAAATATATAAAACAACAGTAAACAATCACTCCGTGAAAAAGGTTTGGTGGCTGTGAAAAAGGTTGGTATAAATGTCTTGCTCTCAAATATATAAAAGAAAAACAAACAATCTGTACGAGAACAAAGTCGGTGGTTTGTGAAATAACTTGGTAAAGGTTTCTTGCTCTCAAATATATAAAAGAAAAATAAACAATCTTTCCGTGAAGAAAGTTGATGAGCTGTGAAATAAGTCGGTAAATGTTTCTTGCTCTCAAATATATAAAAGAAAAATAAACAATCTTCCCGTGAAAAAAGTTGATGAGCTGTGAAATAAGTCGGTAAATGTTTCTTGCTCTCAAATATATAAAAGAAAAAATAGGCAATCTTTCAATGAAACAAGTTGATGAGCTGTGAAATAAGTCGGTAAATGTTTCTTGATCTCAAATATATAAAAGAAAAAATAAGCAATCTTTCCGTGAAAAAAGTTGATGAGCTGTAAAATAAGTCGGTAAATGTTTCTTGCTCTCAAATATATAAAAGAAAAAATAAGCAATCTTTCCGTGAAAAAAGTTGATGAGCTGTGAAATAAGTCGGTAAATGTTTCTTGCTCTCAAATATATAAAAGAAAAATAAACAATCTTTCCGTGAAGAAAGTTGATGAGCTGTGAAATAAGTCGGTAAATATTTCTTGCTCTCAAATATATAACAGAAAAATAAACAATCTTTCCGTGAAGAAAGTTGATGAGCTGTGAAATAAGTCGGTAAATGTTTCTTGCTCTCAAATATATAAAAGAAAAATAAGCAATCTTTCCGTGAAAAAAGTTGATGAGCTGTGAAATAAGTCGGTAAATGTTACTTGCTCTCAAATATATAAAAGAAAAATAAGCAATCTTCCCGTGAAAAAAGTTGATGAGCTGTGAAATAAGTAGGTAAATGTTTCTTGCTCTCAAATATTTAAAAGAAAAATAAACAATCTTTCCGTGAAGAAAGTTGATGAGCTGTGAAATAAATCGGTAAATATTTCTTGCTCTCAAATATATAAAAGAAAAATAAACAATCTTTCCGTGAAGAAAGTTGATGAGCTGTGAAATAAGTCGGTAAATGTTTCTTGCTCTCAAATATATAAAAGAAAAATAAACAATCTTTCCGTGAAGAAAGTTGATGAGCTGTGAAATAAGTCGGTAAATGTTTCTTGCTCTCAAATATATAAAAGAAAAATAAACAATCTTTCCGTGAAAAAAGTTGATGAGCTTTGAATAAGTCGGTAAATGTTTCTTGCTCTCAAATATATAAAAGAAAAATAAACAATCGTTCAATGAAACAAGTTGATGAGCTGTGAAATAAGTCGGTAAATGTTTCTTGCTCTCAAATATATAAAAGAAAAAGAAAAATCTGTTCGTGAACAAAGTTGATGAGCTGTGAAATAAGTCGGTAAATGTTTCTTGCTCTCAAATATATAAAAGAAAAAGAAAAATCTGTACGTGAACAAAGTTGATGAGCTGTGAAATAAGTCGGTAAATGTTTCTTGCTCTCAAATATATAAAAGAAAAAATAAACAATCTTTCCGTGAATAAAGTTGATGAGCTGTGAAATAAGTCGGTAAATGTTTCTTGCTCTCAAATATATAAAAGAAAAATAAACAATCTTTCCGTGAAAAAAGTTGATGAGCTGTGAAATAAGTCGGTAAATGTTTCTTGCTCTCAAATATATAAAAGAAAAAATAAACAATCTTTCCGAGAAGAAAGTTGATGAGCTGTGAAATAAGTCGGTAAATGTTTCTTGCTCTCAAATATATAAAAGAAAAATAAACAATCTTTCCGTGAAGAAAGTTGATGAGCTGTGAAATAAGTCGGTAAATGTTTCTTGCTCTCAAATATATAAAAGAAAAATAAACATTCTTTCCGTGAAGAAAGTTGATGAGCTGTGAAATAAGTCGGTAAATGTTTCTTGTTCTCAAATATATAAAAGAAAAATAAACAATCTTTCCGTGAAGAAAGTTGATGAGCTGTGAAATTAGTCGGTAAATGTTTCTTGCTCTCAAATATATAAAAGAAAAATAAACAATCTTTCCGTGAAGAAAGTTGATGAGCTGTGAAATAAGTCGGTAAATGTTTCTTGCTCTCAAATATATAAAAAAAAAATAAACAATCTTTCCGTGAAGAAAGTTGATGAGCTGTGAAATAAGTCGGTAAATGTTTCTTGCTCTCAAATATATAAAAGAAAAATAAACAATCTTTCCGTGAAAAAAGTTGATGAGCTGTGAAATAAGTCGGTAAATGTTTCTTGCTCTCAAATATACAAAAGAAAAATAAACAATCTTTCCGTGAAGAAAGTTGATGAGCTGTGAAATAAGTCGGTAAATGTTTCTTGCTCTCAAATATATAAAAGAAAAATAAACAATCTTTCCGTGAAAAAAGTTGATGAGCTGTGAAATAAGTCGGTTAATGTTTCCTGATCTCAAGTATATATGTATCAAAGACAAATAAACACTTGCTGGGCTATGAAATAATTTGATAGGCTGTGCAAAATGTTGATAAAGGTTTCTTGCACTGAAATATATAAAAGAAAAGTAAACACTCTGACCTAGAAAAAAGATGGTGGACTGTGAAAAAAGTTGGTAAAGGTATCTTGCTCTCTGATATATAAAAGGAAAGTAAACAATCTGTGCGTGGTCAAAGTTGGTGGGCCGTGACAAAAGTTGGTAAAGGTTTCTTGCTCTCAAATATATAAAAGAAAAGTAAACAATCTGTAGGCGAAACAAAAGATGGTGGCTGTGAAAAAGGTGGTAAAGATTTGCACTCAAATATATAAAAGAAAATTAAACAATCTATACGTAAAAAAATGTTGGTGGACTGTGAAAAAAGTTGGTAAAGGTGTCTGGCTCTCAAATATATATAAGAAAAATAACAATTTGTCAGTGAAACAAAGTTGATGGGCTGTGAAAAATGTTGGTAATGGTTTCTTGCTCTCAAATATATAAAATAAAAAGAAACAATCTGTCCGTGAAATAAGTTGGTGAGCTGTGAAAATGTTTGTAAATCCCATAACATTGGAAACACGGCTTCAGAAGCTGAAAACCGACAGCAACAACATCAGCATGTACTGTAACAACAAATACTACAGTTACGGAACGCTAACGACAACATGGCACAAAACGCCAGCATAGGACCCGCTAGTAATCTAGAACAAAAATCGCTATATATTGTCAAAAACAAGCAGATCCCGAATGCAGATTGCACGCATCTAAAACAAACAATAACGAGCCACTTTCCTGTTGACACAGAATCGCAGTCAACGCAGCCGCAGTCGTTTCTACAACCAAAGATTCCAACAAAGAAGAAAAAAGTGTAAACAAATCCACAATAAAAACGGCTGACACCAAAAATACTACTAGCTTTGCACAGGCTGTCATAAATCACGTGCTAGATCGCAATACTTTGATGGTGGTAGTAAGACAGGAAAAGCACGTGGGACACCTAGAAATACACCAGCCAGTCAAAACCGTAGTAGATCTCGCACAGTGAAGTCATGTGATCGAAACCAGGCAACCAAGGATACGTCAACCAGTTTTCAGCCAATCAACGCCTCGCATTTGTCGTCTGGTCAGTCAGGTGATCGAGATGCGAATGAAAACGAGGACAAGCAGGAGGGTATACACAGAGGATTATTGGGAGATGACAATTGTAAACATATTATATTTGCGCAAATAAACATTCAAGGGTTCATTACTAAACGTTTTCTTAAATTAAAGTCTTCAGAACTCAATTATATTTTTGAAAAATTTCCTAGCGTAGACGCATTTGCGTTTTATGCATTACATAGAACAGAAAAGACTAAAACAACAACTATGAATTCCGCTGGAATTATTATTGATGTCAGAGATAAATTTGTAAAAATGACAGCCTAATAATGCAACATAAAGACTCTCATTTGTGGATAAAATTAGACAGTAATCACTTTAACTTTGAAGATGATCTATAGTTATGCCTGTGTTATATAGTACCTTTACATTCTAGCCGGAGTGTATTTAATGATTCAAATATATTTGATATTATACTAAATACCATTATCTATATTCAGGCATTAACAGATGATAAATGCAACTTCATGTGTGTAGGTGATTATAATTCTACAATTGGTCAAAATCCTGATTTGTCACAGACTACAGCATATCTCATACTCCCTGATGACTATAGTGTCGATAGAGAGTTATCTCGTTTTTCTATGGATACAATTACCAATTCTAACGGTTATGTGTTACTTGAATTGTTAAAGCTGTCAGGAATAAGAATAGCTAATGGCAGAGTTTGCGAAGACAAACATAAGGGTACATTTACATATATTGGTACATCTGGAATTAGTATTATTGATTATTGCATTGTTAATCCTGAATTATTGCCATGTTTTTCATCATTTTACGTACATTATAGTTACCCATTAACGGATCACTGTTTAATAGAGTTTTCATTAATTAGCTGCAAAACAGACAAGACTGAGTCCTTAAAAAATCAGGAATTGGGAAATAACGAAACAATTAATGTTTTTTGTAAATGTATCAAAACAGATCAGTATACCGATATATCATCCCAAATGTTTGCAGAAAATAGTGCCAGTCTATCCAACAACATGGATTATATGAAATCGGTGATTCAGTTAATTCGTTTATCCGCTCTGTCGACTCAATTTGTAAACCAATATTTGAAAGGAAAACTCATATGACCGGTAAAGTGTAAGGTCATCATGGTCAGTCAATCGAAATAACCCAATGTTTGAAGCAGATTATATGGATCAAAGGACAGCTTTTTATCGATACTTAAACCTATTCCGTAATGAAAAAACGGAATAAAATAAATTGAATATGTTCAGAGCAAATACAGAATATCAAAATAGAGTTCGTCACTATAATTTTCAGCAAGATAAGGCCTGTACCGCGAAATTAATAGATGCAAAATGAAAAATGCAAAACATTACTGGAAATTATTTAAGGAAGCTACTGCACCACAAAAGCCAAAAAATATAACATTTGATCATTTTGCCGAATATTTTAAAGCCGTAAATAATCTGAAAAATCCGAATGACCCATTTTTCCAAGCTGATGATGATGTTATTTATTTAATTTCTTAAATTCTGAAACTCAGGTAATGTTTCATGAATTAAAAGTACCGATAACCGATTCCGGAATCCGATTCGCAATCTCTGAATTAGGTCAAAACCGTTGTGGAGACCCTGATAGGGTATTAAATGAATTCTTCATCCATGGAGTAAATCAGTTCACAGCCTATATTTCAAAGCTTTTCAATAAAATACTTGAAAGTGGTTACTTTCCCGAAATACAGTACTGAACTGGTTTAGTTTTTCAAAGAGCAACTTAAACATTTATGAATTCCTTGTTACAAGGTGTAGTGTGATTAAAACGTCTGCAACATCACAGTTGAGTCCTTTCTCTAATTAACTGCAATTTTGTTTTACAAAACATCTTGGGATTTCTTTGGAATATAATGTGCAATTAAGTGTGCAATATATACAATATATAGCGGAAATTCCCGTGTTGCGTTTTCATATCTCTTGAGTGTATTTTTGTAGCAAATTGTAGTTTAAGATGTATGCATGTTGTATGGTAAGATGCAAAGCAATAAGTTGATACAATTTATGCTGAGCTTATTGATGTGGTGTCATACACAGGGTTTTTACATAAACAAGTTAATCATTGTAAAAGCAATTTACGATACAGAACTATGATCTGTGAGTAACGTCAGAGACATCAACAAGATAGTAGGTGACGTACGGGCTACCGACTTTCGGTGTCAATATATCTTCACAATTACAAATAAACATCATACTTAACCCATGGAAATTCCATAATCTGACAGCTCATATTAATAATCCAACTAGAAACAGCTTTTCCACATTATATATGCGCAATGCGTCCGGCCACATGGACATTTGTATAGATTTACGTTCTATTTACTTGTTCTACATATAGGATAGAGGCTATGAAGAGGTATCTTCACCATTTAAAAACCAAAAGGTGGAGCGTAGCGACATACCCGGTTACTTAATGGTGACGATTGTTCTTAAAAGCCTTTATCCAGCTTAGTGTTTACCATAGGGGTTTATCGATAGACTATATTTGGTTCAAGTTCTAACCTGTGAACGGATAGTCCGTTTATCTTCACGGCGATATGCATTCCTGTCATCGCTAGTGTATTACTCTTCACTTCACTTCATTCCTCGGCACAATTTGCGCATCGTCCATTCTTGAAATCCGGTAATATCACAGCCCGTGCTACTCTATATTTCTGATTAGGTCATTTATGGTATCTTTGCTGCTCTTGAAAGCATTGGCCATCATGCTCAAGGCGGAATAGCAATACGCGTTTTTCATTAAATTTTAGCCGTTGAAAACAGATATTACCTTTAGTATAGACAGTGGTTACCATTAACATTGACATGTGTTACCTTTAACGACATTGTTTATAATCTTTCAAAAAGAGGTGGTTGTTTTAGTTGGCATAGCTGAGGTTAAAAGCTAAAGTAGATGTAACCACATTAAGCGGAAGTGTTAACGTTATTATTGTCAGCGCCTACATATATATGAAGTAAGATATTTTCCATGTTGTTTTAATGTAGTTATGAATTTTAGGCGAACACGCTTTGGCAAAAACCTTCATGTTTTTAGTGCATAGCTGAGCTACGTTTGATTAGAGTTCGCTTACTTCCTTAGCAATGCAGACGTTTATATAAGATCTTTCTAGTGACTTAACACGATTTACAAATTTTGAACTTGTACTATATAAATGTGAAATACAGATTAATATACTGTTACTGTTTTTAAATTCATAAGCTTGTTTTTCTTGACGAAGACAACGAGGACATGGGAAAATAATCGTGTTTAGGCCCATGACAACTGGTATTGACACTGACGTTATTATTTCAGTTTGTGATCCATTTTCCTTTGGCGAAAGTTGTACCAGCAAATGTGGACAATGTGAACCTCAGCTATCCTGCAATGCAGTGACAGGTAACTGTCCCGGTAAATGTATGGAAGGATATAAACCACCAATGTGTCTAGAAGGTAATGTATTTTCGCATGGTATGGAAACGGTTGTGCTCACAGGAGCATTCACTGTTCATTGTTTATCGTTCGCCATTCGTTAACTTTTAATTAATCTTGTATTTCTAGGAAACCGCGGTCAACTTGGCAGTTTTAAATAATTGTTGGCTTTAATTTTGTTAAAATTAGGTCAAGGTTATATATCCAAGATAGATGCCGCACCAATGTATAGTCGAAATCCTCTAACGCGTTTATTCAAATGGTGACATTCGGACACATTTATCCCCGCCTTTGGGTCAGATGTTTTATAACGGCTTCTATATATTCTTTACTTGTTTTAAACGACAGACGGATATAGTTATGCTATGAATGCCTTTTGTTTGCTTTTTTCGACTTCACGCATCTTCAAATGATTCATTTCAAGGAAATGGGGAAAATACTAGATGTATTATTATGTAGGTATGTCGAAAACGTTCCGCACAACTTTTCACTTGACAAACACTCTGACAACATTTAAAAATGTATAGAAAAACCTTACATTTTGCTTTAATGCTTTCATGGCAAAATAGTTATACGCTCTAGTAGTGCGCTCGTTTCGACTCCGTGGTAATGTTTTGAACATGTCAAGAGATGTTTTTGTTATCTCGAAGATATCTAGTTCTTCTGAAATACCTTAAACAATCTATTTTACGTGGTGTTTGGTTACACTTAGTTCTGTTTTACATGTTTAAGTGTGCTCTGATTTCGAGTATGGGTATAACTGCGAGAAGACATGTGGACATTGTAAAGATGCCACAGCATGCGATAAAACTAATGGGCACTGTGATCAAGGATGCGCTGCAGGGTATAGAGGCATAACTTGTGATTCAGGTAAGTCATTGCAGTATTAATCAAACATATTATTTATATTTCGTTTAAATCCCGTTAGAGCTATGAACCTTCTCTTTCAGTATGGAAACATGTTTGAATACGTTCGATCTTTTAGAACTGTCAAGATTGTAGTTTCAAAATAATACGTGTAGAGCACGCTTTGATACAGAGTATATTATTATAATAATCTGTCATAGGTATCCGGTGAAGACGGGGAATTCCCGCACGAGGTATAATCTTGTTTTTTTCGGAATCGCGGCTCTGCCGAGGTTCCGATTAAAACAGTGGGGCTGTTTTCCCCCCATTTGGTACGCAGTATTCAGGGCAAATTTAGAGAGTATTCAGTACCCACGACCCGGGTACCAGTACCCGCAAATTCATAAAAAATAGGTGCATGCCTTCAAACTATGTTTTCTATGTAAAAAAACCTGTTGAAATCCACAAAAATCGCAGAACATCGTATTTAGATTTCATGATTGACCCCAAAACAGAAAAACGGTGAGATATAACGTATAATAGTTTTAAATGTCCTTTTATATCACATCTTTAGAAAATTAGGCGAATAAGTAGCAAATTGGTTAATTTTTAAGAAGAAATTCATTCTTCATTCGTTCTCTTGAGAACGAAGATCTAGAATCAACATTGCACTATGTGACCCCATAAGCGTTAGCTCCAATGATAAGAAACGAAGTCTTCCAAAAATCGGAATACCTCGGCTATTAGTCTGGAATCATTCCTCTACTGCTGAGAGTAGCGAGCGCAGTAGGGGAAGGGTACCAGACTACTCGCCGATTTACTGTTTCCTAAGCTTGCCGGTAGCGTGCGCATTACGGGAAGGGTACCAGACTACTCGCTGATAAACTTCGTAGACTAGTCCCCGATTGTGCTTGACACCTCACTAATGTTCGTCGCCAATAGTTAGATTGGGCACCAGTCTACTATCTCCGAAGCTTGCCGGAAATCGCGAGTAGTTACGAGCGGGGTACTACTCGCTGAAATCATGGTAACCGGTCTTCCAAACAGCTCCAATGATAGTACATACGGAACGGGAAACCAGTAGCTACTTCCGGTGATCGACATGGTAATTTTTCTTCGGGCCTCCTCGGCGATGTCCCTTGTCCGGTACCATTCACAGCATCTCACTATCACCGAAGAATGACGGAATTGGCAGATTATGTACATCAATGCCATCGGAACTATTCGTTAATTTCCGCAATTGGTGAGGATAATTCAGTACTGACTAACTGTCTCGCCAGTGACCAATAATCGACTTTGGAGTTTAATGAGCACTATTGACGCTACTGTTCTGGTCTTGCGTGAGTATAAGGAATCATAAATCAGACTAATACATTACAACATGAACTATTTAAGTATGACGGTACACTTGCCGTAGCCTAATGGTTAGAGCGCTCGACTTATATGAAGAAGATCCGAGTTAAAATCCATTACTGTTGTTTTCTCTTTTTTTTCTTTTTCTTTTTTCTCTTCTCTTCACTGCAATAAGTAATTACAAACTAATTGATGTACTTCATGCAAAATATAATAATGCTAGCATTTTACTTTTTGCATCCAGTATTTAATTGTGAAGATGCACTGATATTGAGACTTCGATATTGCAATTGTTATGTCATGACATGTGGCGGGAAATTGGATGACTTGACAAGTGCATCATTCTGCTCCCCATATGTGCGGAAATATGCGCATGCAGCTATTATAAGATGCAAAATTTCCTACAAAACACGCCTTCTAGTTTTCAACTATTGGCTTTGTATAACTTAAAATTTACAGACAAAATGTCTAGAAGGAAACATTTTGGAAAGCTAAAACTTGTGTTCAATAGTATTGAGTATTCGGGACTTAAATAAAGGAGTATTCAGTACTAAGCTCTTAATTAGAGAGTATTCAGTGTTCGGGGTTGGGGGAGGGGTGATAGGGAAACACCACAACAGTTATACCCACTGTCGAGATCGCAACACTGTTTCGCGGTATTTAAAAACTGTGTAGTTTTGACAATATGGCGGACGAACACGTTTGTCGAAGTTAGGCGTCATTTAAATGTACATGTATTTTATTAAGTTGACACTTGATTACCATTCCAGTTGAACAATTGTGTGCAAGTATGTTTTAAATCAACACGTCAGCATTCCATGTGTCGTTCTCTCTCAGTTCAAAGGCGTGATTGTTATGTGTTAAAAAAATCGAAATGGGAAACGATCGATATGTTTGCTTCTTCTTATAAATGTGAAACATTTGATTAAGTACTATCTAAAAATAACCTAATTAGTATAATTATCCGAATAACAAGGGAATGGTATATTGCTCTGAAAAAAATATGCCATAGAGGCGTATTATTCATTTGATAGGGTAAGTGTGAGGTTTGTGCACGCTAGAATCTGGTTTAAACCGCCAATGACCTTTTGTGTCACTGACCGTTCCAAGGCGGTAGCCCTATTATTAACCCTTTAGTGTTTGTGATGTCTTATTTGGCCCTTTATTCATCTTTAAAAATAAGTATAGAAGTCGAACAGGATATGTAACTTTCACAGAACACACTAACCCCAAAACACTTAAAAATACCTTGTTTAAAGTTGTTCATTGTTTGTATGTGTGTGTTTGTGGTTGACTGTCGTCCTTGAATGCTACATTTCCTGTTGAACTGGAGTAAACGAATTAGTGCTACCGAGTTCCAGAGATAAAGGATTGACGTAATGTAGGCGTCAAACAATACAATTACATTATTATCTGCTTTATCAGGAACCAAAACAAATTTATTATGAAATGCTTGAATTTCCGATTTTAAATTACGAAAGGAAAACCTAGGTCTCGGAGGAAGTACAGAGGGGTTAGCAATATACAAGTTAATATATGTTTCTCTAATTTTAAAATTCGACTTTTTCCAAGAAGAAAGAGAGTTTGGGTCCGCATGTTCTCTGCGACACCATTTTATACTAAAATCTTCAATGGATTGGGCGATATGAGCACGATATGCATTAAAATCGATAGATGGAGGTAATCTATACTTATTACATTTAGAAAACAGATGCCGAATACGTTATTCAACAATATCAAAATTACCAGTGATGACATGACCTGCTGGAGCAGAGCAAAATGTTGATGTGTTACATTCACATTCCTTAGGAATGTTATTTACTATATCAGAAACTGTTTTGTTGTAGTTGAACATAATATTTCTAGTAGTGTTTTTATAATAAATTACAGGACTTTCGGAATTTTTGAAATATTTAGGGATAGAATACACTGATGATTATTTCGAAAAATACTAGGCATGTCAATGAAATCAATGATTTACGTTTGACGTTACCATTACGCCTACGACCATAAGACATAGAGTTACGCTTTCGAATAGAAAATATAGAAAAAAATTGTCAATATTAGGATCTTTTGAAATATTTCCTTGTGGATGAATAGTGTCATTAAGGCCGAGTGGATATATTGTCTGCACGTTTTTCATCCACTTATGTTCTGTAATATGTCTGGCTTTTATTTTAAAGCTTTTAATAGTATCATTATCATGATTATCATAAATTATATATTCAACCGGTTGAATAGTAACTTTACTAAAAGTAGGACCTGACTGACGAAAGTGTTGGTGCAAGTATTTTGTTTTACTTTTTAGGATTTCCTGCATTATATTAATGTTCACGAATTCGAACTTTTAAAGATCGACCTTTTGTCCAACATATTGTATAACGCAACGTGGTGCATTTCTAGTCAAAACATAAATGACGTGAGATGTACGTCAATCAACATTTGAAGCTAGACAGACAAGTATACTATGTGGACTTGCTATGAAGTTTGTGAGGCACTCACTTTACTATGAAAGAGATTTCATGTTGAGTCTTTCACCAGATACCCAGGCAGATGTTATTGAACCTCTCGGTATCTGGATGACATATTGAACATTGACAACCCTTTCTTTCCAACTATGGTAAATAATATGTATCCTAAAGAACTTCAGCTTAATAAAGCTAATATATCTGATAATAGCGCTTCTTTTCTTGATTTAGATCTCTCGATTGAAAATGGTGAAATTATTAGCAAAATCTATGACAAGAGAGATGATTTTTTATTTTGACATTGTTAATTACCCCCACTGGGATGGGGATGTTCACCGAGCAACTTTTTATGGGGTGTATGTGTCTCAACTTATTCGTTTTTCAAGAGCTTGTACTCGAGTTGAGGACTTTAATATTCGTAACCTTTGTATAACTAAAAAGCTACTCAATCAGGCTTACCGTTACCATAAACTTCGTAAAACCTTTGCAAAATTGTATTATCGTAACCCTGATCTTCTTTCCAAATATAAAAGTAATTTAAGGACTCTTCAGCGACAAGGACTATCACAACCTGACCTCTACGGTGATGTGATTTTGAATTTCGTAAGATTCTTGGTCATAATCACTTTCATACTACCTTTGTTAAACTTGTTAAAAAGTTTATCCAAAGAGGTTATGACCCTATCATTTTGCAACGTACTGCATGCTTGGTGGTAGACCCTTTTACAGTTCGCCACTATGCTTTCCTCTTTAATTGTACGATGGCCGGACAGGCTGTGGACCCTATGATGACGCCTACCTAAAGCACAATGGGACGGTGGCGTTTGATGTTTGTCTATGATCTTTCTTGTTGTGCCCTTAATGGTTTATTCTCTTGTTGCTCTGGCTTCTGCCAAGTCATTGAGTACCTTCATTGTGGCTTTCTAAGCTATTGTTGTTGTTTTTTTTATTATATTTACACGAGCATATTTGTGTTTTACTTATACTGCCTATTGATGCTGCCTTGTTGGTTAGAGATTAGAGATCATGGCGGGGATATCTTTATTGACACTGTCCTGTTTTAATGGGATGACAGTAGTGTAAGTGTGAGGTTTGGTGCACCCTAGAACCGGTTTAAACCCCCAGTGGCCTACTTTGCCACTGACCGTTCATGGCGGTAGCCCTTTTGTCAACCCTTTTTGTGTTTGTGATGTCGTTTGCATTTATTATTGCTTTTGCCTTCTTGTTTGTCTGTTTGCGTGTTTGTTTCTGTGTTTTGTGGTTTACTGTCCTCCTTGAATGCTACTTTCTCTGTCCGATCTTTTTATATTTCTTTTTAGTAGTAAATATTCATATCATTTAACCTGCTAGCGATGCGAGTATAATTGGTGTTTCAAGTTACAGATCCAGTTGTGTTCAGGTACCCCAAACATGCATTCCGTTTGCGTTTCATTTGGAATAGAAAACACAAAGAAAAGGTACACGAACAGAAAAGTATGTATATATCATTGTGTAAACATGATGTTAACACAAATATGTTGTTTGATACAATACGTTTAACAACGAAGTATTTATTGTGTGTTATCTGCAAATTAATAAACGTCGTTTATTTTGTCTTTTAAGCATGCACTAACAATACCTTCGGAGAGAACTGTCGTTTCATGTGTGGTCACTGTGAAAACAACCAACAGTGTAATACAACCACAGGAGAGTGTAGCAGATGTGCCTTTGGTTATGCTGGAATTCATTGCAAAGAAGGTGTGTATAACGACTAAATGAAACATTTGAGATAGTTAGCGGGTTTATTATAATGTATAATTAGTGAGCGTTTGGCTCAGCTGACTAAAAGCATGACCGGCTTATGTATATTATGACGATAATCACATATTCTGTCGACCATCCGACCGTCGTCCGCAAATATTTTCAACAAAACTACATGCCCACTAAAATAGCATTAAATAAATGTGTGTTGAGGGCTCTGTCCTTCTAAAGTTGTTTTTTTCAATGACTCCCGACAATAAAGTCTTCCGCCGTTAATACCAAATGAAATTTCAATTGATTCACAGTCACGCATTGTAATGGATAAACCACAGTCGAATTTGAGATAAAAGTGTATGCGATGCTATGTAATACAAACTATCTACATCTCTAAAGCGCTTTTCGAATATAAATAAAATGATATTTTGTAATAATTTTGCTAACGGCGGTTATCTTGAATGGCAGACGACAATGCAGTGTATACATGTGCATGTGCGCTAAAGTATAAATTGTGTTGCTGTCTGTCATTCAAATTGTAACGGCCGTTATTCCAATATAATCATAATAAGTAAATACACTTATAAAGACTTTGCAAGAATCGTAAACAGAGGGATGGTATATTATAATTTTATAATTTGAAAGATTCTACTTGTTTTCGATATTAATACCTTGTGTTTAATTTAAACTGTATTTTAAGAAAGTTAATGCAATACACCTTCAATTGCACGAATAATTTAAAAAAAACATGAGTATTCTATATGAATTGCAGGTTGTTTATAATTATTTTGCCATTTTCAGATTTAAATCTTATTCATCGTATCAAAGGCGTTGTTAAAACAAACATGTCTACTCAATATCTGTCTTGGAATTCTACTTTGGCTATCGACGGTAATTATCCTGATCCAGGCACACAGCCAGAGGATTGCGTTTGTTGTAGTGGAAGCGGTAACCCAGCTCCTGGTAATGATCGAGTCTGGTGGACGCTGGATCTTGGCATGAAATATCCAATCAAGTACATACAATTATTTGGAAGAAGTGATGGTAAGAAGCAAGCGCGTAACTATCATATTTGCATTTATTTACTGTTTAAACAATGGACAATCATTTCAACCACAGTAGTATACAATACCTGTATTCATACATGAGACACATTGCTTTTTGCCATTGACCGTTCCAAGGCGGTATCCTTATGGTCAACCCTTTAATGTTTGTGATGTTACGTCTTGCCTTGTATTCATCTTTGTAATTGTTGTTGGTTTCTATGCGTGCTTTTGGTTGACTGTGGTCCTCGAATGCTATATTTCCTGTTCGAGTTTTATATCTATCTATACAGGTAAACCATAATGATTAAACAATGTAGTATTGTTTATAATTTGTCTCCCTATTTAATTTTATTTTGAAATGCTATGCTGTTTTGTAATACGTCTAATCTAATATTTGTATGGGGTAAATGGTGCATCCAGATGAGTTTGTTTTTCATTTCACAAGCAGTTTTAATTATTTCTAAGAAACAATGCATGAAGTGTGAAAATTCAATGTTTACTCATGTTCGCACCACTTATTCGAAACAGCTCATTTGCTGAGAGTATGCATCCTATCAAACAGATAAAGCTGTATGTGCATATCACTTCTTCGGAATTCACCTCAGTTTGAAAAGCCTGAATCATTTCATAAACAAATGCATGCAGTTGCATACTGCACATTATCAACTGACTTCAAGGCAGGCATTGGGTGTATGAGCAATGTTCCACATTGTAATACCTGAACTACTGCTTTAAAATATGTTCTATATAGACGCATGATGAAACGATAATTATCACAGAAAATGGGTGCATTTATTAACAGTACTATGAGTACAGGGCATTATAACATGCACTCGATATCTATTGTTTCAGTCTCCAATGTAAATCAGTTGAGAGGATTTACCATGACTACGGACAATTCAGCAACTCCACTTGATTATCATACCAATGGAACTGAATACATGTTTATTGCTAATGGACAAGATCTGTTAACACGACATATCAGAATAGAGAAAAGCGGTTTTCTGACATTATGCGAAATAAGAATCTTCGAAGGAGGTATGTATAACTAACTTGGTTTACTTATTATTATTTTTCCTTTTATAACATGCATCAATATGATGCAAATTTGTTGTTGTTGATTTTTGTTTTGGCGTTGTATGTCAGTTGCATCGTATATGTGTTGTTGAGTTCATGACTTCTGCTGTTACCATTTAACTTACAACACTCAAAGTAACTTAACACATATGCTGACATCGCACTTAATAATGATTTTAATTTAAAATTAAATTTAATTTTTTCTTCTAATTTAGTGAGCGTTTTATTGATCTACATTTATAAATAAAATAATACCAATATTCATGTTAACTTTGTTGCTAGACATATTTTCTAGAGTCGTCATAATTTTACAGATTGTCACGTTGGTATGTTTGGTACTGACTGCTCGAAACATTGCTATTGCTCCGATGGAAAGATGTGTAACAGGAATAATGGAACTTGTCAAAAACCTGGATGCAAACTTGGATGGCAGGGTAGAGCTTGTGATAAAGGTATTTCTTCTTGCTAAAGACATAATATTTCCTTATAAATAGTCACATTCAGTTGGTTTGACAGCATTTTGGAAACATAATTGTTGTCAATTCAAATATAAATAAAACAAACAATTACGTGATCCATTTGCTAATACGAGTAGACATAACAGTCGTACATGTAGCATTCGATAGATTGCAAATAGATCACAAGTGACTAAATTATTAGATAAAATACGTGTTTTTGAAAACATTTCGGCTTAAAACATTGCGGAGGCTATACGGCTGTATTATGCATATCATAAGAGTTATTCTATATGGGACGTTAGGGATTTTGTGACGAATTGTTTTCTTATCTAAGTACATACTTACTGAATAATTAGTACAATGAATATAATCAAAACCATTACACCACAGCATAGTTAAGGTGAAGTTGAATATTCGTGTTCGCGAATATGTTTTGTGTAGATGAGTCTTTTCAAACTATTACCAGTATGCGTTTAAATTGTTTACATTTTTACTGCACATTTCTGTGGGAAACAAATGCCTTAAATTAGTAAAATAGCTCCCAGTGGGTCTCAATAAAACCATTATAATAATAATAATATACAAAACCAGTAAACAGGACCATAAACTTTGATTTCTGCAATAATCAAACATGTGGTTGCGAGGAACATTGACAATTTTTCAGATTTAATTTCAGAGAAAGTGGAGGCAATATTGTAATAATTCAATACTTTAAGACAGCATTGAGATATAAAATTGTAAAAACAAATAAAAGTGCGTGTAAATGTTTCAACATTAGCCGTCTGTCACTGTAGTTCTCTGTCACGTTTTGCGATAATACAAATCATGGTTAACCAAAATAATTAAATTGAATTAGGGAAAAGTTAAAATTAATGCATAATTCAATTTCCCTAGAGATTGCGGAAAAATCCCACACATTGCTGACCTCTTTTTAACCTGATACACATTAGTGACTGTGTATTATTTATTTTAATAATCGAAATGGAATCACTGATAGGATAAGAAGCCCATTTTATCCAACGAGTTTATTAAAGTCAATCATGCACACTCACGAATGTAAGATTCTATTCATCACATAAACACCAACGACGTAATAGTTCCATTTTAATGTCGTCAATTTACCTTTCTTATATACGGCGGAAATTTGTTAAGGTTGCATAAAACTAAATACTTTCCCATAGACCTCCTGTTGCACCTGTCAGTTAATATCTCAAGAATTATACACCAGATTGTCTTTGAAAGTGTGAAAAAGACAACTTTTTCAGCTCAACCTCTCTGCACATGTCTGTGTTTACAAACACTATTGCATCCGCACTGAATATTGACATGCAATTTCAATGGATGTTAAATTTTCAAAAACATTAAAAAATATTTTTTATTTAATTTAATGATCCTAGCTGATGGGGATTATTTTACCTATAGGTTATCCTTCCTAGAAATGCATATTGAATATTTCAAAGTTATATCTGCTGACCTCTGTGAACTCAGTGAACTTTCACTTCTGTACTGAATCGTACACAACAAAATGCGGGGCTTCAGCCAGGCTATATTTAGCTGTACGCAACCTATAGAGAGACATTCAGACCTGACAGAAGGTATTTTTTCTGGCTAAATGTTTTGATACATTTAATCTGAGATAAATTAAACCATTCTTTTTTAGAAAAAAATCCTTTTCGACAAAATATGAGGGCTTAAAATAGCATTGGCTAAGGCAAAATTCCTTCGGTTTTTACGCGTAAATCCAGAATCTTCAAAATGCCATATATCGACAACCGTTCCAATCTTTTGCTTCAAATAAAGTGATTTTAAATTGATTTCATCAACAACATGTGATGTTTAACCAGTTGAAGCTATCTTGAAAATAATTTCTACTAAAAATGATATTTGTGATTTTCAGGGGTCAAAATAGCAGATTTTACCATAAAAATGCCACTGTTTTTGTATATATTCAAAATCTGCCTTCAAATGAATTAATTAATATTATTCAGCAGTTTCTTTATGTGAAACCATCAAGACAATGCAACTTTTCAGTTTAAAAATGACAAAAAAATAATTCTGAGACTATCCTCCACAACTCCATTTTTAGGGCCATGCCATGTTTTACAATATGTTCATTACACAATATTGCCTGTAAAGGTACTATTTATTGTATTTGTTTTATTAGATATTGTTTGTAGCATCTTTACCGGCTATTTTTATGCAACCGTGCAACCAATAAGCACTGTTTAAAGTACAGATCCAGGAAAATTCATTAAAATGAAGGGGGTGGGGTAAATAAAAACTTTTAAAAAGCATAGAAAAGGTCATATTTTTTGCCAACTAAATAATTTAATTTGTAAAATGTATTAAACCGCATAAAATATTTGCATAATGACACTAACCGTATAGAAGCGATGAACTCAAAGTCAGAGTTTACCTCAACATCTTTTTCAAAACAGACATAAGCGGCTTTTCGACATCTTTTCGGAAAGATGTAGATTGTCGCTTTCTGACATTTTTGCCAAACAACGTATGCAGAGCCCTCAGAAATGAATAAAACTTACTAGATATACCTTTAACTGTGTCAAACATGTGCATTACAGGCAAATTGTGTATACCAGGTGTCAGGTATGGCTAATTTTGTGTCCACAACCTTTAATAAAATAATTTAAAATACCTATTTTGTATTATAACACTTTGAAATATTTAATTTCATGAAAAGAGTTATAAGAAAAGTCAAAATACACCATAATTTAACATTTCTCACACTTTCAAATCATTGTGTTAGTAAAAAAGTATGTCTACTTTCACTTTTACCAAATGCAGAATCTAGCCTATAGGTTGCAGAAAACTAAATACTTTCCCATAGACCTCCTGTTATATCTGCTGACCTCTGTGAACTCTGTGAACTTTCACTTCTCTACTGAATCGTTCAAAACAAAAGGCGGGGCTTCAGTCAGGCTATATTTAGCTGTACGCAACCTCAAATAAATGGTGACGTCGTTTTGTTGTTTACAAGGCGTCAACTACGTTACGCGGCTGTTACGCGTTCTCGCTACAAACAATGCGACACCTTCAACCAAGTTTAACGTTACTAACATGCATTTGATAAAGTAACATTTCAACTAGTGGTAAATATTTAACCCTTAACCCGCTAAGCACGACTATAATAGCCTTTGCGTCCACTGTAAACCCAGTCCATTATATATATATTAAGGGTTAAGGTGTCTGAACGTATCGTATGATACATCATGCAAACAGTTGGGACTAAATGTTTTACTATACACAAACACAACCTCATATGCATATTTAAATACACTAGTGTATTATGATAAATAAGCCATGGCTTTACTTTACTCCCAGAAGCCATGCTATATAATCAAACATATCCTCGTTCCGTTCCTGCTATATATTTCATGTCATTAATAATATCAATGTTTCGTTTGGCTGTTGATTATACAGGTGTAATTTGTCAAGGTGTTAACGTTATTTGGTTTCGTGAAATTTCTATAGTTGATATATTGATTATAATTTAAGTTTAAACATTCCTTCAGTTGTAATGGCTGATAAATAGTAGTCCAAACTGTTTTCAATATACGTAAATGTTCATTTCTTCAAGTTGTATTAATCATCTCTAACATGTCTAAAGCCTGTTGTTCAAAATCTACACTTTATGTTAAAATTTATCTTTACCTTCATATAGTCTACGATTTCCGCTGAAAGACATATATATTATAGATTTTATATGTTTTTAGAAGAGAATGTTGATATGCAATTGACATTAACAACAACATGCGGGCCTTCAAGGCACCATCTACATCCTCTGACAGCATTAACAATTTCAAAACCACCGTATACATTTTCCATAAAATCTAGGCCGCTTTTCAATAAAATTCTGAAACTAACATATGCCCTTGATTAATGTGCATCTCTACGTAAGTACGAATTCAATTTACAATTCAATATATGGCAAAGTGATCACTAGTACAGAGCTCAAAAATATTTATGATCTCTGTAAAATGTGTCTACATTTGGACCATAAGCGAACATGTACTTATGTTTGGCATAGCCATAGCTTGTTCAGATATCAATTGTTTGAAATTAACTGAAATCTAAGGACGCCATCAATTGCATTGTCAATAACATAGTAGCCTGTGCTTTATTTGTAAATGTTATAAAACAAATACTCTGAATATGTCCAATGCATGCTGCACGAAAAACCCTCAATCGACAAAATGCGGAACAAATTTGTTTCATGATTACCTATCACAAATATCACATCGCTATGTTCGTTTGATCTTAAAACAGTGTTGCATGTTTGGTATTTAATGTGTATTCTACGGATCTGTAAAGACAAACTAAAGTGCCAGCAAATCCAACTAAGCAGTTAATATCAAGAAATAAAACTTTGGCAGAATATTGAAATCAAATCACTTTTAAAACAATACTCTTTTTCATAAATCGATGCAATTATTTCTTTTTATGTTCATATAACTTAAACATAAAGAGGCTTTACCTTTAAACCTTGGGAATGCATGTTGACCGTTTATTTTTCGCAACCTTAACTGCTGTTTATCTTGTTTATAAAGTACCTCAATAAACCACCTCTGTTAAGATTGTAAATATTTTCGAAATGGTTGAAATGAAGGTTGAACGTCATTCCAGGCGGACCATGCTTGATTTATTACTTGACTATACATTCGTTCATTAAACTGCAACGTTATATACTTTATCCATTTAAAACCTTACTAAATGTGTGACGGTATTTGTTTTGCATTAACAAGCCAGAATGCTAAAATTGTACAAAGTGCTTTATAGCGCAAAAGTGTGTAGTATATCAAATTAGCACAAGCAAAGTTTTACGCAAGCGTAAAATAGCTGCCGAGAGGAAATAGCATATATCTGGGTAGGGATTGGAAACGAAGTTTAACATAATAACATATCAAGTCACGGGTGCTAAAACAATATTGAAAAAAATAATGTTGACGTAAACACGCCACGACCGTTGTTTTTTCTTACCAGACACATTCTTACCGAGTTTTACCATCAGTTGTTCCTATCAAAAATTTTGAATCAAGGTGGGCGACCTCGCTTCTCTCTGTTCAAATACATTGATTTACCTTACATACTGATTACAATTCAACTTTGGACCACGACGTGCTAGAAGTACACATCAGCACAGAAATACAGATGTTCACATGTAAGGGATGCGTGTGCGTTAGCGTGTGCATTACAACAGACGTCTCAATGCTACCATGTGTAATTATAAGATTGCGTTATCAAAGTGAAAAACTCAAAGAAACTATTCATTGTATCCTTACCATTACATGTGCAATTATGAAAACCATGTAGGCAGCGAATAAACCCATCGACTAGTGTATAACATGGCGGTATTACGGGAATACCGCATTATAAATGGGCATTGTTCCATAAAAAGGTATTATTTCATTAAAATACAGATTTGCACTTATTTCATTCCAATGCTTTCGTTTCATTCAGTTTCATTATGCTCCGTAAAAAGTATCGGACGTGAAGATCCCGGAAATATTGCCGCATTCTACACTTGAGTAGACTGCTCTACGAAAACGTCATTTGAGGCAATAAAACGGCAAGCTTTGAACATTGAAAAATATGTGTTTATACCATTCAAGTTTTTTAGACGGGTTCCCTAGGAATTGAAGTTGTAATGCATGCTTATTGTCGGCTACATGATCCACAGTCTGATAACCATAGACATAGTCTAAAGCCATATAAGAGTCAGCTGAATAACCGTTCTTGCAAACCAGATAAGATATCCGCGTTCTCCCGTGTCGGAAAAACGTATCCTACCCACTGGCTGAATAAACGTAACACTCGTCAACGAGAATGTCAACATATGCATTTCATTTTGTAATTTAACATAAAACGTTTTGTTTATTTAACGTCTCTAAACTCTTATAGTCTTGTCTTACTGCCTTACTGTTAAAAATAATGTCAATTATATTGCACTTAGCCAAAATCTTTTGACAACTCTGGAACTAATTTATTTTGGTAAATTAAGATGTCAGGAGACGTTGGTTGTAAAATTTGAATCAAGCATCAAGTTTGATCTATACGTACATTCAGTTCAGCCTCAGTTCCGATCGTAACACATTTATAACTCTAAATTGTTACCCATTAACGTTTTAAACATTGCATCAGAAAAAAATAGTCCTATGCTTTAAGAACAATTGTGCGAATACCCATAACTCCAGCTTATGTATATGTCATTTTCAAGAATGTGATAATGGAACCTTCGGTAACTGCTCCACTAAGTGTCACTGTTTTGGTACTGATATCTGTAATAAGACGTCGGGTTCTTGTCCACGTAATTGTGCAGCTGGTTACAAAGAACTCACATGCAGCGACGGTAAGTTAAGAATGAAAATCGTTTACTATTGTTTATTTTAAAACGTATGTACAACTAAGATTAAGTAGTTTTGCTTTATTAACTGAAAAACAACGGGTTTTAATTATATTACATTATGCATTGGACTAAAAGTAAATAGAGAATATTTGTTTGTTTTGGGTGAATATAGGGTTTATTTTCATCGATAAGTGAGAACACTTTTATTTTCACGAGTGCTTTAGTACGAGAGAAAACAATCAGTTTTCTCACTTCGAGATTGAATATAAAGAAAGATACAAATATCGGACAGGGAAAGCAGCATTCAAGGACGACAGTCAACCACAAAACACGCCAAAACAATGCGCCAAAACAATGACGTCAATAACGTCCAGACGTAAACAACGTCAACAGTTGCACGACGTCATTTTGAGTGAAAATATGTTTTATTTACACATGTGAAATATAAACCATGAAAATGTAAGGTTTTAGTTTTTATTATAAAATCCACTAGTTCACTGGAGCGTATCTAATAAAAGTTTATGTTTGAAGAAGTAGCTATAATTTACCAATTTCGGGAATCTAAACTCTATAGAAACAATATAAACGACTTTAATCAGCCAGATCAAACCCAAAAACTGGAGCGTCGAATTAAGAGTTACCAATTCATAATTTATTTTATGCATATTTAATCACGGGTATTTTAAGAACCCTTAAATAAACCTATACTTTAATCAGCACATATTCTTTATTATATGATGACCTGAACATTTGGCTAGAGTTTTAAAAACGGTTGTGTAATGTAAGTTTGCCGTTATTTAAATGGGTTGGAGTCATTGCGCAGGTGACTGTCAAATGGCTCAAGAGCAAATGCAAAATTATTTTTAGAAATTACTTTACCTGTAAATCTCCGTAATTGTCCTTTACTTTAAGAATGGGCAGTAACATTCAATTTCCATTTCTTCAATTAATGAAGACTTACTGTCTGCTAACAAAAAAAGGAAAGTTGGACAGGAAAGTGGAAAATATTGGACAGTGGAAAATATTGGACAGTTACAGGTACATGTAACATTGTTTTTGTGTAGTACAGTACGTTGTATATAGAGAATGACGTCACAGCTATGATTTAACTACACTTGGTATCAATCAGCATTGACCGAAGATGCCGGATATCATATAAAACCAGCAACAATTACGATAGCGTGTATTCTACTAACATTATTATCATCTAGATGTTTCTAGTGTTCATCTTTCAACATGTTGTCCCGTTCAAGGCATGGTTGATATTGCACACAAAGAAACTATTTCTATAACACACACTCACGCACGCATGTACGCACGAACACATAGTACTGTATTAGTTCAGAATTCACTTAAGTGTTACTTGTCTTTTAACAGTTCGCCCACATACTAAACAATCAAAGTACAGTGAGTATATTTAGTCCAGTTGTGACAAATGGCGAAAATGTTAGTACACTTCATAATATTCGGTTCAGACACATTCCAACCCTAAGTATACAGGTTTCAATCGGAAATGTTAACACCCTGTGTAGTTTGCCTAACTCTGCACTCATGTTTATATTTATATTTATGTTATACCCGTTACTATATCGGTTTTAACGGTGATTTTTGAATAAGACACTTTAAATCTGGACCCCAAGTTGCACAACAAATCCTATGTTTTTAAAACAATTGTGCGAATACCCATAACTCCAGATTTATGTATGTATCACTTTCCAGAATGTGATAATGGAACCTTTGGTAACTGCTCCACTAAGTGTCACTGTTTTGGTACTGATATCTGTAATAAGACGTCCGGTACTTGTCCTCGTAATTGTTCCGCTGGTTACAAAGAACTCACATGCAGCGACGGTAAGTAAAGAATGAAAAACGAGTATATGGTTTATCTCAAAACTTATTTACAACTTAAGGACTATTGCTTAGCCATCTTTAAAGTAAAATATCAAAACTGAATGGATATGTTTAAGTGAAATGTTCAAACAAATGCATATTGCAGGCTTGAGCAAGGTCAACCATATATTACATGACATTCATTCTACACTTATGATTGAAAACATAATATCAGAAAGAAAGTATGGCAGAAGGTGTGACCCTTATATCCGACAAGTTTGATACATTTTTAGTCATTTTTTGTTTACGTGAAATCAACTGATCCTTAGAATAATCCATATATCCAGCTAGAGCATATGAGATATTATTTCTAAATAGAATAATCCATCTTATCACGTCAGGTGATAATTAGTTAATACATGTATTAACCACGTTATTTAACATGATGTTTAAGCATGTGCTTCCTGTTTGTATAAACACAAGTTAAATATGTTTTTCTAGAAAACTATAAAAGGGGTCGGAAATTGCAAGGATCATCCTGTAGTTTTAGCTTTAAAAGCCTATCATTATTCATCCTGAAGCTTATATTGTTTAAAACGTTTAATAATACAATAAATGCATCTATAACTGATTTTGAGTGACAGGAAAGCATTTAGTGCAGTATAACGTCGCTTTTGTACAGACACTGCTTTGCATACAATACACGTCCTGGAACGTGCGCGTTTATTTTTTTTTGTGTGTGGACTTAGCGCAGAGTTTCTTTGCGCTAGACATAAACAGTCATTTTAAACTGATATACTGACTGTAATAAATGTACAACTTATCTAAACTAAAATGAAGAATGATCATTTGTTGTCCATTTCGCACTAATTTTCCAAAAAACTTTCTGATAAGAAACACATTAGTTTAAATATAGGTACTATTCATTGTTTGAACGGCAAATCATATGGGATTTGTGCAGTGACGACGTCACACATGAAATGTTTACACACGGCCATGTCATATGCGCATATATCGTGAAATTTATATAAATTTGCCATAAACAGATATTCAATCAAAGGTTAATAAATGATTGATTAAGTATGAGCGTATATGTAGAGGTTTGTTGTGGTTTATTTGAGATATTAGTTTTTAAATGAGTACGGTGTGCGGTCTGACATTGTCCACACGTTTTCAAACGCAATAAACGTCACGGTGTGCATCGATAAACGTCCCTATTTAAAATGATAAGCACCTATACGTCAAATAAATGCGACTAAGGCCTATTGCAAGAAAACGGTTAGCACTTTTTCTAAGCCAGCCGTTTAAGCTGGCTTTTGGCCTAGCAGGAGGTGTGTCTGTGTAAGACTATCACAACTTGATTTGGAAGCGATGCATAAATTATGAAAGCCTACAGTGTTTATTAAACTGAATGCTGATCGGCTAAACATGTCTGACAAGGCCAAAGGAAACTAGTAATTTTGTTTATAGAGTGTAGTTGATAAATTGTATAGCGTTAGATAATTTGTTACGCTGTACTTCAGTCGTGACCGGAAAAGATGAAGAAAGGAATAGAAATGATGACATTGCAAATAAAATATTCTGTTTTCATGCAAAGTGCGTTAATTTTACATGGTAAATGGTAATGAAACCCTATTACAAATTACATATCACGTGATTTTTTACGGTGCCCGGATGTGTTCTTCTCCAAAACCACAAGGGCTAGATGTTAGATATTATGTATATATCATCACCTAGTGGTCCCCTACCAAGTTTACGAATGGTGATCAAAATATACTTCTCTGAAACCAAAAGGGCTGCAGCTTGGACATTTTGTATGTAGCAACATCTAGTGGTCCTTTACCAAGTTTGTACAAATGGTGACAGTGGGGTCAGAATTAGCCCCAATCGGGGTGGGGAGGGTTGGAGGTTTTACATAGTTATATAGACAAAATGCATTTAAAAATCTTCTTCTCTGAAACCACAAGGGCTACACTTTGATAATTTGCATGTAGCATCATATAGTGGTCCTTTACCAAGTTGTACAAAGGGTCAGAATAACACCTCACCGGAGATCAAACGTTTTAAAGAGAAATATTAGGAAATACATTTAAAAACCTTCTTTTTTGAAACAACAAAGTTAGAGTTTTGATATTTTGCATGTAGATCATCTAACAGAGGACACTTTGCCAGTAGATCTATTCAGGCCCTCGTCGACCTCTTGTTTACAGGATTATGGCCCTTTGAATATTTTAACAATGGCCTTCCGTAATGTAAGGCACTAATTTGTTTTGTTCAAATTCCCCACATTGGCACTGCCGTGTCAACTTTTATCGGCATTTCGCTATTAAAAGTATTCCCCAAAGGCGCCGACTATCTTTTTTAAAGATATTTCTTGTTTCGAATGTTTAATGGATGCAGAAACCAACATCCTCTGCCGTGGCGTTATGGACATTTTAATAAATCACACAAGCTGGGTATATCTCATCGTAATTGAAATTAATCAATTTAAAACGGATGCATCTGATTGCTCAGTATATTCCGCCTCGCGGTTACCAGATAAGGGACATATTGTGCAAGAGGATTTACAAAGGGTACCGTTGTGAAACTCTGGCAAGCGATACCGTTTGATAAAACAATGAAGTATTTTTTACCGTATTATTAATATGACAGTATAATAAAAATCTTGGTGAAATACAATAGCCGCTTAAATGCTTTTATTTCTGAAAAGTATGATTGATAATTTCTTAGAACGGAACAAAAACATATGTTAACGGAAACTCGCATGCGAGTCGATTACTACTGATAGTTGTCTGCCTACTCAGTTAGTCTTTAAATGTGAGTATATAGTTTACCCGCTATATAAGAAAACGATTTTCCCCTCAGAAGTCGTTAATTTCTCATGTTATGGCATTAACAACAATAATGAACTCGTTGTGAGTGTAAGTTATTATTTGGAAATAATTGCATGTTTTGAAAAAAATAAATATAAATACACATTACTTATTTACGTTCTGCATCTAAGATCATAGTATTGTCTTTCAAGGTCGCCGATATTAGCCTTATAATATATTTTATTGATGTATGACTGTGTTTAGAATGTGACAATGGAACGTTCGGTAATTGCTCAGTCAAATGCTACTGTGTTGATGGTAAACCATGCACCAAAACGACTGGTGAATGTCCTGGAAACTGCGCCGCTGGCTACCGAGGATTGACATGCTCCGAGCGTAAGTTAATATGAATTTCTATGGGCAATACTGGTATTGGTTTTCAGCGAAGTCGTTTGGAACTGGTTTGTGTCGTTGGTGTGGTTTCTATTATCTGACAAGATAAACTCTCAAAATAGTTAAGATAAACTCTATATAAGCATATTGTATTTATGTATAGAGTTTCGAATGTTCAAATGTACCAATTGGTACATTGTAAATCATGGGCGATGCCACGTCTTGGAATTTTCAATAAATTGTGTAGGATGAAGTCTAATTGACTAATCGTAAGGTCAATCCGACGTGACCTCCAAGGTAATGTTGGCAGGTCCTTGTAGCGTGGAGTATCGTAGCGTGATAGAGGGTTTGATTTTAATGAGATTGTATGTAAGCATCAGTCTCCAGAACTACTTAATGTAATGGATTGAAACTTCACACATGTATTCGGCATCAAAATACCAATCAAATAACCAACTCATGTTTTTATTTTAACAATAGTTTAGTCCCTTGTATACTTATAAATTTGGTTAAAGTTCGAATGTAAGCTTGTGTCTGCGAAACTATTTTACATAATGGATTAAAACTTCACACTTGTATTCGGCATCATTAGACAACAACATACAACAACATGCAGGCAAAATCTATAACTCGGGTTTTTATTCTAACAAAACTATGGCGCTTTTATACTTAGAAATGTTGGTTAAAGTTTGTATGTCATCTTGTATCTCCAAAACTGCTTTACACATATATTCGGCATCATAAAAAAGAAAGATATAACAATCGGACAGGGAAGGTAGCATTCAATGACGACAGTCAACCACAAAACACAAAAACAAACACGCAAACATACGAGCGAGAAGGCAAAAGTAATAAAAAATGCAAACGACATCACCAACACAAAAGAGTTGACAATAGAGCTTCCGCCTTGGAACGGTCAGTGGCCAAAAAGGCCACTGGGTGTTTAAACCAGGTTCTAGGGTGCACCAAACTTCACACTTACCCTATTGTCATCCCAATTAAACGGGACAGTGTTTTAAGACAAACATCATACAGCAGGTTGTCTGTCCTTGGTAGCTCGCAAATACTGTCTCCCTATTTATATATGTATATTTCTAAATTCGTTTTAGTTTTTGCATACATGAATTACAAAATGGTATTCCTTCTCCAACAGGTTATATTGTCTACATTTTCTATCTTGTAAAGGTGCACTTAAGGGCTTCCGCCACCTGTCTTCTACATTCAATTTCTAATCTTTGAGATGATAGTCTTAGTTTTGTCAGAGCAGAGTGAAATTTAGATATGTTTACTTTATCTAGATACGGTTTGAACTCAAAAGTAGCAATAGTCCTATAAAATAGCGCTCTTGTGGATGTATTTAATTCTGCGTCAAATTCCTGAATTATATTGACATCTTGGATTTGCTGTTTTAACATGGACATCTCCGTAATAAATAATTAGATATTTATGTTACCATAATTATGTAAATCGGATGGTTTTCCGTCATTGTGCATGCGGTTATCACTGTTTGAATGACATATCGCAAAACTACTGTAATAGCATGTTCCATCTCCTGGATATTAGTAAACCTAGTCGGTAAAAGAGTGCTTGCAACAAATTTAATTATCCTCCTTAAATATGGATAGTTGTGCATATAAACCATCTGAAATCGGTCTTATATTTCGGTCTCGCGTTCCCAACCTCGTCAATGTCTAGTGTACATACAGTTTGTTTAATATATTTGTTTCGCACATAACTGTCTAAGAGCGAATACGTACACACTTTTGAAAACTTCTGATGTATTTTCACTTCATTTCATATGAAAATTGTAACTAAATGTTTAGATGGTGAAGGCATTTGTTGAGTCATTGAAATCGACTCTATTTGTTACATTTTATGTTAAAAACACGAAATATTATATGTATTTATTTGTTCGAAGAACATGCTATTTGCTAAAGATACAGAAGTTTGAAACAATTTTATATATATTTCTTTATTGTCGTCATGAATTTTTCCCAAAACAAACCTGTCATTTTCCCGTTGCTGTTTAAAGCGCGAAAATAATATTACAGCGCAAATCAAATTGTTTTGTACTTGGGATCATATACATTAAGTTTGAATACAATTAAAAGAATTTCATTCGATACTTGCATTAACTGTTGTGAAAAAGAAAACTAGATTTGTATGCGGAATGCATTTAGGAAAGATTTCTCAGGAAAAATGATTCTCTTTTGATTTACATACATGTAACGTTATTGACAGTATTTCAAATCATAC
Organism: Cyrtodaria siliqua; assembly: GCA_037043455.1. Taxonomy (NCBI): domain Eukaryota; kingdom Metazoa; phylum Mollusca; class Bivalvia; order Adapedonta; family Hiatellidae; genus Cyrtodaria; species Cyrtodaria siliqua. Next base: position 486,447 of record JAWPHD010000207.1, on the reverse strand, counting down.
CGGTGGGCTCCACAACTCATTTAAAAGAAATAGCGTTTATTTCAAATAAACTTTATTTTTAAAGGAGATACTTTACTATCGACTGGCGTTAAATTCGCCATTTGTACAGTTTAAACATTGGTACAATGTAGTGAATGGCATGGTCTTTGCAACACGCTTTTTTGAATTTGCCATTCACTAAATGTGAAAAAAAAAATATCTATCTTGTTAAAACACATTCAAACGTCGTCTGGAAAAGTCATAAAATATCTCCTCCATTCGTTCTTGTTACCTTTTGACCCCAGCCACCACCAAGTTTTCTCCCACACAGTGACATTCCCTATGACAAGGAATACCTATGATGGAGAGTGTCAAACCGCATAACTTGATATGTGTCCGATGGATAGTGCAACAACAACTATCATTTCAAAACATCTGTCCCTTCCCACCCCTCACCCCATAATAACTGACCTTTCTTTTGAATTTGCTTTATTCTGACTAATATAGGTGTTTACTTATGTTAGATGGCCTGCCATTTATTGAAAAAGAAAACTAGATTTGTATGCGGAATGCATTTAGGAAAGATTTCTCAGGAAAAATGATTCTCTTTTGATTTACATACATGTAACGTTATTGACAGTATTTCAAATCATACCGGTGGGCTCCACAACTCATTTAAAAGAAATAGCGTTTATTTCAAATAAACTTTATTTTTAAAGGAGATACTTTACTATCGACTGGCGTTAAATTCGCCATTTGTACAGTTTAAACATTGGTACAATGTAGTGAATGGCATGGTCTTTGCAACACGCTTTTTTGAATTTGCCATTCACTAAATGTGAAAAAAAAAATATCTATCTTGTTAAAACACATTCAAACGTCGTCTGGAAAAGTCATAAAATATCTCCTCCATTCGTTCTTGTTACCTTTTGACCCCAGCCACCACCAAGTTTTCTCCCACACAGTGACATTCCCTATGACAAGGAATACCTATGATGGAGAGTGTCAAACCGCATAACTTGATATGTGTCCGATGGATAGTGCAACAACAACTATCATTTCAAAACATCTGTCCCTTCCCACCCCTCACCCCATAATAACTGACCTTTCTTTTGAATTTGCTTTATTCTGACTAATATAGGTGTTTACTTATGTTAGATGGCCTGCCATTTATTGAAAAAGAAAACTAGATTTGTATGCGGAATGCATTTAGGAAAGATTTCTCAGGAAAAATGATTCTCTTTTGATTTACATACATGTAACGTTATTGACAGTATTTCAAATCATACCGGTGGGCTCCACAACTCATTTAAAAGAAATAGCGTTTATTTCAAATAAACTTTATTTTTAAAGGAGATACTTTACTATCGACTGGCGTTAAATTCGCCATTTGTACAGTTTAAACATTGGTACAATGTAGTGAATGGCATGGTCTTTGCAACACGCTTTTTTGAATTTGCCATTCACTAAATGTGAAAAAAAAATAAATAATCTTGTTAAAACACATTCAAAGTCGTCTGGAAAAGTTAAACAGAACGACTGTATTGAAACATTAAAGCTGCATTAGCCGTAACTTACAGTAACTACGCTTGTTTGATATTTACTGAATAGGAAAAAAAAGAATAGAAAAAAAGAAATAAGATTTTTTTCATGGAATTCAATAAGGGTAGAAAGAAGTACCAATTCGTGGAATTGAACTCCAAGCACACACTAAACTAACACTTGCGGGTAAGACGAATGCGTTCCCAATTGGACTATATGGGAAAGTTATGTGATGCATATATTGTCATCAAACAGTTTTTACTGTAATCAAAACCTAATTCGCTATGTTCACGTTTCTATGTAACACATTTCACAGAATAAATACCAGACTGTTGTTTGCTTATGATCAATATATACTTTACTTATGGACAGAGTCCCTTTAAAAAGAACTTAAACATGTACAAGTTAACTTAACAGTATTTAAAAAAACATAGTGAAACATTGTATGTTCAGTAAAGCCTATAAAATAATACACGTGTTTTCTGACTCTGAATATAACCCGACCGACTCCCTTAAAGCGACGCACGGCAATCTTTTTTTTAGCTCTACTGATCAAAGATCAGCAGAGCTTATGCCGTGGTGCGGTGTCCGTCGTCCGTCCGTCCGTCCGAAAACTATAAATAATATTGATATGGGACTTTTCTAAAATGATAAGCATGACATGATATTGGTCCTTGTCCAAAATCGTTTTGATTCGACATTAAACATGGCTGCTATCGGCCATCTTTGTTTACATAGAGTTATATGGGAAAACACTTGTAGCGACTATACTCCTCTGAAACTACTTGACAGATGTTCATGAAACTTCGCAGGAATGCTGATCTAGCTATCAAAACCTATCAGTAGAGCTTCAGGGTCATTGACCTCTTGTTTTAAAAAATCACGGCGTTCCGTTTTTCTATAACTTGAATATGAATATTATAAAGAAAATTGTTTGGATGTTATTAACTGTTGATTATATATCAACAAAAATATAGAAAAAGTGAAAACTTAAAAAATTCATTTAATTATATGCAAGCGATATAACGTAAAAATGATACTGGATAAATAAATCCAGGCGCTAATTTCAATGCTTGTGCCCCTTTAAAACATTGGTGGTTCCTCGTTTTATTGGGGATTAAAAAGAAATCTGCATTTATCCTGACTTAATGAAATCCGGGTTTAACTTTAAAAAAATAAATAAAGTAAAAAGCCGACATACACAGGTGTCCGATGAATGGAACTTAATTAGTGTTAATTTTAATCTTCATTGTTCGTATTTTCTTTATTTTTTTGACAGGTTGTTGCCATTCTCACAAATTGCATGGTTACGGTATACAACTAATGTTGCCATATAAACAATATATAAACAAACAAATTTAATGGATTATCTTAAACTATATCTCCACGAAGAATGGCATGATGCTTATTCCCCTCCTGCATAAATACCACTTTTATCCGTGCCATTTAGAGTGATGTAAAAGAACGTAGAGTTGCTTATATCGTACTCAAAGTCAATAAAAAACAACATCCATTGAGAAATTGAAGAAATATATATTTTTATTGAACATAATCATAACCATACATAATCAAAAATGCATGTCGATGATGAGCTATGTTTAAAAAATAAGTTCCAAATTGAAAGAGAGGGGAAAAAAGAACGTATGTGAGACAAGAACACGTTTAAATGCATTTGTTGACCTTGGTGTACATAAATAGTATTTAAAATACATATATAAAATGAATATTGTACTGTATTTCCCCCCAATTGTATGAGCAATCACGCTAAACTTTCCAATTGTGATGGTATGTGTTATGTTCCCAAAGAATAGAAAGAAGACATTGTCCGGCATCCAGCACACTTTAAGGATGTTGGCTGGGCAAGTTTTGACATGTTCAAGTCTAAGAATTTTATTTTTTAAAATCACAGTGTTTTTTTTTGACAACATATTTGTTTTGTTTTTATAGTTTTTTAGTAGATATGGATATAATGTAGGATTTAAGACGGTAACATATCAAATTTTAAGCAAAAATGTATTTTTTTCATAATTTTCCGTCATTTGTGATCATTTTTGGTTGTCAACAAAATAGGGGGTATGGGTAGCTATGAGTAGAATTTATCTTTTTGATATAGAAAAAAATAGTATGTTTGTTTTTCAATAGTGGAATACATTCATAAAGTAGTTATTGTATACTTCATATTGTCCCGTTTAGTTTGCATTGAGCTAAGCGTGCACTATTCTACGATATTGCACGCATTGATATTGCACCGGAACTTTTGCTCGTGCTTGCTAAGAGCCGCGAAATAGAAATAAGGAACTACTTTCAAATAAAAATAACTGAATCCTTCCTATAGTGTCAACAAAAAAATACGTGTTTTTTTTTAACCTTTTATGGCAAAAATTGATAAAATAACTGAAATGGTCACTCACCCACTGTTTTTAACGTTATCGAATGGTAAACAAACTTTAGAAAATGGCTTGTTGTTTTTAATGACGTCATCCGACGTCGACGTCGTTTTCGCGCAAAATAATCATCCACACAAAATGAAACTGAATGGCAAGATAGGAATTCCATCAAAAGCTATAAAAATAACACAAATACAATGAAAAGTAATAGTCATACAATTAACATTGATCGAAAACAATATGAAAGTATACAATAAAAAGGTTATTGAATTTGTATGGCTAAATATTACTTGGAACTCGTTGTTTTGGCGCAGGACGACTCGCAAGCTCGTCGTCCTTTGCCAAAACAACTCGTTCCAAGTAATATTTAGCCATACAAATTCAATAACCTATAATACTGAGCTAATGTTATATTTGATTTATATGTCAAAATTGTGTGTACAAGATTTTACAGTGAAAATATCAGAATAACTAAGAATTTTTAATAAAAAAGTCATTAGAAGCCTGATGATTTAAAATTACTCTAATATAGAAATGTCATAGGACCTTGTCATATAGTTTTAAAAAAGTTGAGCATAAGAACATACTTTTTTATCTTGCTTTATTTGTTTAGTAATAAAAATATGTTTTCTTTTTAAAGTAAAAATACGAATGAGGATTACAAGATATGTATATATGTATCTGAAATTACTCTTTGTTTTTCAATAAATGTATGTAAATGAGAAAAACATTTGTGAAAATGTTCATTGAATCTATTTTCCTCTTTTTAGTGAACTTTTGGAGTTAGAAATATGTGTCTTCTTCAAAGAAGTCTAGCGGAAAAAACGTGTGATAACCTACCAATTTTGATAATATTATATCTAAATGATACCAAAGATGCTTTAAATATCCATTGAAAAATGGATCACAGAGCTTTTGTTACAATCGATGTAAAATAAATAAGTTTAAACTAAAAAAATAAAATCTCAGCGCTACCTCCTTTCCCAACCAGCCTCCTTAAAGGGACACACGGCAACCGTGATTGTTTTAAAACTCGCGGTGACCAGTTCGTTTTTCTACATAACTTACATATGTTCAATCATTAATATTAGATCAGTGTTATTTTCCTTATATAAGTGATAAATGAAAAACGGGTACCATTCACAAATTGCTTTTGTGACTTGATGATATTGTAGTAGGATGCTAAATAATATAAAATTCTAGCGCTACCTATGGTAGAATGACGAAGAAAAGAAATAAAAGTCAAGATTTTATTCAATATATGCAAGAATGTTTTAAGTTAAAATTATACTCGATTATAAATCGAGAGTAATGCTTGATAAAAAAACTTCAAGATTGTCATGTGTTCTTTTAACCTGCAACATAACTTTGAAAAGCATTGTTTATCACGTATTAAACTCCATCTTAAATTAGTGTTTACTCTACTTGTTTAACCAGTCAGTTGTAATCACGCTTCACGATTTAGAGTGTGGCCTATATAGAGACTATAAACCTTTTGAAAACACTATGTAGGATAGAGGCTATGAAGATACATCTTCACCATTAAGAAATCGAAAGGGAGGTTGCGAAGGGACCGACCGCAGCAAAACAATATTTGGGGTAATACTGAAGCAGGGATAACCAACTGATCTCCGCTTGATGTATTTTGCATAAACTAGACAAAACAGGTCAATTAAAAAGAAAGGAGGACCTTTGTCCATCTCACAAGCCCCACGCGTCCGGTGACTGTTCGCATAGCTGTCAAGACCCATTGAATGTCAAGATTGAGATGGGGTTCCAAGGGGTGGTTTTTCCTTGGGTTGGGGGGTCAAGGTTGGCAGGGCGTAGAAATTGGGTAGGTGAACTATATTTTATAAAAAGAAGTCGAGAACAAAAACAAATTAGGCAACTATTCAGAATGCGTGAGAACCTAGAACGTATGCGTGCGAGCGTGATTTAACACATAAATTCGTGTGTCTCACGTCCAATGGCCAATGCGTGAGACTTGACAGGTATGTGTTCGCCGAAATGTACGTGGTAACCAAATGGACCCCTTCCTGTAACTGGACCCTCTCCTATAAATGTAATTCCACTGGGAGCTCGACATGTTTACGATGCTTACGGATGGTAGGAGGTATACAGTGCTGGTTCTACTCATGACACACATATATTTCATATAATCTTCATATATAGCCTAAAATGTGCTGAAAATGACGTAAAACAAAATTCAACCAACCATCAACCTACAACTGAATAATGTGTCCATTGACACGGTTGCCCCACTTCAGTCACAGATACTCAAAACAAATAGTGTGTAAGTAGTTCCAGCTCATTCTCATTGACCTTTTTTAGTATGAACATGTTTTTCCATGCCATTTGAAAGTTGTATGATTAACTAAAGGTAACTCTATATGCCATGTCCGCTTTCGTGGAATCTAAACAAGGATGACCTTTACAACCGGAGTATTCTGGTAATCTTGACTGCTGTCTTTGGATTCAAGACTGAGTCTCGGTTGAGGCACGATTGTTTTACCACATGTTTTGTTTCATTAGTGTCAAGTCCGGGATCATTCTAAGTATCACTTTCGTGTGATATTCAGGGCATTCAGGGCAAAGATTCATGAAAGATGGTAGGGGGGAGAGGAATGTGACAGTATGTAGCAGGGTACACGCAAATGGTCGATTAGCAATACTACTTTCTTCTTAGCTTAGAGGTTAAGGCGCTGGCACGGTAACACGTATACTGAATCACAATGATGATACATGTAATTGATTTGAGTCAGAGGCCTCGGTAATACAGTGGATTAGGTGTTGCACCTAAGAGGTCGGCTCGACCCCTGATGATAGAAAAGATATCTCCATCACGTTTCCATCTGGCGTTGTTGTTCCAATCCATAGAACCATAGTTCATATTGTTTTAGTCTATAATCCAAATGACCTTACAGAATATTGTAACCCATAACCACATTTATTTGGGTGGGGAAGGCGGGAGAGGTGTGATTGGGCGGTGTCGGAGGGATAATAGCTTATGGTGATATTTTTTAAAGGTCTGCCCGACCAAAAACAAACACATATAAGCACACGCATCACTTAGAATGAAGATAACAAAAAGTGTCCGCGTACATCGTTTCACCTTGTGAAACTTTTAAAAACCTATGTCACATTGTTTGTAACGTGTGGTGTTAGAATGTAGACTTCTAGAAATCACGGTATTGTGATTGTTGCAATGTTTTAAATAAAATTAGAATTTACAAAATCTATCATGTTACCGATTTATTTTTTAAACATTTAACTGTTAATTGACATTTTGCTCCCTACCGTTTATACGCTTCTTACAGAATTTATCACGTAGTGAGCTGACCTCTGTCTACTCTGTTTGTATATAAAAAATGCATTGTGTTATGGGCCGGAGGCCAAAATCGTAATAAAGAAATTGAAACTCATATGCCGTGTAGCAGCAATACACAAAGCAACGTTCGAAACGCTTGCGTAAACTAGTGACCAAATGTTTTTTTGGGTAGCAAAAAATACTTTTAATACATTTTATTGAAAATGTTAATATTGCTAGAGGAAGGATTAAACTCATCGTTCATGTTCTTGTCTTTTTTCTCGCTGTTAAATCTCCATAAAATTGAATTACAAAATAAAACTAGCTAATTCGAATGATAAACAGCCGACATTTTCCTATTTCACTGCTTTACACAACATAGACGGCACATTATTTAAAAAGTAGAATATGAAGATAATGTTTATTTTATAAGTAAATGGCTTGTACAAATTCTTTATGAATTTTAGATTTAAAAAAAATGTGATTTTAAAAGTGTTTTGTTGGAAACACCCGGTTGAAAAAGTCTCATTATTTCAACATAAAATTGTATGGACGGTTATGAAACGTTTTTTGGTGTAGAAAAAAAGACTTTTTCAAAATGTTAATGATATGCTTTCGTATTTTTTCTCGCTATAAAAACACATTGTTCTTATCAATTTGATTAAAAGTTCAAATTTCACTTAAATTGTAAATGCCTAGAAATTGTGTTTTTAATAAAATAGAATAGATAAATCAGGTAAAAACTTAAAATCCTCTGTGTAAAAAATGAATACATGTATTTGTTTATGTGTGTCATCTTTGTACATTGTCAGCTGAATACAATTTACATCACTGGTGTCTTTTTGACCGCCATCCTGAAATCTGCTCAAAACCCAGTTTGTTTAAGTTTTTGGCGCTTGACGTTCTTAAGTAAATATCCCTCCGCGGCGACTTGGCGTGTGAAGTGTCATGTTTCATTATAGTGCTAAAGCAAAATTTATAGTCAATTTATAATCATTGTATACCCAAAATGTGAAATATTTAACGATAGTTTACTTTATTTTTTTTACTTTTTTAACCATTATTGCAGAATAAATATCTTCGATTTTCTTGATTTAAGAATGTGAAAAGGGGACATTCGGTAATTGCTCAGTGGAGTGCCATTGTTTTGAAAATGCAGCATGTGACGCCTCGTCAGGAGTTTGCCCAGGAAAATGCTCTGCTGGCTATACAGGACGTACATGCTCCCAAGGTATGTCGAAATCCAAAATGTTATTTAAACATGTTTGATTTTGAAAGAATAGTGTTACATTTTCTCTACTTAAACCGTGATAAACATCGGTTTGTAAATCAATTATTAAAGTGGCATATGCTAAAAGCAGTCGCGTTTGACGTCGTGTTTAGACACGTATACTTTTTAAAAATAAATAGTCATAATCTTTAGCAAAATGCATACAATTGTAATGCAGCTTACAGTGTTAATTTGTAAAGTGTTAAATTGGATTTGATTTAGTGTAATATGCTATATTTTGTCTGTTTCATGTTTTCTTTTGATATTCGTGCCAGTGCATTGCGATTATTAAAATCATGAAAAGGTTCAATAACTAAATATGTTGAACTAGGAGCTGCACAATTATGGCCCTTGCATTATTTAAAAAATGATATGTTTTGTTAGCGCTCTACCACCTTCACTGTCAATTCGATCTTTACCACACTCGGCAGATTCTTGACAATACAATATCAATTAAGTTTAATCACTAGCTATATCGGATTAGTAACTCTAGAGTTATGGCTCATGAGTTATTGAAAATTGCTATATTTTGCTTTGTTAAATCTCTATCTACTCTTTTTTTACTTTGTTTTTACCAGACTTGGACATATTGTTTATATTAATAAAAGCTTGAAACATTTGAATAACCAGCCAAAGTTGAGAAGAACCAGCAAAGTTGTGACACTTGATTAAATAAAAAATGTAAGGTTGTGATTTGTTAAAACTATAGGACATTTTTGCATTACTTTTTTTTCTTTTTTTCATTCGTATTTTGCAAAGGTTATTTAGAATGTATAAAATATATATGAGCAGAACAAACTGAAAACCAGCCATATCTGACTTCTACAATAATAGTCTTACAGCTTCAAACTTCAAACACAGTCCCTTTTATTGGGTTGACAATAGCGTTAGAGTGAGTTTGATGCACTCCAGAACTTGGTTTAAACTCACAAGCCCCTTTTTACCCCTGACCTTTCCGATGCGAAAGCCCTATTGTCAACCCTTTGTGTTTGTGATGTGTTTTTGAGTTTGCTGTGAACTGTGAAAGCAGCATTTCCTGTTCGACTTTTAAACCTACTTTCATAAGCATTTACATCAACATCACATCTATTTATTCCTACTAATATAAGTCTTGGAGAATTATATTAACATGCTTGCACACTTGATTGGGTTTGTGTTATGTGATCGACAGCGCTAAAGATGGACATGCATGTTTGCCTAGTTTATTGTATTAGTTACCTATACACGGACATATTAATTCCAGCATGTACGAACAACACCTTTGGAATAGACTGCGCTGATGATTGTCACTGTAACAATGACACAAAGTGTGAGAAAACATCTGGATCCTGCACAAACGGATGTGCACCTTCATATTCTGGACAATACTGCAGCATACAAGGTTTGCATTTAATATAAGACGCTTTTAATAATTTTGCGGAGCGCTGTGGTCTAGTGGTAGAGCGTTGGACCCATGATCGTTGGTTCGATCCCCGCCATTGCCATATGCGTTGTGTCCCTGAGAAAGACACTTTATCTGCATTTACTTAGTACTGGTTCTACCCAGGAAGACATCGAGAGTGATTCATATAAGTTCATAGAGCTTTCGTTACAATCGATGTAAAATAAATAAGTTTAAACTAATAGTTGCCCTTGGAAGTTCTGATTTAAAACAGCTAACGTACATTTCGATTTGTCTAATAAAATAAAATAATACAGGAAAACATTTGATATAATAATAATAATAATAATAATAAAACAATAATAAAAATAACTGTACTGAATATAACTTTAATAATATTCATGCTAATACAACCAATAATATTGCCCCGTGGTCGACATTAAACATACGTGTTGGCATTAGCGATTTGGCAATAATAAGTATATCCTATTATTATAGGAGTTACTGAGGTAAACAAATGTCCCTACCCTGGGAACCGAATGGACATTTTTAAAACATGTTTTCCTCAAAAACTACTGCGTGTATTGTACAGTTTCCAGAAATAATCTGTATATCCTAGAATAATGAATTATCTCAAGGAAAAATGGTCTCGCTCCGGGGATTACAGTCCCGTATATATACATAATATCGAGAAACAGTAAACACTCTTATTCTCTAGATCATATGTATTTATTATACTACAGGTTCACAAAAGAAAACCTATACAGTAATCTTCAGAACGAACCTATTGTAAAAGAAGTTAGACTGCGAGAGTTGTTACTTCTTCATGAGCTTTGATTTGTATGAACATAAACTTATATTTACGTTCATCAACTTTCTAATGAAAAGACATAACGTCTAATTTCGAATGAACTTCACATTTCGGAACGCGACGCTAATATTGCATGCACCCGGTGTTGTCCGCGGAGCTTACTGTGAACGCGTCCGATGTAACTGCTAACGGAGTTTATGAGGTTTTGAACGCCGGTAGCAAATTTACCAAAAAGCTCAAACGCGCTTCCTGAAAGTTGCCCTTCATTATCAGTATTCAAAACTTCTTAAGTGCTTTCCAATCCTTTTCGGCTGTTGTGCTTATTAAAGCTACAGAGTCTCTATTTTAACTGGTACTAACTCATGAATAGGAACGAATCACGTGTGAAGTAGTTTCAAATCGACGAACACCCTAATAGTCGGTATATAAGGCAGAAATCGATGCATAAAATATCATGGCTTCACAATAGATGCAATAAAAATGTACTTGCCGGAAAAGTATTTGAACCACAGCCGTTGCGCTTTTAAATTTTGATGACCGTACTTTTAACCACAATACCACGGCCATTTATTGGTATGTTCTAGCCTTATTAACACTACATATGGATTACGTAATAACTAGCGGACACGCAAACTCATCAAGCGCTAAATAACAAGCCGAAATATGGTTATTTTGAGGCGGAATACTAGTTTCATATTGATAACATATAGTATTACACCAGGCAATGTTAATTGACACGTCCGGACAAGATGGACTATTATATTTATGGATTCATCTTGAGTCATGAGACAAAGTTATTTTGCCTCATAATAAATTGCAGTTTGTATACCGTTTTCTCAAGAAGCGTTATAGCTCAGTGGATAGAGCACCTGCCTTGAAATCTGAAGGTCGTGTGTTCGAATCCCGAAAGAGACATTTTTCTTTTCTACTGTAAAACATAATGTTAGCTGTGTACAGGTACGATGTGCACTGGTCGATATTTGTACAATAAATGATGTCCTGCGTTATAAATGAAAAATGGATGGAAGGAGTTATTGTCCCTGTTCATAAAAATGGAAATACTAAACATGTTAATAACTATAGGGGTATTACTCTAGTTAGTTGCCTGTCAAAAATATTTACCACTATATTATATCAAATAATTGACTGTGTTTGTGAAAAGAATAACATTATTTCTGATGCACAGTTTGGTTTTAGAAAAGGCTATTCCACTGTTGATGCTTTATTTGTTCTTCTCCCTATTGTTGAAAAATATTTAAATGATAATAAACGTTTATATGTTGCCTTTGTAGACCTAAAACGATGTTTTGATACTATATATAGAAATGCTTTATAGCTTAAACTATATAATCTGGTATACAAGGAAAGATATCACGAATTATTAAAGACATGTACGAAAAGGTGAAATCATGCGTGAAGAGTTGTGGTACTTATTCAGACTATGTCGAATGTGCGGTTGGATTACGTCAAGGGGAGGTAATCTCTCCTTTGTTATTTTCGATATTTATTGAAGATCTTGAGCTGCATCTACAAAACGATGTGAATTCAGGCTTAGAGATTGATGATATAGTTCTGATATTGTTACTGTTTGCTGATGATATGGCCATTTTAGATAAATCTCCAGTGGATTTACAAAATAACTTAAATCTTCTATACTCATATTGTAATAATTGGGGTCTTGAAGTAAATACCACTAAAACCAAGATAATGGTGTTTAGAAAAAGAGGAGGGCTACAGTACTTCAAAATGAACGTTGGACCTATAACGGTCAAAATATCGAAGTTGTAAATGATTTTAACTATTTAGGCACAATTTTTAATTATACGGGCAATTTTTCATTAAATCAAGAACATTTAATTGGTAAGTCACTAATATTGCTCTACACTTTATTAGCGAATTGTAAAAAGATTAAGTTAAAGCCAAAAACACTATGCCAATTATTTGATTCATTTGTAGGTTCTGCACTAGGATATGCCGCTGAAATATGGGGATTCTCTAAATCAAAAGTAATAGAAAGAATACACCTAAAGTTTTGTAAACGGTTACTTAACGTTAGATTAAGTACATGCACAGTAGGTGTATATGGTGAACTTGGGCGTTACCCTATTTATATTACGAGATATATAAGAATGATTAAGTATTGGTGTAAAGTAATAAATATTAAAAATATTCTGATGAAAAAGCTCTATGAACAAGATTGTGAAAGAGGTTGTAAAAATTGGGTTTCGAATGTAAAAACGTTATTATCTGATTATGGTTTTGCCTATTTATTTAACAATCAGGATATGCTGCATGTAAAAACATTTCCATGTGTTTTTAAACAACGAATAATTGACTGTTTTAAGCAAGAGTGGTATGGGTCAATTGACAGCAGTGCTGTTCTTGAAAACTATAAATATTTTAAATCTGATTTTTCATATGAACACTATCTAAATGTTTTACCTAGCAATTTGAGATTCTTTGTTTCTAGAATAAGATTATCTGCAAATTCTCTTAACATCCAAACTGGACGGTATGCAAGAAATCGCATACCGAGAAATTAAAGATATTGTTTATGTTGTAACTCACAAGATCTGGAAGACGAATACTATTTTATATGTGTGTGTCAATGTTACAATGAACTAAGAAAAAATATATATTATACAATTATGGACTTTTCAGCTGTTATACATGATGTGATATGCACCAAAAAAATCATTATTGACCGAGGCGATAGCCGAGGTCAATAATGATTTTTTGGTACATATCAACATCATGTATAACAGCTGAAAAGTCCATAACTGTTTTATTATATAACCCTTCTGTGACTTTGGGAAGTCAGACCCATTAACAATGTCATGATTTGTTAGATGCCTATTTATTCCATGTCTGATAGCACTGAATGAAGTCTTCTTATAAACTTTGCCACTCTAAACGAGCTTCGGAAGTTTCCGTGGTCATCGGAACGCGCCTCGGAAAATTCCGTAGCGTACGGATAAAGGCGAATGATATTAATAGGCGGCTCGTGGGATTCCCCGGTCTTCCCCTGTTACTATTTATAAAACTGGTCAATATCAGAAAAAAACAGGTCAATATCGCTAGATATTTTTTCTAAAAAATTACTTTTTAGCCAATGAAAACGCGTCTATTTATAGGTTATATAATAATAAAAGATATTACCACAAGAGGCAATCTATGTTCAAATATATAGAATTGATGAAAACTTCAAACAATGATATATTACTAAATTTAGCGAGGTATATAAAATGTGCTTTAAATGTTAGACTTTCTATTTTGAATGCTTAGTATAAATATAATATTGTTCATCCTCAAATTTGATGATGTAGACTATACTGACAGTTGATTTATATACTCTGTTTACGTGACTTTGTTATATTCGTATATTGTATATATGTTTTGAATGACGATGTACTTTGTACAAGTCTAAAAAAATATCTGTTCTGTACTGTTCTGTTATATTTGCTCGCTTAAATACACGATTTTGACATGAGCTGGTGAACATGAAGTTACGAATAAAGACACGCATACAAAGAAGAAATCGATTGAAATATTGACTGTAGCTTTAAGATACCAGATTGCTTCTAATTGAAGATGTGTTCATCAGACTTGTTTTGTGCCATTGCACTTTTAACGTCAATCATTATAGGCGCCTATGAACAAGTCATACACTGCGCCTTCAGATTAACGAACAATGGCAAGGTGAGCTATATAAGTCCATTTTCATTTTGTTAGTAACATGTATGATGGTAGTTTTGTTTTCAAAAAATTTTATTTAATCATATACTGCAGCTAGTAAGGGAGATCCAGAGAGGGATGATAGTTCACCTATTACTGGTATCGTGATTGGAGTCGTTGTTGCAGTTATTGTACTTGCCGTTGGTGTTATATTATTATTGAGACATAAAGGGTACGTGCATGCTTTAAATATTATTTTAAAGTAGTATTCATTCCGCGTCGGAATACCTTCTAATCTAATTTAATGTTGCATTAATGTTGCATAATAAAATATAGCAAAAGGTTCATGAGATAATATTACGTTTAAACGTTCAATAGTGTATAACCTGTATTGACATGTCTGGCGGTTATCACTGTTTATAAGTATAATTATTGTTATCGCTATTTCTCCTAATATTATTTGGATCTTTACAAAACTTAAGAGGAACATTAAGATGTATTGCTGGTCAAAAATAATGTAGTTCACGATGGTATCTATGTCTATGTTTCATTTTCCCAGGATTTTGTTTACCAAGAAAAGGCCGACAGATCAACAGAACAACTTTTCTACTTTAGCAGAGCATGCAATCATTCCGGAAAGAGAAACTAGATTTCAAGAAAATAACAAAACTAAGTACATCGAAAATGGTAAGGCTTAGTTTAGTAATACGTACACACTGGCAAGTCCGCATTTTTTTGTGCTGTTTGTTATTAGTAGGAACATTCAGGGCATTATTAATAATTAAGTTTACATGATTGCATGATTGCTTTAATTCAACTAACGTGAAGAGTGTTGCACATTTTAATTAAATCGAAGTCCGGCAGAACAGCAGAACACCATTTCTATTTTAGATGAGCATGTAGTTCAACCAAAAACAGAAGCCAGGCTAAAGAAAGAAATAACAAAACACAAGCAAATAGAAAATGGTAAGTAATCTAATAATAACAATATAATACGAAAGACTGTTTTCTGAAATGTTTAACGTAGTATAATTGTTTAAACTAAAACGGCGCTTACTAGGGCACACAAGGAACACAGTATATCAGAAGAAAGAAAAGTCCAGTATTGTAAGAACTTCTTAGACAGCATGTCAAGACTATCACTGACAGCTCAATTATTACTATACGTGTTTGATAATAATTCTGAGAACATACGGGGTTAAATTAAAACAGATGATATTTTTTTCTGTGATATATCTTTATTAATGCTCTACTGGGCCTATTGGTGTGGATGATTGTGAGTCAGATGACACGGCTGTGGCAATAGGTTCTTGATCAATAACTCAATAGTTTAACTTTGTAAAAAGTCATATATAAGTAAATCAAAGAAGAACATCCGTGTAAAGATTTGTTAGATGACGGCTCTATTGCAATTCGTCCCGCTGACAAGGAAACAAAGATTGTCGTTTTGAACAAAACTGAGTATGTGAATGAATTAGAAAAGACTTGGAAGATTGCTCACAAGTGGAGAATGACACCCCACACCCCGCATCCTCCCACCACCCCAACCCCACCACCCAATCCCAGAAAATAGTAGCCAGCTTTAAAAATATGCCGACAGTATGTACAAACAGGGATACATTACAGAAGATATGAAAAAAATATCTTATTCAATTTGAATCGCGACCGGGAATGTGTAAGAAGACCCTCAGATGCTTAAGCCTAATAATCCCTTCCGCACCATAATAAACGGTCGGAACAACCCTACGGATGGCCGCGATAGTGGTGGAACCGTTACACGAAAATGTTGAATCGCTTTCTAGTTGCATATAAGACACTAAGGACTTTCTCAACCAGATTAACGATATTCCCCAGCCTGTTCCCGAGGGCGTGATACTTTGTTGTATGGACTTCAAGGCACTTTATCCAAACGTTCCGAAGACAGAAGCTAGCCATGCGTGTGAGGAAGCATTGCACAAACTATCTGATCAATCCCTGCCTACAAAGGCCGTTCTAGGATGAGCTTTATCCTTGAGCACAATAGTTTTAGGTTTAGCTGATGGCGATGATGGTGATAAATCGAATGAACGGCAATTGGTTCTTGCTTGGGTAAGAACTATGCATGCATATACCTAGGAGACTGGGAGAAGGAAGTGGATATGTGTCGATAATGTGTGGGGAATATGGACACATGGGAAGAAGGAATTGGAAACATTCCAGTCAGTAGTCAATTCCATTCATCCAATGATCCAAGTCGAAATACGGTTCTCATCAGAGAGCATAGCTTTTCGTGATGTCGTTACCTCTCTGGAAAGTGGTATGCTTCAAACGGATCTGTACGCGAGAGAGACGAACAAACATATGTACTTACACAACCATTTGGACCATCCTTGTACAATGAAAAAATGAAAAAAAAAGCGATACCACTTGGACTCGGAATTAGGGCTAAACGCATTTGCGCAAAGGACGCATCGTACCAACGAAGACATGAGTACATAACATCTTAGGCGCAGGGGATACGATCCGACGGGGTAAACAAAATGACCAGTCGATCTTGCTTCAGTATAATCGACCAAAAAAGTCCGGCGGACGTGTCCCTCTGGTGACAATGTATTGTTCAGCTTTCCCTAACATTAACAGCTTTGTACAAAAACATATACAAGCGAATGAATGAGGTTTGTCTTGATCCAATATTACTTTCGTATAGAAGTGGGCAAAATTTCTCAAGTAGCGTTGTGGTTCAGTGGATAGAGCACAGGACTTGAAATCAGACGGTCGTATGTTCGAGCCCCGAAAGAACCTAACTTTTTTTTCTGTAAAAATTACTGTTATCTGTGTATAGGTACGATGTGCACTGGTCGATGTATATAAAGTAAATGATTTCTTGCGCTATATTTGCTCGCATAAATACCCGATTTCGACATGAGCTGATGAACATAAAGTTACAAATAAAGACACGCCTACAAAGAAGAAATCGATTGATATAGGGACTCTGTAGCTCTAAATGTCTTAAATGTTTGGAGCCTACTGTTTCTAGACATGTTTCAAAGTTATGAATTTACAAATTGAGACATTGTAAATAATACTGTACTGTGATGACACGTAAATAAACTATTAAACTGTATTATTCTCCGTAATTTAAAATGCAAACTAGATTAATATATGTACAGTGTTGCATGACCGCGTACAAATATACACCAACAATGGAATTCGGAATTGTGTACATATAATCGATCATCTTGCACACCTAAACGTGTTCAAAATGTATTCTAGAAAACCCGCAGAGCAATTGAACATGTTTATCTAAATGTGATTTTAGGATTTGAAGATATTTTTAAAATTGTATTTTATAGTTGATGTATGCGATATGAATAACCAATGTTCTTTGAGTCATGGTACCAAATCCCATAATACCGTATCGCGTGTTTTTCGCTTGAATAGTTATTCGCTTTTTGATTTTAAAAAGTGCACATTCACGGTTTGTGTGAAATCAAGATTGATACACAAATGCGTTCTGTTACACGTAATAAATACTGATAAAGGTGATCCTTTGAGAGCAACAAACACAATTCAGAGAATAAAGCAGCAGACTCGGTTTTATTGAGTCTGTTCATGAGAAGTAATGAAAGAAGCAACAATTCTCACGCCCCCTAGCACCGGCTTAAGCGGTATTCTACTTTAAAGCCACCTATATTGGGCTCGTTGGTCCCAAAGGACCAGTAAAAACTAACACTACTGATTCGTAGCACGGGGAGTCGTACATATATATTTGATATATGTATAAAGACATTTACAAAACGAGAACCAGATCGTCCTGAATCGATCGTCTGATGACCTAGTGTTGACATTTACAATAGTAACAGAGTAGGGTCGGGAATGAACAACGTCTAATAGAATAAGTTCTTGTTTTTAAGATTCTCATCATAACCCTATGTCAAACTGAAACCCTCGGGCAGGACTAAATTTAAACCAGTGTCACCAATCAGCCAAACCTGGTAGACACCATAGGATTATGTTATATGCAAAGTAGATGTCTACCTCATTTAGTTCCTTGGTCATGATCACTTTCATACAATCTGTATTTACCTTGTCAAACATTCATCAAAACAGGTTATGCCCTATCCTTCTGCAACACAATGCATGCTTCGTGATTGATTTATTTACAGATCGCCACTATTCTTTCCTCTTTAAAGGTGCGATGACCGGACATATTCTGGACCATGTAAAGAGGTCTACCTAAAAGTAGATATAAAAATCGAACAGGAAAAGTAACATTAAAGGACGAGTCAACCACAAACACACATAGAAACAAAGAATAACTATACACATAAATAAAAGGCCAAATAAGAACGAACACAAAATGTTTGTCAATAAGGCTACCGCATTGGAACGGTTTGTGGCAAAGAAAGGCCGCCTGAGGTTTACACCAGGTTCCAGGGTGCGCCAAACCTCACTCTTAACCTATTGTCATCTCAATAAACGGGACAGTGTAAATAAAGATATCCCCTCCAGCTAATAATCTCTGAGAAACAAGACACCATTAATAGGCAATATAAGTATAACACATAAATGATCATGTATATATAATATAAAACAAAGTCTAGAAATCCACAAAGTAAGTACTCATTGACTTAAGGGTATGACAAGGCAAGATTAAAGACAAACATCAAACGCTACCGTTTAATAAGGATTTAGGTAGACGTCATCATAGGGTCCACAATCTGTCCGGTTAACGCACAATTAAAAAGAAAAGCATAGTGGCGAACTGTAAATGGGTCAACCATAAACATGCAGTGCGTTGCAAAATGATAGAATCATAACTTTGTTTGATAAACATTTTAACAAGTTTAATAAAAAAGATTGTATGAAAGTGGTTATGACCAAAGGATCTTACGAAGTTTGTAATTTACATCACCATATAAGTCAGCTGATAGACATTGTCGCAGACGAGTTCTTAAATTACCTTTATATTTCATACTCCCGATAAGGTGCAGTAGATTTATTGTGATTAAGCTTCACTTCCAAATTCGCTACAACTACTGACCTTTCATTTAATGTTGTTTTCGTGGATCTTTTGGTATGATTGATTTATTGAATGGTATTTTACGTCATTTAAGCGCATGTTATGCCATATATGACAGTTGACTTTTTGTGGTAGAGGCAGACTATGCCACTTTTCCTGGGATTATGTTATCAAATAAATATGCGTCGTACATAAGTATACAAAATAATCATTCAAATTAATTAAAGGTTAAACTGTGTAGCGTCTTGTTGAAACGTCTTATTTATGCATCGATAAGTACATTTTTAAGTACGTATGTGAAAGCTAAAACATTCAAAATGAGCTGCTTATAATATTTGTTGTAAAGTAAGTACTTGAGCACATTGTAGCCTACATTTATAACGTTAACAATGCTATGATATTGACTAAGACAAGGCGGACCTGTCATTCACGTTTACAAATAACGTCTCAAATAGTGTGTAGAGATTTCTCAGCTCAAACATTTTATAGACACACGTTGCTAACTTCACAAATTTCAGTTTGAAAAGTTCTTTTAAAATGGGTTGGCTTTAAGTGTCCTAAAAGCTGCATTGAAAACGAAAACGAAATTCGTCCTCCTATTTATTACAATTGAAAATGTTTTTACAGTCCATCTACCAGTTTCTATAGAAATAACAAAGTAACATGATGTGTAGCAATAACATGACGCATCCATCAAATCGCATATGGCAAAACATTCTTTAAAAGTAAAGATGCATCACACAAACAGGTATGTTGACATCGCTGAATCGGGAAATGGCAAATTAGTCCGCCTTGCGTGTAAACCTGATTTTAGCGAGTCCAAGGAAAAACTCTAGGAAAGTCGGTTGTGATCCGATATACATGAGTCCCCATCACCTAATGAGTTGAAGTGTGGTTTAAAGTAGCTATAAAGGTCGAAAATTAAATGTAGCTTCCACAGAACACAGTCAACCAAAACTACGCATTAAAACAAGTGTGGCGTGTACCGAGCGGAACTAATTTACACATCCTCAATTTGGACAGAGCTAATATATACACGTTGCTCCTACAATGATTCTGGTATATACAGATATATACACTCTTAATTTGTGATTGAGCAACTCGCTCATAAAAAATGATTCGTGGATACGTCTCAGATTAACTTGCTGAGATCTGATAGCAACTTAATAAAAACGTATTTACAGTAGCATATTATTTACAGTATATAAAAATATGTATCACTATTCAAATGAGCCAACACAGATCAATCCTCTACAGTACGACTGAGCTACTCAACACTGAGTGCCAGCTCACGTTATCAACTGAGCTGCTCAGTTTTCCAATTGACTTGCGCATTTGAGCGGCTCACATAGCGCTGTAAGTTTCTCAATACACCTAGCTATACAGCGAGTCGCCCGCACCAGGGCCCCGTTGAATTAAACATCTTACGATAAGTCTCAAATTTTAAAAACTTTCTTTTTCATCACGTAAGCATTCAATGTAGAAAATTATTTTTGCAATTAGTGCAGAACTATCACATGTATATGAAAATTAAATGAAATCACGTTTATTTGAAAAGTGTAATTTAAAGTAAAGCATTTAAGAAACTGATTTACGTTCAAAATGGTCGTAAGTTGTTTCATAAAACGGGGCCCTGACCTGCGAGCTCGCTAGTAATTGAGGCTCCCGAAGTTTCCCCTTGTACCAGAAGGAATATACAGGTAGGCCTTAATACACTATTAAACTATAGCTACCTCTTACTGTGCAAGTGAACACCTTCGAGTCAAACCAACGAATCATTAGAAATCTATCTTTCTGCAGTTTATATACCCTGCCAACTATCGTAAGTTCTCGCGCGAGTTGAGATGGTTCTCCCGCTAGCTATGTTTCTGGTTACTAGCGAATGCGAAGCTGGGAACCAGTCTAAATTAAATTATGTCGACTTCCGACACGGAAATGGAAGTACAAAAATGTGAAAACAAGTGAGTTTAACGATTTACTAAACAATAACTGTAAAAATTATAACAATGTCAACTCACATCCATCATATTACCCACGCCTCCGAGCAATTGCGTCCCGCAATTTTACGTCATACTTCATAAATGTCACTCACAGACACAAACATGATTTACTTACAAACAACTCTGTGAACAATATGACTATTTACAGATGAGGCATAATTTCCCTGAAACACTATTAATGAACAAAACAAAAATAACTAAACATCAGAACATTTCAATTTCTTTCTCTATGCGTCCCTTAGTCTCTTAGATCACGCATACCATCTAACTCTTCTTTTGTTGTTTCTGTCAGCTTTATCTCCTTATCATTGTCAATGTACCAGGTTCGTTTTACTGTCTTCTTACAGTAACGGAATGGTGGAGTCTTTGTCTCCTGGCATTTCATCTGAGGACGGGAAGCGTTTCAGGCCATCTCCTTTGAGCATCCTGGCAAACTTGACACCCTAATTATTTTTATGTATTGAAGTGGTTCGTGTAACTTCGTCTTTGACGCGAAAAGCGGGCGGGGATTTGTGGGCTTTCTCTTAACAGACTCTTCACTGGGGTTGGTCTCCTCTCTGACATGTCTAGCATCGTCTTGCTTTTCAGTTTCCTTTTGTTCATCCACGTCACCCTTATCTTCATCACTCTCGCTTATTAGGTTACCCTGGTCCTCCCCCAGTGAGTCTCCTTCCCTAAACGTGTTCGGCTCGTGTTTCCTCTGGTGTCTTGTTAGGTTTGCCGGCTTGTTGGCTGCGTAGTCACATTTAGAACATTCATATTTTAAGATCATTTTCTCTAATCCACATTCTTGCAAATGTTCTTTCATGGTCTCTATGTCTTGCTTCTGAATGGACACATGGGACATTTCTGGGTGTATTCTTTGTTTTTGCCATACCTCCAGAAAAATAGAATGAGACGTATGTACGTGATAAAGTCAAGTATATCACTGCAGTCTCACTGTGAAATTCTCGCGTAGATTTTATTCATTGTCAGACACATAATCTTGCAAATATTTAAGGAACCTTCTGATTCTACGGGAAACTTCAGGAGCCGTTTCAAGATCACTAGGACCCGTATCCACTTCCTGATTCTCATTCTCTGCGTGTTCCAGCTCCTCAGTGTCAGATTATTCGTATGGTATCTCACTGGTCAGTGTCTGACCTAACTTGTGGCGCATTCGGTCAACGTGAATGACCTGTGGTGTACCTCTTACACCACATAGCACCTTGTAAGTTACATCTGACATTTTGGTTTGAACCTCAAAAGGTCCTTTCCAGAAGCTGGTTAATTTTGGAGACCAACCAGGTACGGTTCTCTGAAAGAAGACGTACACTGCGTCTTCAGGTCCAAATGATTTCCAACTCAGCTTCTTGTCATACATTGATTTTTGTCGTAGCATAGCACCTTCTATATTTTCGCTGACATGAGAATGAGCCGACTCGAGTCTTTCCTTAAGTTCCCATACCCATCTGTGACTGGGTATGCTTTTGATCGTAGATGGCATTTCATAAATAATGCCCAAAGGAGTGGACACTTCCCTGCCCAACATACAATAGTTAGGACTGTACCCGGTAGTTTCGTGGTCTACAGAACGATAGGCCATTAGAACGAACGGAATGTGTTCATCCCAATCTGAATGGTGTTCGTTGACATACGTTTTCAACATACGTACGAGCGTTTTGTTGAAACGTTCCACCATTCCATACGATTGTGGGTGGTATGGCGTAGTTCGAGTCTTCTTTATGTCAAGAAGTCTGCACATTTCTGAGAAGAGCTTGCTCTCATATTGTCTGCCGTGGTCGGAATGAATAATGCTGGGAGTTCCAAACCGAGTAACTAACTCGTTTACTATTTTCTCTGCCACGGTTCGTGCTTCCATATTTGGCATTGGAAAGGCCTCTACCCACTTAGTAAAGTAATCGGACACTACTGAGATATACTTATTCCCATTTCCTGTGACAGGACGCGCTCCCAGAATATCAGTGGCTATCATTTCCATTGGAAAGCCAGCACCTGTCATCTGCATAGGTGCTTTCTGTTTTTTCCATGGTCCTCTTCCCCGGGTGCATTTGTCACAACCAGCTATATATAACCGAACATCTTTCTGTAAGCCAGGCCAATAATAAGAATGTCGGACCTTGATTATTGTTTTATGAACACCAAGATGTCCTGAAGTCTGATGATCATGACAAAAGTGTAGTACGTTCCTTCTTTCTGACATTGGAACGACAGCCTGCAGTAAAGTTTGTTCGAGATTTTCAAACCTACGGAATAACGGAATAAAATGTCGTCCCGTACGTCTAAAATGTGTCTCTGTGACCAAAGAGATTTTACTTTCGTCCTGCTAATGTGAGCTCCAACGATGCAGGCTTCTCCTTTTGATCGAGCCATTTTCTTATCAAAACAATTTCTTTATCTTTCTTTTGTAATTGCTTCAATGATGTTGGCTCATCAAAACGTGGAGTATCATCGTTGGATAAGTCCATATCGTGCACAACTTCGGACAGTGGTTGTCCTTTGAGAATACACTGATAGCATTCATGCTTGCTCAGTGCATCTGCATTCTTGTGTTGAGTTCCTGGCCAATGTTCGATTGTCATGTCATACGCACTTAGCACCTCAATCGAAGTTGTCCTTTTGGGTTTTTAAAATTGATTAACCACCTCAAGGAGCTATGGTCTGACCTCACGGTAAAGTGTTTACCATACAAGTAGTGTCTGAAATGTTTGACGAAATACACTACAGCCAAGAGCTCCTTTCTCATAATGCAGTATCTTCGTTTTGCTTTTGTTAACGTTCTGCTAGCGTAGGCAATCACCTTCTCTCCATCATCATGTTTTTGAGATAGCACTGCTCCTATGGCAAAGTCACTAGCGTCAGTGTCCAGAATAAATTCCTTAGAAACGTCTGGGAATGCAAAAATGGGTAATTTGGTCAGTTTTGCTTTGAGCGTATCAAATACGTTTTGACATTCCACCGACCAAGCAAACTGTTGGCCTTTCTCTGTTACCTTGTGAGGGGGTTTTGCTAATGCAGCAAAGTCCTTAATGAATTTTCTGTAATAACTATAGAGTCTTGAAACGAACGTATTTTGGTAACTGTGGTTGGCTACTGCCAGTTTTGTACAGCTTGAATTTTTGACTGATCTGTTTGTATGTCTTCTTCTGGGATAACATATCCAAGAAAGTCTACCTTTCCTGCGAACAAGTGACACTTCTTGGCTTTTAATTTTAAGCCGGCAAAGGATAGCCTTGTCAACTTTTCAATTTGAAATCATTTCTTCAAACGAGTCTGCCATAACGATAATATCGTCAAGGTAAATCAAACAGATCTCCCACTGGAGTCCGCTCAAAACAACTTCCATGAGTAGCTCAAACGTTGCTGGGGCATTACTAAGCCCGAACGGCATTACCGTGAATTGGAACAAGCCACGTTTGGTTATGAAAGCTGTCTTTGGTTTGTCCTCATTCTCAATTTCCAACTGCTAATACCCTGAACAAAGATCTAGGGTAGAAAACCACTTCTATCCTTAGAGATGATCAAAGGATTCATCAATTCTTGGCAGAGTGTATGCGTCTTTGACTATGGCGGCATTTAACTTTCTGTAATCGACACAGAAACGTGTGCTCCCGTCTTTATTCTTGACTAACACGATACCAGATGCCCAAGGACTAGATGACGGCTCAATAACACCCCTCTGTAGCATGTTGTCAATGTTTGTATCAACTTCTTTTTGCATGTGCACTGGCACTCGACGGAGCGAATGCTTTATAGGTGAATATTCTTGAGTGTTTATCGTGTGTTTGACAATATTTGTTTTTCCCAAGTCGTTGTCATCCACTGCAAACAACGGAGTATATTTTGTTAACAATCCAGATAATTGTTGCTTTCGTTTTCTGGTTAATCCTGTACTGGATCTTTCCAAGAGCTCAGTGAGAGCTGGGGGCAGTATATCACTCCCTGTTGTAGAATCAGGACTCTGTATTACCTCCAACACAGGATTCATGGTCGCAATAATCGTATCTGCCCTTATCACTTTCACTTCTTCTGACAAATGCATTAGACGCATTAGGACGGTTTTGTTATTTTTAACCAAAATTTTCCCAATCAAGCCTCGCTCTGTTTTAGTGAACTCCACTATCGGTTCAATAACACTAAATCCCTCTTAAATATGTTCATGGTCAGAAAAACAGACCTTACCAGAAGTGATAATTTCAGAGCGCGGGGGAAAATTTCTTCAAGAGCTATCTTAAAGCATCCCAACTGTCCTTTTGTTTCTAGTAGCACATGATGTGTGCCTTTTCTCATTTCTCCCTTAACAGTATCAATTACGCAGTTATTTTCTCGCATGAAATCTAAACCAATGACGCCATCCACCAATATCTGAGCTACTATAAGTGGATACGTAAATGACCTATTCTCTATTCTAACTTCTGTCATTATTTTCTCAAGAACTTTTAATGGTTGCTCGCTTGCTGAGAGCACCTTTTGATTTACCTTAATCAAGTTTTCAACAAACAAGAAATCCTCCTCACACAAAGTATGATAGATATCTTTTGACAATATTGACAAAGTAGCTCCTGTATCCACTAGGATGCTAACTGCTTTCTTGCCTGTGTAACCTGTTAGGAAAAGCCCAACGTCTCCAACTTTCATGCTTCCAACTTTACTGCTTTTATCGTTAGCTTGTTTGTTGGATGTTTGACTTTGTTTTTCCCTATTGGGGCAATCCCGCTTCATGTGACCCTTCCCCTTGCATTGTTAGCAAGTTATGTCTCGTTTCGTCATGTTAAAAGACCTGTTTATAGGTGACGAAGTTGTCTGTGCTTTCATATTGTAATTTTGAGACAGTCACTTGTAATGAGTCCATTTTCTGCAACAATTGTCCCGAACCTTTTTGTTCATTATCAGTAACCAGAGGCCTGAGAAATGATTTTGACTTTGGTTCTGCTTTAATATATGCTTCGAGCTCCACCGCAAGTCCAACAGCTTAATTAATATCAACTGGTCTAGACTGTTTGATTCTCAGACGCATTTCTGAGTCAGCCAGAGCGTCTATGAACTGCTCCTTGGCTAATGTTTATTTAACTTCACTGGGCGCAGTCGGGTAAACAAGGTTGGTTAAACGCCTTACATGTTGGCCAAGCTCGGGGAGTGTTTCTGAGGCACTTTGATGGCTTTCTCTGAGTTGTGCTGTGTACAACTCAGTTTGATTTGGGGGATTGAAACGCTGGTTAAGAGCTAATACTAGGTCATCATATGTTTTCATAGACCCACCAGGCATATCACCTAATACAGCCTGTACTTGTCCTCTTAACGAGACGGCTAAGAACAAAGATTTCTCTTCCTCGTTCCAGTTAGCAAGTTTGGCACAAGCCTCAAAGTGAGTCTTATAATCTATCTATGATGAACTTCCATCATATATAGCCGGTTTTATAGTGGGTCGACCACCTACCTTGTACTGTTTGTCTGGTGGAGACTCACGCCCCTTATCTTTTTGAGTAGGTTTCTGTCGAAATGTTATACCAGCCTCGGCATCTTTTAGATGTAAGTCGTCGTCATTACCAGTTTTGCACTCATTCTTTGTTTCTGGCGATCGTTTGTTGGCTTTTAGTCTCACAAGGTATAGACTCAGATCGTATTTTGTATATTTTGTCCCTTGGGAGTCTGAAAATTGTACAGCTTTTCTTGCCGGCTTCTGCATGCTTGATGCTTGATCTTTCAAGCCATTTTTCTCGCTGCTCAAAACTGAAGCCCCTGCTGTGTCGACTCCCGAATCTCGAGATTTTCTCTCTCAAGCAATTTTTGCTCATACAAAATGATTCGTGGATACGTCTTAGATTAACTTGTTGAGATCTGATAAAATCTTAATAGAAACGTATTTACAGTAGCATATTATTTACAGTATATAACAATAGACTGCTTTCAAGCTCCCAATGACAAATGTTTATCACTATTCAAGTGAGCCAACACAGCTCAATCCTCTACAGTACGACTGAACTACTCAACACTGAGTGCCAGCTCACGTTATCACGTTATCAATTGACTTGCGCAATTGAGCGGCTCACACAGCGCTGTAAGTTTCTCAGTACGCCAAGCCATACACAGAGTCGCACGAACCAGACCTGCGAGCTCGCTAGTAATTGAGGCTCCCGATGTTTCCCCTTGTACCAGAAGGAATATACAAGTAGGCATTACTACACTATTAAACTACAGTTACCTCTTACTGTGCAAGTGAACACCTTCGAGTCAAAGCAACGAATCGTTAAACATCTATCTTTCTGCAGTTTAAATACCCTGCCAACTATCATAAGTTCTCGCGAGAGTTGAGATGGTTCTCCCGCTAGCAATGTTTCTGGTTACTAGCTAATGCGAAGCTGGGAACCAGTCTAAATTTAATCATGTCGACTTCCGACACGGAAATGAAAGTACAAACATGTGAAAACAATTGAGTTTAACGATTTACTAAACAATAACTGTAAACATTATGACAATGTCAACTCACATCCATCACAAAAGCAACAAGTCCAGTGTTAATAAGAGGCATGTGACATCACAACAAACACAGACTGGTTAACGATAGGGCTACCGCCTTGGAACGGTCAGCGGGAAAATGCCGCTGGGGGTTATAGGGTGCAACAAACCTTCACTCTTACCCTATTGTCATCCAATTAAAACAAGACCGTGTAAATAAACAAATCGGCGCCAGGTTATATTATCTCACAAACAAGCATAAAGAGGTAATATAAGAAATATAAAAAGATTGGACAGCCTTCATTGTGACTTTCTAGGCATTTTTTTTGGTATTATATTTACACGAGCATACTATTTGTGTTTTACTTATATTGCCTATTGATGCTGCCTTGTTGGTTAGAGATTAGATCATGGCGGGGATTTCTTTATTTACACTGTCCTCCTTGAATGGGATGACAGTAGTGTAAGTGTGATGTTTGGTGCACGCTAAAACCGGTTTAAACTCCCAGTGGCCTACTTTGCCACTGACCGTTCCAAGGCGCTAGCCCTGTTGTCAACCCTTTTGTGTTTGTGATGTTGTTTGCATTTATTATTGTGTTTGCATTCTTGTTTGTCTGTTTGATTGTTTGTTTCTGTGTTTTGTGGTTGATTGTCCTCCTTGAATGCTACTTTCCTACTCATTGACTTGGCAGAAGTCAGAGCAACAAGAGAATAAACTATTAAGGGCACGACAACAAAGATCATAGACAAATATCAAACGCCACCGTCCCAATGGGCTTTAGGTAGGCGTCATCATATGGTCCACAGCCAGTCCGGTCATCGTACAATGAAAGAGGAAAACATAGTGGCGAACTGTAAAAGGGTCCACCACCAAACATGCAGTACAGTGCAAAATGATAGGATCATAACCTCTTTTCATAAACTTTTTAACAAGTTTAACAAAGATAGTATGAAAGTGATCATGACCAAAAATCTTACGAAGTTTATAAATCACGTCACCATAGAAAGAAGAAATATAAAAAGATCGGACAGGGAAAGTAGCATTCAAGGAGGACAGTCAACCACAAAACACAGAAACAAACACGCCAACAGACAAAACAGAAGGCAAAAGTAATTATAAATGCAAACGACATCACAAACACGAAGTCAGGTTGTGATAGTTCTTGTCGCAGAAGAGTCCTTAAATTACCTTTGTATTTGGAAAGAAGATCAGGGTTACGATAATAAAACTTTGCAAAGGTTTAACGCAGTTTATGGTAACGGTAACCCTGATTGAGTAGCATTTTAGTTATACAAAGATAACGAATATTAAAGTCCTCAACTCGAGTACAATCTCTTAAAAAACGAATAAGTTGAGACACATACATATATATCAGTCTAGAATTAGAAATAAATCCGGAGATTTGTGCATATGTAATGTGTAATCGCACCATTTGTGTCAGGTAAAATATTTTCCTATCTTACTAAAGCCAAACAAAAGACAATGATACCACATGCTTGTTTCACACTGTGTAGACCATGACATTGTTGTGTTGTTTGCCAGGCGGTATGTGGATAGCTCCTCTACGTTGATGACAGCTAGCCAGAGTCGCAATACAAATTATAATTGAAAATCAGCATAGCAAAGAAACACGATAAATATGCAAATTAAAACATACAAAACAATATTGGCGTTTTAATTGGATGACAATATGAATGCGGCTGAAACCTAAACCACCGGCCTTTTTATGTGTGTTATGTCATATACCCTGCATTAGAATTATCCTTGCTATTGTTGTTTGTGTTAATGCGTGTTTTGTTTGTTGTGTGTGGTTTTTTTGGCGGACTTTGATCCTTGATTGCTACATTTCCTGTTCGACTGATATGTCTACCTAAAGGTGAGTCTGCAGATGTGATTCGGTCGTATACAATACTTGAATTTAATCAATATAAGACAACAGTAATGGTGCAAATGAACGTAGTCATATAATGAACAGAACATTTATTAGTTGTGTGGTTATGCATAGAATTATATTGGAAGTGCAGTATTTAATACCTGAATATTACCAACAGAAGTTTAATAAAAACTCATAAGAATATAGCGTTTGATGGTTATGAATGTATATGGATATTTAGTTTGTCAATCAGCACTTCCTTTTATATCAATATCTCAGTTATTTTATTCATATATATTTATATTTGTATTTATTTCTATATTCAAATATACACAGATAAAGAACCAGAACAGCAGGCGGAGGTCAAGCACGACTATTATACTTTCGGGCCGAGGATGGAAGATATTAAAATACATAAACTGTGGGACTATATAAAAGGAAAAATGGCGGACAACTGTGTATCGTTCTTCGAAGATTTTGAGGTATGATACTGGTGAACGTTATATCAAAGATAAATATAAACAAAAAATGCTTTGAAAGAGATTTCATCCGATACTCAAGCAGATGTAATTGAAGCCTTAAATGACACCTCACAGTATTTGGATGACATATTAAACATTGCCAATCCTTTCTTTTCTACCATGGTTAATAATATATAACCTAAGGACAACTCAACAAAGCTAACAGTTCTGATACTGTCGCTTCTTTCCTTGATTTACACCTCTCTAATAAAAATGGCGAAATAATTAGCAAAATCTATGACAAGAGAGATTATTTTAATTGTGTTCCCCAAGCATTTTCTCTTGGGGTCTATGCGTCTCAACTTATTCATTTTTCTAGAGCTTGTACTCGAGTTGAGGACTTTAATATTCGTAATCTTTGTATAAACAAAAAGCTAAT
The DNA here is from genome assembly GCA_037043455.1 of Cyrtodaria siliqua. NCBI lineage: Eukaryota > Metazoa > Mollusca > Bivalvia > Adapedonta > Hiatellidae > Cyrtodaria > Cyrtodaria siliqua. The sequence continues at coordinate 455,863 of JAWPHD010000207.1, read as the reverse complement.
CCACCAGGGCTGCCGTTACTATAAACTTCGTAAAACCTTTGCAAAATATTATTATCGTAACGCTGATCTTCTTTTCAAATACAAAAGTAATTTAAGAACTCTTATGCGACAAGGACTATCACAACCTGGCTTCGACGGTGACGTGATTTACAAACTTCGTAAGGTCTTTGGCCATGATCACTTTCATACTATCTTTGTTAAACTTGTTGAAAGGTTTATCAAAATAGGTTATGACCCTATCATTTTGCAACGCATTGCATGCTTGGTGGTGGACCCATTTACAGTTCGCCACTATGCTTTCCTCCTTGATTGTGCAATGACCGGACAGGCTTTGGACCCCATGATGACGTCTACCTAAAGCCCCAAATTACGGTGACTTTGATGTTTGTCTGCAGTCTTATCTTATTGTGCCCTCAATGGTTTATTCTCTTGATGCTCTGGCTTCTGCCAAATCAATGAGTACCTTTTTTGTGGCTTTCTAGGCTATTGTTTTTTGTATTTATATATACACGAGCATCTTTGTGTTTTACTTATATTGCCTATCAATGCTGCCTTATTGGTAAGAGAATAGTTCATGGCGGGGATTTCTGTATTTACACTGGCACGTTGTATTGGGATGACAGTATGTTAAGAGGTTTGGTGCACCCTAGAACCTGGTTTGAACCCCAAGTGGCCTTTTTCGCCAAGGACCGTTCGAAGGCGGTAGCCCTATTGTCAACCCTTGTGTGTTTGTGATGTCTTATCTTGCCTTTTATTCATCTTTATATATAGTTGTTCTTTGTTTCTTTGAGTTTTTGTAGTTGACTGTCGTCCTTGAATGCTGCTTTTCTTGTTCGATTATTATATATACTTGTACGTTTTGTCACGTTGTATTCAATGATTTTGTTTAACTGAAGACTGAGGTGCCCTTTTCTTAATATGGTCTTTAAATACAGCACATGTGAATTTTTGTGAAGGCGGCTGTTTGCAGGGCAGGTGCCTTTGTACATTTTGCCTAACAGCTTTCTAGATAATGTTCGGTTGATTTAAGTTTGCATTTCGTTTACTGATTGTGAAGTCGGTATGTTAAAGAACTAAGACGAAACGTTTGTTTGTTTGTTTGTATGGTGTTTAATGTCATTTTCAATACATGTAAGGTTATATATGGTCGATTTGTTTTGTGGTGGAGGCAGACCACCCACTTTTCATGGGTAGAACTAGTAATATACACCTTCCGTCATCCGTAAGAATCGACATTTCCTCACTTACAAAGAAGTATAAAAATATCGGACAGGGAAAGCAGCATTCAAGGACGACAGTCAACCACAAAACACAAAAACAAACAGGCACACAGACAAACGAAAAGGCAAAAGTAATAAAAAAATACAAACGACATCACAAACACAAAAGGGTTGACAATAGGGCTACCGCCTTGGAACGGTCAGTGGCAAAGTAGGCCACTGGGGGTTTAAACCGGTTCTAGGATGCACCAAACCTCACACTTACCCTACTGTCATCCCATTAAAACAGGACAGTGTAAATAAAGAAATCCCCGTGAGATTTGAACCCGCAGCGGTTAGAGGCAAAGGTTTACAACACAGTGTCGTTAACCATTGGCCAAGGAGACGTTCTTAGACGAAAAGTAAACAGATACATACTTCAGCAAAATCACAAAAATATCTCAGCTCTTTTATCGTACTTAAACATTCAATTTCTTTGTTCAGACATCTGAGTTTTTAGAGTTTTCACTATCAGTTAGATTAAACATCAATAATGTCATCCTTAACAGAATATGCGACAAAATGTGATTTTATTTACAATTGATATAACATAGATAATAATAATGATTAGACAATTATTTACATTGTTCCACAGGTGTTAAAACAAGGTCTCGTGGATAAGCATGAAGTTGCAACACAACATAAAGCAAAGAACAGATACAAAGAGATGTTTGCCTGTAAGTGTGTTATAATCGTGTATATTAACCGTTTTGGTTTATTGAACTGGGGGTACGTATACATTATCACTCTCCCTTTTCCATATCACACTTGATATCATCCCGAGAATTTAATATCAATACCGAAGTCCGTAGGTATCTTGTAGTTTTTCGAGGTGTGATGTGTTAAAAGGAGAGTTATAATTTATTCATCATTAAACTACACAGGTAAACAATATTATTTTGAAATATTTATAGATCTACCAGGAGTGAAAATGGAAAGTGAAGAGTCGTAATATATTCATCATTTATTACTGAGTACTGAAAGAAATATTAAAATCTATTTTTTTATTTTATAAGTTTTTTTTTGTCGATTTTGGAAATTAATGTTATTATTAACAAAGCGCTCGATAGGTATATTTTTGCTTAATTACTTTTTTGTTTAACTTTTTGTTTCAGTAAACGCGCATAGCTCTACCTAGTGGGGATTTTCCTCCACCGCAAATGGGTATTTCGATTCATATAGACTTTGTTAGATTAACCCACCCATAGTATTGGACAAGAAAGAAAGCGTACAAGGCCGTGAACATTTGGAAAGGCTTATCTCAGAAAGTACTGGATGAATCGAAATAACGGTTGCGACAGAGGATATAGCTCATTTTGTAGAAGGATTTGCACTTCAGCTGAAGTAAATTTGTTAAATATTAAGAAAGTAATCAAGCAAAATCATACCTGAATAGAGCGCTTTGTTGACACATTGTTTGCCGTGAAATCGATAAAAGTGACCTGAAATTTATACGTCTTTTCCCCCTACGTCCATTTTAACAGGAATGCAATTCAAACGGACGTTCAAATACACGTTAATGAAGTCAGTTAATTAACGGTTATTGACGTCACTTACTTACGGGGTATCATCCCGCACAGGTTATCACCCGCAAAACGACTATCAGAGATAACAGCACTTTAGTTTAATGATAATACATACTATATAGTTACCCAGGACCAATATAGCCACTTCTCCCAGTTAATTACTGCTGATTACGACATTCTTAGTTACTTCTTGGTGACCTTTTATATAATATTACTATATGACTGTTTTATACCAAAATCTTTGCATTATACCCTGTCGCTCAAAATGGATTAAGCATGAGCTAATACTATTTATTTTATGATAAGCAATGAAATATTGTATTTTATCAATGAAATAAAAGGGTTATTCCACACTGTGGAATATAGAGTTTTATTTCCACAGTAGCTGCCGGGACTACTTGTTTAATGTACAACCAACACAAATGCACAGTAACGCGACACACAAGATATACCAATGTTATACTGTTAAATCCACTGTTTGTTTAATTACTTACTTTCTTTCTATGATGTTAACGGTTTCAAAAAAGTGACGCCATATAACGTTTCGTAACGTCATCGTGAACAGGGCGCGTAGCCAGGTGTGTAAAACGGTTTAGTTACTGAAATTGCTTAAATAATTGTTTGTAAAATCATAAAATAAAATGAAAATTTGTTGTTTTGTCGTGAATAACATATTTTATTTCATCTCGAAGTTAGAAAAAATGATATTTAGGGTCCTATAGAAACCACAGCGTCCGAACGCAATAGCATCGTAGGTCCGCACTGTACTGCAAACAAGGACTTGACAATACAATGAAAGAGACAAAAAACTGCAGAAAAGGTGGTGAAGACAGTGTTACCGACTTGGAACGGTCAGTAGGCAATAAGGCCTACTGGTTAGCTTGAATCGATTTTATATGCGCACAATCCTCGCTATTATCCTGTCTTCAGGGCCCAAATAGACAAGACAGTGTAAACAAAACTACATCCCATCAAAAGGAATTCTCTAACAATAAAGTCCACATCCAAAAAACTAACTACAGAAACACATACAAAATGATAAACATCTCAGGATGTATCCAGAATCGTACTGAACAACCATAGCATTCGTGAAAATATAATGTTTTCTCACTTCTCGATGAAATAAAATATGTTATTCACTCCAAAACAACAAATATCCTCTATGTATTCATAGTGTCAAAGTAAGTAACTGTAGTGCAGACTTCGTTTACTCCCAATTCATTCACTATCTGTATAGTTTGCATCTAGTTCATAACAATTATTACACTATATTATACAAATAGGCTACCATACAAAGCAAAATAAAACAACACAAAAATGCAAAATACTTATTAGAATTGTCGAGTTATTTTATAGTTATATCTATATAAATACTGGGCTCATCGATCTCCAAAGCTCGGGATGAATATGACTGCATGTACTGGGAGATATTTTCTATTTTCCCTCCAAGCAACGGTAACGTTTATATAAAAAGAGTATGGCAGGATATTTTATGTTATATGTTGTTTTAAATGCATTCACGTATGTTTCATTTTACAGCAACATTATTTTGATATATATCATCTATTAAAGATGACCATTCAAGGGTGCCACTAGTTGCAAACAGTGCAGGTGAATCTGAATACATCAACGCTTGCTTCATAGATGTAAGTATTCTCAGTTTCAGTAAATCATAATTTTGTCAAAACACTGAGGAACTGAAATTATGCATGTTTCTAGGAAATGAACGTCCTTATGCAAACATGGTATCTCGAACAATTAGACAATTTAATTCATATCTCAATCCTTGTTAATAGGTTGTATGCCATTATTCCTTTGCAAACACAGTATTATTAATTTCTAATATGTTCTATATTCCTTTCGAAATAAATCAAAAGATACGTCTTCAAAAGTATGGATAAATGCAATTAACTTATTTAACTAGCTACATGTAATAAAGCTCATAATGGAAATGTTGTTTTAAGCAAAAGGCTAACAATAAGCTAAGGAATTAATAAGTATAGTGTTACTTCAATATACGTTGTATTATATGTGAACTAAAGTGTGAAGTGTTTTGTTTTGATATTTTGTCAACAGGGATACGAGAAAGCTGCGAAGTTTATTGCATCACAAGGTAAATTATATGTTTGTGTTTGTTTATATATTGACTAAACTCCTGCGCAGTGTAAGTTGATTGATAAAATAAAGATATACATGTACATATTTAACTTACATCATGCCTGATGTACTAACACTATGCCTGTAGATTGCAATTATGTTATTATTAAACTCCTATACCTTTATAATATATGGTTATTAAGTAAACTTTAGGCTTTATATATACTGAACCAAACAGCTAACGCACCAGTAGACAATACCGTTAATGTATGAACTTATTGTATGCAGACTGGTACAGTTAGAGACAGGTGATTTGAATGATTTTGTTTAAATTTACAGTCGTTATTAACAAGATATTTGTCTCATTCAGAATGCAAATTGTTTTGATTTATTGATTGTTATTAATGAGATATTAAAGGTATTGTCTACTGGTGCGTTAGCTGTTTGGTTCAGTATATATAATACAAATGAGAAAATACATACATCTACAAGATACTTTTCAATAAGCACTAGATCCCCGCGGGGATACGAAAATGTTAGAATAAACTAATAAATGGGGAAAAGCATTTCTACAGTGCTACAGCTTATAAAAGCAGGGGTACACAGACACGTACACATACTGTATCCTGCAATATCGATTCTATGTCTTATGTTTTGAGGTACGGTTATTCACTCTCTCTTCTTAACTAATCATACATGTCAGCGTACAATGTTACCCTCATCCAACTAGCAATGCTCTATTATTAGTACTATTGTTACTTCCCTTTATCAAAATCTCTGAAATTATTGTATTTGTTTAGCCTTATTCATAGTTTTTATTAGCTTTGGAGTTGGTTTATACTGTATCCTGCAGTATCGATTTTATGTTTTATTTTTTGAGGTAGGGTTTTTCATATCTTCTTCACATCTTCACTCTCTCTTCATAACTCAATGTCAGCGTGCTGTTTTACCCTCATCCAACCAGAAATGTTATTTTATTAGTATCACAACTGGCTCCAGAGTGTCTATTCAACGTCGCCAGTCCCTGCAACACTGCCAAACGATAAGTTGTGTTTTAAACAGTTTTATTGAAACAGTCGTGTTTTTTAGTGTTTTTTTATTTCGTATTTGTTCTTTTCGTGTCTGTGTACCTGATGAAGGCGTAAGCCGAAAGCGCTTGTTTTTTTATAAACTGTAGCACTGTAGAAAGTTTTTACCCCATCTATATATATATATATATTTATTTATTTTTATTATTATTTTTTTTTTTGTGTGTGTACTTTAAAATATGTAATGAAGCGGATCTTACATGAGTGACTTTGTTGACTTTGTTTTATTGACTTTAATAAACGAGTTGAGTAAAATTATAGTATACGAGGCTCTGTCGAGAATCCTATCTTTTTATCCAAAGAGTTTATTTAAGTCAAACGTATACAGTCACAAATGTAAGATTCTAGTATTCATATAACATCACTTATAATGTTTACAATGCTCCTTGACCACTGTGCCAATTTTAATTTTATTTATGTCAATGTTCAACTGCTGTAACGCGTGCCCATTGCAAATAATGCGACACAACGTATACTAGCTTTCATTCTAGTAATATATAAATGGATACTAATAGAACTTTAATATATACATGCCCTTCTTTACAGCCTTATATTCAATCAATATAATACATTTGTTAGATCAGTTCAATTGTATTTTAATTTACTTCTGATAGATGTTAACCTCAATACCAAATTGTAAAGCAAATACATATTTTGTCTGGTGTGGTTTGTAGATGTTAACATTTATCAAAGCGAGTGTTTGTTGAAGGTAATCGCTAGTTTTTCGATGTAGGGGAGCTGGTTTGTTTTAGCTTAGCGCCTTATCTTATATGGTAAATATTGTCATTTTGCTCACCTATTCGTTATAATCAAAGTCACCGTCGGTAAAAAATAAATTTTTAATCATTTTAAAGCAACATAACGAAATGTGTCAGGGTATATAATGTGTCGTTCGACCGTTTGCCCATTCCTTCGTTCATATTCTGTCTGGTGGTTAATTGTGTTGAAATATATAAACTAAAACAATTAAGGGTCAGCTCTATATTAATTGTTTGTGTTTGTTTTCCGAAGTATGAATGGCAAAAGTGAAAACGCTGACCCATTTACATTTCTCCAATATGCATTTTTCTTTGAGTGTGCGATGACAAGACCGAGGGTGGACCCTATGATGACGTCTACCTAAATCCTCGTAGAACTTTAGCGTTAAATGCCTTGAATCTTGTCTTGTCTACCTTTAAATTGTGTTCTCTTGTTGCTCTGGCTTCTGCCAAGTCACTGAGTAGTTGCGTTGTGGCTTTCTAGGCGTTTGTGTTTTTTTTTGTTGTTTTTTTATATTATACATACATGATGATTTATGTGTTATACTTAGATTGACTATTACTGCTGCCTTTTTTCTTGGATGACAATAGTGTAAGAGTGAATTTTGGTGCACCCTTGCATGATTAGCCTTAAAGCTACAGAGTCTCTATTTTAACTGGTAATAACTCATGCATATGAATGAGTCACGTGTGAAGGAGTTTCAAATCGACAAACACCCCAATAGTCGGTATATAAGGCAAAAATCGATGCGTAAAATATCACATTTTTACTTAGCCTTCGTACAGGTAACATCGATATATATACGGCTTCAGAATATTACCAGCTCGGAACGGGATTTGAACCACTGCCGTTGCGCATGTAATTTTTGATGGCCATTTAACCACTAGACCACGGCTATTTATTTGTATGTTTTATCATTATTAACACTAAATAGGCGTAATAACTAGCGCACACACATACTCATAAAGCGCTAAATAACATGTCCAGATATGATTGTTTTGAGGTCGAATATTAGTTTAATATTGATAACATATAGTATTATACCAGGCAATGTTAATTAACACGTCCGACAAGATGAACTATATATTTATGGATTCATCTTCAGTTGCGTTCAAATATGTTAAGTTATTTTGCCTCATAATAAATGGTAGTTTGTACACTATTTTCTCAAGAAGCGTTATAACTCAGTGGATTGATCAGCTGACTTGAAATCCGAAGGTCGTTTGTTCGAGTCCCGAAAGAGACAAAAAAAAATCTTCTGTAAATCATAATGTTACATGTGTACAGGCACGATGTGCACTGGGCGATGTCTATACAATAAATGATGTCCTGCTTTATATTTGCTCGCTTAAATACCCGATTTAGACATGAGCTGGTGAACATCAAGTTATACATAAAAACACGCCTACACAGAAGAAATCGATTGATATAGATACACTGTAGCTTTAAGTACCTTTAAGTACCTATTTGCCTATTGTATTTGCGGTGGGGTGGTGGGAGAAAGATAATTTGTATAGGTAACTGTAAATCGCTGTTTGAAATACAACTGCATGAACACATAGTTGTATTAAATTTTGCGTCAGTTGAAGAGGCCCTCCCAATACAGCTTTGTATGCAACCTGCATATTAAAAAAAACACGAATATTCTTCATTGGTTTTTGTTTAAGTATGTGTGTTTTCTAAAAACAAAGAATTATCGACAAAGGTTTGCATTTAGTATAACTAACTTATTCACCTTTGTTTTTCTTCATAAAAGCCAAGATTGAGAATTATTATTGATATGCCCTATATACTGTTCAATATACCAATGCTGCTCAAAGAGGGACTCAGTTTATAAACCTGAGCTAAGTGTTCATGCAGCATGTTAGCAGTAAATAAACAAATTGTCCAAAGAAATATAAAAAGAGCGGACAGGGAAAGTAGCATTCAAGGAGGACAGTCAACCACAAAACACAGAAACAAACACGCAAACAAACAAACAAGAAGGCAAAAGTAATGATAAATGCAAACGACATCTCAAACACAAATGGGTTGACAATAGGGCTACCGCCTTGGAACGGTCAGTGGCGAAGTAGGCCACTGGGGGTTTAAACCGGGCCTAGGGTGCATCAAACCTCACACTTACCCTACTGCCATCCCATTAAAACAGGACAGTGTAAATAAAGAAATCCCCGCCATGATCTAATCTCTAACCAACAAGGCAGCATCAATAGGCAATATAAGTAAAACGCAAATATGCTCGTGTAAATATAATACAAAAAAGCAATAGCTTAGAAAGCCACAATGAAGGTACTCAATGACTTGACAGAAGTCAGAGCAACAAGAGAATAAACCATTAAGGGCACGACAAGAAAGATCATAGACAAACATCAAACGCCACCGTCCCAATGGGCTTTAGGTAGGCGTCATCATAGGGTCCACAGCCTTCTCAATGATCATTTAGAGTTGAGAAATAAGTCCTTCATTAATAAATGTTTGACTTATACTACTGCCACTAAATGTTTGAACAATGGTGTCTTAGCTACATAATAACTTACCTAAAACTAACTTATCTTTACCCTGCGTATCCAAGGACCGACTAAGGAGATGATTGACGACTTCTGGAGAATGGTCTGGCAGCAAAACTCTGACAGGATTGTAATGCTGACAAACCTCGTAGAATTTGGATCGGTATACTACTAACACTACTATTTAACAATTTATAAACGTCTACTTACTTGTCCCGTCTTTTTTTATTGTATACTCTAGTAGAACTAAAAATGTATTATATATGTCGTTTGCATAGCACATACTGAAATGTAATTAGAGTAAGGACATTTTAAACAGTTCCTGTATACTACATGTATATTAAGATGGTTGCTACAAAAACATATTATTTACTCAATTTTAGCTGAATAATGTTATTTAACATTGTATCTTTTTTAATAGATGTACATATACAAAGAAATCATCCTGTTTTTAGTTGTCTATTTCGTGCACATGGCTTATAATATCTTATCATATAAATCAAAGAAAAGGGCAAGTCCATGCCAAAGTAAATATGTACCCACCAACAAATTCGTTTGTTTTAATGATATGACTTTTTACCAATATTTATCATTAGAGTAACTCTTAACAGAATTCGAACATGTTTAACACTGTCCGTTTATAAATGCAGAACTTGTGTTTACCGCAGCAGTGTGATAGAGGAAACAAACAAAACAAATGACATTGCATTAAATGAGGTGATGTTCAACGTATAGTTTGAATTCATAGAAATTTAAAACGAATGTTCTTTTTGTAAATTGCAGCATAAATGTAAGCAGTATTGGCCGGATGAGGGAGAAACATCCTTCGGCAAGATAACTGTAGAGTTACTTAATACCGAAACATCCCTAGATTACGTCATCAGACATCTACAAATACAACTGGTATTTTAACGTTTGTTTCCTCCTTTTGTTTGTTTAATACCGGTATGCAGATCATGAATTGTCTAACAAATAACCTTTACCGAATGAATTAAATACAAAAACGAAAATACAGATTGCTACTGGTGCCAATAAAACCGTATCTTACTAAATGTAATATGATGATTAATAAATGTCTAGTTTAAGATATAGGAGTAAAGTATCGTGCATTTTTTAACAACAATGTGGAATGCACTAAATCTAGATATGCACGTCAAACAAGTTAAATGTCGACTTGTTGTATGGATTATATCATATTTTGTCAAAATGCCTCATATTGTAACTTTAAACGAATTTGTTTTGTAGTGCGTTTTCATTGACCATGAGTATATATCGAAGAAGTATTTTACGTAAGACAAATCTGTGTCAAATAATAAGTGTATCAACTCCAGATTGTAGATTTATTATATGTATATAGTTTACTCTGGGGCTTCCTTTCGGGGGTTTATAATACACCAATGCTTTTTAAGTTTCATCTTTAATAATGTCCAAGATGTGCAGTAAAGCATGAGATATATAAACGTGGTATGTAATGACATCAATCCATGGTAACAATAACTGGTAACCATAACATACTAGCATAATCGTCACTGTCGGAATGATAACAGTCAACACTGTGAAATATATAGTTATTAAGACGTACTTACTACCACTATCACATATAATCCTACACACATATAATTTACGCATACCTTATTCATATATAATCTATATCATATATTACTTACACATACATTATTCACATATAATCCAAATAATATAGTTATATATGCAATCTCATTTCATAATTATGATTTAATGCATCATCTTAAACATTATGTGTACTCAGCATGTGTCTAGTGGCTCCAGGGGTTCCAGGGGTTTAACAATAATGGCTTTACAATACTACACTCCACTTGCCAATCTATGGGACAAACGTTTCTGTCTCCCTCCCAGGTCACTCTCTCTCTGTGCTGGTTATCAAAGTGCTGTGTTATAACATGCAAGTCAGATAGAAAAGTTCAGTCATGCTTAGAATAACTGCCATCTTGAAAACATCAGTACAGCAACGAACGATTCGCGAAAATGTATGATTTTCCGAAATATACAAATTCCAACGTCATGTAAAAACATTATCAAAAGCATAACTTATTGTGTCAACCCTGCTCAATATAAAACCAAATAAAATAATACTGACCCAGCAAATATCCATCTACAACACTTCAAAACACAAACTTCAGAAGTTGCACAACTTCAACAGTTGTTTTCTATTGTCCAAAATTTACTCACACAAAGTCGCGTGATGAAAACGGCGGTGAAATAGAGAACACTAACCTCCAGTACAAATCTTATGGTCAAAGGGAAACAACTATTCTAACATGGATACAATGACCGTGTTACATATATACTAAAGGAAAACAGAAATCATATATATAAGAAAATAATTTATACTGCACACTTAATTCCACGTTACATTACAGAGAAATCCCAAGATCTTGTGTAAAAGTAGGGTTGCTGCTAGTTAGAGAAAGAATACAACTGTGCTGTTATAGCCTTTTCAATAACAGTACACTTTTTAACACTAAACTCGCAAATGATGAATTACTGCTTCTTTGAAAGTTTGGTCATTTCGACCTGTATTTAATGAAAAAAGGTTGCAAAGTTTGTTCACATTATGTAGCAATGTAGCATTCGTTTAGAGCAGCATATAAACATACCATCTATAGCGGAAATTATCGAGTTGCATTTCTTTTTTCCTTAGTATATTCACTATTAATATGTGCCTACTGTAATAGGGTAACGAAGCACCTAGGTCGGTCACCCAGTATCACTTCAAGTCTTGGCCAGACAAAGATGTACCAGATAGTGCATGGTGTTTAGTCAATTTCTGGAGGGTTATCATCAACCATCCAGCTACCAAGGACGCAGGACCAATCGTTGTTCACTGCAGGTAACGAAAACAACAGTAATACCGTCTCCAGTTTAATTTCACTAGTTACGCTTTGTGGTAGTGGATATGCATACCGTATAATAAAAACAATAACTACATGATAGACATACTGAAACGTAAATGATCATGTGTATTGAATCAGTCAACCGAAATGAGAACCACTTGAATGTAATGAAGAGACTTTAACGATTGCGTGTTTTCACAAATCAAGCAACTATGCAGTTCAGATACATATGTCAGGAAAGGTTGTTAAACATATGACTAGATTCTATGTTGACTACCAAATGTTGAACGTGCATGACTAACATATAACACAGACTGTGACAGAATCAACGTTTAACACTTCTTACCATTTCATTATTATTCTACAAGTTATGATACGATTCTGCTTGATTACAGCGCTGGTGTCGGACGAACGGGCACGTTTATTGCCTTGGATACTCTCTACAATCAGGCAGATACTGAAGGTTGTGTCCGACCTCTGCAGATGGTAGAGACATTGCGGAGGCAGAGAGTGAACATGGTTCAGACTAAGGTATACATTCAACAAATGTATGCGTAAATATAGTGTGTTCATACTTGTAACATTTAGGAATAACGCTAATAACAGCATCATACCGCCAACACATACATAGGTAAACTGTATATCGAAGATAGCTGTGAATGTGAATAATGAGATAGGGTTGTTCTCTTGTCAACAAGTATTGTAACCCGTGATCGTGATAGTCAGCTTGTCCATATGTTCTAGGTATAAACAAATGTACGACAGCAGTGAGCTTTTTAAAGACAACTCCCAATTACAACTGTTTTCATAGTACATTCTCTCTTTCTCCCTCTCTCTCTCTCTCACTCAGGATTTATTGTAATTAATTAGCTCAAGGCAATTGGTCTTATTTCTTGTTTACATTCTTTTTAGGAGCAGTTTGTTTATCTTCACGAGGCAGTGGCTGAAGCTCTATTATTTGGGACACATTACGCATGGTCGAAGCAATTTCCTGATATACATAAGTACATGACGCAGAAAGATCCAAAAACCAAAACAATGAGATTGAAACTACAGTTTCAGGTAAGTGCATGTAAGCAGTATTGACAAAACATATCCTGGACCAGTAGACTTCAAAGTTAGCATATACTTATAATACATAATTAATTTCTTATTCACTATTTGTCGCCATATGGCAACTATTTTAGAATGGTCACATAATGTAGGATAAAGCTTCTTTTCTTGATTTAGATCTCTCGATTGAAAATGGTGAAACAATTAGCAAAATCTATGACAAGAGAGATGACTTTAATTTTGATATTGTTAATTATCCCCATTTGGATGGGGATGTTCCCCGAGCAACTTCTTATGGGGTGCATGTTTCTCAACTTATTCGTTTTTCAAGAGCTTGTACTCGAGTTGAGGGCTTTAATATTCGTAATCTTTGTATAACTAAAAAGCTGCTCAATCAGGGTTACCGTTACCATAAACTTCGTAAAACCTTGGCAAAATGTTAGTATCGTAACCCTGATCTTCTTTCCAAATATAAAGTAATTTAAGGACTCTTCTGCGACAAGGACTATCACAACCTGACTTCTATGGTGATGTGATTTATCAACTTCGAAGATTCTTGGTCATGATCACTTTCATTCTATCTGTGTTCAACTTGTTAAAAAGTTTATCAAAAGAGGTTATGACCCTATCATTTTGCAACGTACTGCATGCTTGGTGGTGGACCCTTTTACAGTTCGCCACTATGCTTTCTTCTTTAATTGTACGATGACCGGACAGGCTATGGACCCTAGATGAAGCCTACCTAAAGTCCATTGGAACGGTGGCGTTTTATGTTTGTCTATGATCTTTCTTGTCTTGCCTTTAATGGTTTATTCTCTTGTTGCTCTTGCTTCTGCCAAGTCATTGAGTACCTTCATTGTGGCTTTCTAGGCTATTGTTTTTTTGTATTATATTTACACGTGCATATTTGTGTTTTACTTGCCTATAGCCGAGTTGATTATATGCTGTTATTTTCCTTATAACGAGTTCACTCCCTTCGAAAATCGATTTCCGATCACTTCCGGCGAGGTAATTTTCTATTAAAAATGGCTGACAAAGGATCTACTGATGCGTTTGACCCAGATAAATGTAAAGTACGTGACCGTAGGTGTTTTTTAAGAGATCATGGAGAGTTCGTATCGGGAAATAAATCCGAGCTGATTCAACGAGCGAAGGGAGCTTTACAGATCGGGGTTAAGCCGTTGAAAGAAATAGCTCAAAACGACGAAGAAATTGCCAATCGACGCAAACATGAAACATTGATTACACCGTTTGGGGAGGATTTACCGGACCCCATGTTATTGAAAAGTAACTGGACTAGTTCTGTCGACGATATTCCGTCCATAAATGAAAAGGACTTGTACAATTATTTGGTGCTGAACACGCAGAGAACATTTGACCATGACCAAATGAAAGCCAACAGGGCATTGAAAGCAAAGGTGAATTTTCAAGGATGGACATGTTCACAGCTCACAATATCATCAACTTACAGGCAATTGTAGTCACTGTTTTGTTAAATGTAAAGTAATGCCCTCCATCTTTACACAGAACGAAAATCAAAAGCCTGACTATGGTGTATGGCTTTGCATGTCAAAGATGTCATGACAAATCCAATCAGCTGGTTGTAATTGTAATGCAGGGTAAGACATATTACTTTTTAAATTTAAATAAAAAATATTTCTGACTTGTTCTGTTGTCTATTATGTTCTACGGCTGTCAATACTTGACAATGGATATACATATTATAAGTAACCAAACTCCAATTAAAATTTTGTAACACTGACCTTTAAAGTAAACCAGTGGTCTCCAGTACACCAAAGTATTCTGCATGAGGCTATAAACCAAGAACCCCATCTGTGTATGACTGGTGTTAAATGGGACGTGAAATGCCACACAATATTTCGTTATCATAAACCTGGAGTGTGTGGTAGAGTGGTAGAGCGTCGAACTCCAGATCGAGAGGTCGTGGGTTCGATCCTCGCCGTGGCCACGTTATTTATCCTTTAGCAAGGTAATTAATCCACATTGCTTAGTACTGGTTCTACCCAGGAAGCCATCGAGAGTGATTAATCTAAGTTGCAAGTACTTGTTTCGCAATCGATGTTAAATACATATATGTTTAAACTAAACTAATCATAAGCCTCACACAAGGATATTGCAAACGTTGTAGCATTTGGTTCACACCTAAGTAATTTAGTTGTTTTTTATTCATATATTTTAAAGCGAATGTCAGCTATGACTAAGCAGGCATTTGTGACAAAATTGGCATATTTTTGTTTTAATGTTTACATACATATACTTTCAGGGAAGGTGAATCATGCAGCCACATAGCTGGGATACTCTATGGACTGGTCGACTTATCGGAGAAGAAAAGAGATGGATTAAATTCTTTAACCTCAACAGAATGTTGGTGGATAAAACCATCGCGAAAAAGGAAACTGAGTCCAAAAAAATCGCAGGATTTAGCATTCAAAAAACACAAATTTAATGACACCTCACGTGAATCAGTTAAACAAAAAAGTATGCCGAAAAGAGATTGCAAAGTTGTAGATTTAAAAAGATTCAGTGAAAAGCTTATTTCTGTTAATAAACATGCTGCATGGCTATATGCGAACAAATTCTCTTTGCCAACGCCCCAGCAAGAAACACAGAAATAAGAAATTCCCAAATTACATAATGTAGAATATGTGTACAGAGACAATGTAGATTTGAGTGATGCAACGTGTGTATCTAATTTTACCAGTTATTTTAGTAGCTTGAACGTAAATACTTCTGATTGTGAAACAATAGAAAGAGAATCGCGAGGCCAGTCAAACAACAGTGACTGGCACATAGCTAGAGTAGGCCGTCTAACAGCATCAAATTTTGGAACTATTTACAAACGTTAAGAGGATACACCACCAGAGTGTTTGGTAAAAACTCTCATGAAATATGATGACAAGGAGTATGATGGCCCAAGTGTTCGTTAGGAACGGTCACACGAGCGTGCAGCGCGCAGAACATATGAGAACATTCAAAAGAAAAACATGAACATTTCAATTGTAACGAAAGTGGGTTATGTGCAAATGCAAAGTATCCGCATCTTGGAGCAAGTCCGCATGGACTAGTGTCATGTAAGTGTTGTGGTGAGGGTTTGATCGAGATCAAATGTCCATTTACATGGAGATTCAAGTCCCCATTGGAGGCCAGCAATGACTCCCTATTTTCATGCACTATCGAAGACGGAAAACAAAAACTAAAGAGGAGACATGCCTATCATTTCCAAATTCAGGGACAAATGGCGATATGTCAGCGGAAGTACTGCGATTTCTTTGTGTGGACACTGAAGGGATTTTCAGTGGAAAGAATTCAATTTGACAGTGACTTCTGGGAAGACTGTGTACAGAAATTAAACTCGTTTTACTTGAAAGCAATTATTCCTGAATTTTTTTCGGAGCGTGTTAAATGTGGACTGAAATTATACTGAATCGCACTATTATTAATTTAAATATTTAAAATTTATGCAAGTTCATATGCAAGTTCCCACATAGTTCAATATATAACCAGGAAAACAAAGAAACTGTCAGTTAAGTTTTATTACAGACAAATGTCATAATTTTATGAAAAATAAAATTTGGTTTGAGCAAGATCTAATGACTGCACTATACAACATATCATTCAAAATTTATTATAGGATTAAAAAACATTTATTTTTCTGACCTTTATGCATGTGTAAAGAATGTCAAATCACAATTTGTGAATTATTTCACATTCTTTACAAATGCAAAAAGACAATGAAAAATTAATTCAATCCTAATAATTCCAACAACATGAACAATTCACAAAAACATACGTCGAAAATGTGTAGATATATTCAAAATCTCCAAACTAGTCGTAATGAAATACCGTTTTCCGTGAAAAACAATGTCATAAATGTTTTTATCACATAACATGGCTTCTGGGAGTGCAATAAAGCCATGACTTATTTCTCGTAATACACTAGTGTATTACAGATGCAAATGAGGACCGAATCACTGTTTGTATACAGTAAAACATTTAATCCCAATTGTTTTCATGGCAAATCATACGGTACGTTCAGACGCCTTAATTATGTATCATTATTTGAAATCTTACTTCATAAAATGAATGTTAGTAACGTTAAACTTGGTTTAAGGTATCGCATTATTTGTAGGGCAACACATTTACAGCCGCGTAACGTAGCGACATCATGTAAACAACAAAACAACGTCACGATTTGTTTTACAAATTGCCGCCTTATATAAGGAAAATTGGCAACATTAAAGTGAAACTATCACGTCGTAAGTGTGTTATGTGATTAACAGAATCCTACATTCGTGACTGTGTATTATTGACTTTAATAAACTCGTTGGATAAAATATATAGGATATCGGCAAGAGCCGAGTATCCTATATGTTCTTGCCGAGTATCCTATAATTTTTATCCAACGAGTTTATTAAAGTCAATAATAGAGTCACGAATGTAAGATCCTCTATGAGTGTTCCGATTTGCACTTTATCGATATGTAAAAGATGATCACATGGTGATTTTACTAAAGAAAAACAGTGAAAAGTATCAAGTTGGAATTATTTAAATGATAATGTTTATGTCTGTTGAAATGTTATTACACCAATATATATGGATCTGCTCAACATTTTTGATATGCAATTTTGTGCTTTAAAATATGGCATTTATTGTATTAACAATAAAAAGTATCATTTCAGATTATGGCTTCATGTTTATAATTTTTGACCGTTCATGCATTCATTTGAAAATTCCAGGGTGATGAAAAGAAACCGAAGAAGTGCTTTCTTTACACATGTAAATCGTGGGGAGGGGAGTGGGAGGGGGGGGCGGGGGAAAGTGCTGCCTAATATGCAATTATAAGTAAAAAAAATGTACTGAATGTAATACTTTTTCTGGACAGCATGAAATATATTGTTTAAAAATATTTGAAGTATACAGCAACTTTCCGGTTTCTTTTTAGTATGATTTTTGAAAAACTAAGAAATGAAATGAAGTCCCTTTCAACACATATAATGCCATTTAATTGGGACAGCGAGGAAAATGAGATGAGGATGAAAGTGTATATTCCTATTAAATACTGGTCTTTTGATACACAACAGCAACGATTCAACAAAACTGAATTGATATTTTATTCATGTCATAGAGTGCTACCAAACTGGTTTGCTGCATTGTTACCTATCAGTCACTAGAGGTGGCTGACAGTTAGAAAATTTACTGCACAATTTCCAAATCTTCGATGCCTGTCCAGCAATTGTAATTGGTATGTTTCCCTGCAAAATTCTGAAGTTTGTCACGAGTTCTATGGCTCGTTCAATGTGTATTCTTAAATTTGCAATTCTACGAGTTTCTTCAACCTCGCGCTTAGTTAAACGCCTATATTTAGTTTTAAAAGGGGGGATAATCACTTCAATTCCTCTAGGGGTTGTTAAGTCTTTTATAAGAAATCCCTTATCAGCGATGATGGCATCCCCTTTTTCACAGAGATCAATAATTCCACTTGTTTTGGTTAACTGTGTATCACTTATACTTCCGGCCCAAAGGTCAGACACACATGTAATTACACCACGCGGATTAATTCCAATTAGGGCCTTGTATGTCATGTGGGACTTGTATGAAAAATACATTAAAGAGCAATTTGACAGAGATTGTGGTGTTTCTGTGTATACGTCTGTGCAGTCAATAATTACACGGCAATTTAGATATTTTACTTTAAACTGTTTTGGCATGGTTAAATTATTAACCTCACTTTCTGGCCAATGAAGCAGGAAGTTAAGTTTCACATCTAAATAGTCGATCCACCTTGAAACAATTTTGCTGCACGTTGATTTAGATATTTTAAAGCGCCCGGCAAGATCTTCTAGAAGTAATCCTAAGCGAAGACGCATCATAACCATAACAAATTCGTCTATCAACCTAAGTGTACGACGCCTACCACGGTTTCCCTCGGCATTCTCAGAATATATGTCATCCATTTCATCAAACAAGGAATAAAACGTGCCACTATTTGGTATTCCCGTATAGATGGAACTTCATTCTTTCCCGTCTTTTCTCCATTACGAAAGTGGTAAGAACAAAGGCGATCATTTTGGCCGTAGCACAACTTTATTCGCCGAATCCACACACGCCTTAATGTCTGGCTTGCTGGAAATCGGTGCAATCGAATAGTACGTCCTTCTACAACCTTAACATCATAATTGGAGCACACACAGCAATAACATCTCTTCTTTTCTGTCGATTTTGGAACGTTCGATAACGAAATTGCGTTTTCCATTTTACTTCCTCGCTTGCTCACCGGAAGTAAAAGTCGGTATATTTCTTCTCTTTTTCCGCTGAAGAGTTCGTAATGGGAAATAACTCAACCATTGTTTGCGAAACAGGGCTATTGAGCTGCCTTGTTGGTTAGAGATTAGATCATGGCGGGGATTTTTTTATTTACACTGTCCTGTTTTAATGGGATGACAGTAGGGTAAGTGTGAAGTTTGGTGCACCCTAGAACCGGTTTAAACCCCCAGTGGCCTACTTTGCGACTGACCCTTCCAACCCTTTTGTGTTTGTGATGTCGTTTGCATTTATTATTATTATTATTGCGTTCTTGTTTGTCTGTTAGCGTGTTTGTTTCTGTGTTTTGTGGTTGACAGTCCTCCTTGAATGCTACTTTCCCTGTCCGATTTCTTCATCAGCAGAATGTGGGATTTGCATATATTGAAATAAGTATTATTTTGGTATGATTATTACTTGTATACACAACATAAGCTGATTAACTTGTTAAATAATATATTGTATCTAGTGTATGTCTAACGAGTGATCCATCTCCGGATTTTTGCTCTCTATTGTTATTTAATTCATTTATTTCTTAAAGTTTATGTACACTGATTATGATATTGTTGTTTGCAGCTTATTGCCGACAGCCTGTCAGGGGTACCGGAATCTTCAACATCCGCATCCTCAGACGCAGAATATTCCAATGTGCAAACCATAGTGTCTGAAAGTACGTTTATCTTTTGGTGTGAATATAGGATAATATAATATCGGTCATTCTATTCAAATATCAACGTAATTATAGACGGGACAGTAAACCAAACGTCAAAACTGAAAAAGCACTTTTATCAAGCTTTAAAATTGGCTCCTCGATTTATTTATCCAATTTCGTTTTGACTTTAAAGCTGCTTGCATATAATTCAAAATCTCTGAGTTCCATGTTTTCTTCTTATGCTGCCATAGGTTTAAATATAATATTGGTGAATGTAATCAAAAGTTAGTAATATTCACAAATAATGTCCATTATAGTATATTTACAATTAATAATAATGATTGAACAGCTGCGATTTAATAGAAAACTAACGGGACGCCGCCAGTTTTTTTAAAAAAATCAAGATTGCCTTGGGTCCCTTTAAAAAATATTTTCTTTTCCAATTAACCATTCCGAAATGACATGTTGTCACTTTTTGTGAAATATGTACATGGTGTCATTCATATATTGCTTTGTTCATTTGTGAACGGTTTGTGACTACTTTAATTCAGTCATAAGAGAACCTTTCTCTCCATTTGAACGTTTTTGAAAGGTATTCAACACATTTAGGTATCAAGCTCGTATAAACAAAACATATATGTCATGTATATTCACATACCTTTTGAGTTTAGCTGATGGTAGTAACCTGAAAAACACTATAAGGAGTATATATATTAAATAATGGAACCACTTGAATAATTGCAGTCGATGCTTACCGACCAAAAAGGACAAATAGAAGTTCAAGATATATAGAGGAGTTAGATGCTATGTACCTGCCGGTGAGTTCGACCCGCCAAATGAATGATGCCAAACTAATTCATTTCAGAATACATCGCTGTACATCGCTATATGAAATTAATTACTTTCACCAGCCTAAATAGTTTAATTTTAATATGTATGTATGTATGTATGTATGTATGTATGTATATGTGTGTGTCTGTGTATGTATGTATGTATGTATGTATGTGTGTGTGTGTGTGTGTGTGTGTGCGTGAGTTCGTGCGTACGTGCGTCTGTCTGTCTGTCTGTATGTATGTATTAACACAATCTTTCAGTCGTATTACGACGGCGTTTACGTGCAGCTCGATGCTCAACCATATAATTCTGCAATATTATAATACCACGCCGAAGACACATGCAATGATACCTATGCCTAGAATTACCCTTTATATGTTGAACGTCAAGCAAGGGAGCTACTAGTATCATGTTTGAAGTCTTTGGTATTACACGGCCGCGGAATAACCCAAGACTTATCGCATTCGAGGAGGTCGCTCTACCACTAAGTCACCTCTGCCAATAAAGATGAACACTTTAATTTGACATGCATTAGGATATGAGATCAGTACTGAATTCAAATAGTTGTTTTGCATTGCATTTTATAATGTTGCTTTCCATTGCAGAATTTTAATAAAGCAAATGCATTTCTTGTGGCAATATCCCCAAGCCAGAAAACGTCAAACGAGTTTTGGTCATTGATCGATGAACAAAGCGTGAAGACCATCATAGTGTTGTCAGAAACATCTTCTGCTACTTTTAAGGTGACAAATATAAAATAAAAACAAAACACTCAGTCATAGTAAAAGCTTCTGTCCAATGCGTTTGTCTTTTACAACTAATATACTTTCAAGGTGACACATATAAAATAAAAACAAAACACTCAACCTTAGTAAAAGCTTCTGTCCAATGCGTTTGTCTTTTACAACTAATATACTTTCAAGGTGACACATATAAAATAAAAACAAAACACTCAACCTTAGTAAAAGCTTCTGTCCAATGCGTTTGTCTTTTACAACTAATATACTTTCAAGGTGACACATATAAAATAAAAACAAAACATTCAACCTTAGTAAAAGCTTCTGTCCAATGCGTTTGTCTTTTACAACTAATATACTTCGGCAAAACTTATACTTTTACTATTAATATGAGTGTTTTCGATTTAATGGAGATCTTGCCGTATGTGAATATAACCATTATATAAACAGAACATTATGGTTGAAATATTCGAAATGTATTTTTAATTGGTTTAACAAAACATATCTGGATAGCTATGGCCGTAAATTGTATTAAAGGCATTTAGTGTCATATGCATATAAATATAATTTCTCAGACGAACAGTAATCTGGGAACGAAGTCTCATCCAAAGTTCGACGTCAACTTCCTGGAGGAAAGGAAACGTAAAGGTTTTACTGAGAAAACCTTAACATTTAAAGAATCAGAAAAGGTACACCATTGTGTATATGCATACATTTGTAAGCTGCTTCAAAGCCTCATAAGTCTGTAACATTTTTACGTCAAAAGGTCTAATGTTTACGAATAAACTTCTTAAATTACCGTAAACAAGCGTGTAAAGCATGTATACTTAGTAAATTGAATATAGCGGCCCGTTTTGCCACTGACCGCTCCAAGGCGGTAGCCCTATTACCAATCCTTTTATGTTTATGATGTCGAGTCTTAACTTTTAGTCACCTTTAAAATTGTTTGTTTCTATGCATGCTTTTGGTTCACTGTTGTCCTTGAATGTTACATTTTCTGTTCAACGTTTATATCTATTTTTATGTAATTGAAACTAAGGTGTATGTGTATTTCATTTTCTTCTGATGCTTGTTATATGTGTTTATTACAGGAAGTGTTCTTTTTACAGAACGCAGCTATCCATATCCCCGCATTACATCAATTACGATATATGCAATATATTTAAAATTAAAATATATTTTAAACAGTATACATGGTATATTGAAATAATTAATTAATTAATTAATTAAACGACATCACGTTTGCATACCTGCATATAAATGTATCACTGTGTATACCTCAAAGGACGAGGAGGAACTGGCAACTGTAAAACAATTCACATATACTGCATGGAAGGACGATTGTATTGTACCCGGTGATACACACTCAATGTTAGATCTGCTTAAAGCAGTCCATATGTGGCAACCACACCTATCCGACTCACAGCCAATCCTTGTACACTGTGGGTAAGACATTTTCCTTTCCTGGATTTGGCCTGATACATATATAACTGAAGAGGAAGTAAATAAGGAAGTAAATAAGTACTCGTAGCACTGTAATAACGTTACCTAGCTATGTAGTGTTTTGGACAGTGCCATAATTAGTATATGTCGATTAGGGCACGATTCCCTGATCCCTATGTATCCTTCTGCTATCTATGTGCTCCTATTGCCCTAATATAATGTGCTGATGAGCCGTTAAACAACTAAATTGTTAATATATTGTGTATATTTCACTTAGCACTTATCTCTGTACTGCATGTGTTTTAGAGATGGGAAAAAGAGATGTGGTCTTTTATGTGTGCTGATAAACGAGTTGCAGCGTATGCGGATGGATGACGGCCACGTCAACGTCATGGAATCCGTGAAAACAATGAAGCAAAGGAACAGAGATGTCATACCAAATGTCGTGAGTATATTGGATTGTATTTCCTTTCATTGTTTCCGATATTTTTGGTTATAGTGTGCCATTTGTTGAGTACTAAAAGCTTTCAGATGCCTCTGTTGATCTCGGTGTATAATAAACAGTATTTAAGGTACAACTATGTTGTGAATGTTTTAATAATGCCATTTCAAATATCGGAAAAAACTATTCTCGATATCGGAAAGTGTTTTTTTTTCCGAATTTCATGAAAATTCGCGCTAATATTCCCAATTTTAACTCTAAGGTTTATGTTCCCAATGTATAGAAAAAAAGCACTGCTCTTATTCTACTGCGGGTATGTTGAGCGTATGTTCTCTACGTCTCGTAAATCTGGTATAACGGTAATACGTTGAATTGTTGAGCTTGGTTTACTTGAAAAAAGTTAACATCTTGAAACACAGCAGCGATAACAATATTTATTTATATACTAAACGTATTAGGAATACATTACTAGTTGTTTTTGGGAAAACATTAATCATGTTATATTAAATACTACAGGAGCAGTTCAAATACTGTTATGACGTCATACTGGAACAAGTTAAGCAAACCAACGTTGGAGAAGTATACCAGAATCTTTAGACATGATGTAAATATCGACAGGCACATACAGATATACAGAGCTGAGATTGCTCTGGTTTAGTATAGAATGTACATGGTACATAATGTGTGTTTATGAGACATATTTTGACGTACGTGTTTGGAAGAAAAGAAGACTTAAGAGACACTTTGATACTAAGTATTTGAGCTTGGATCGAGAATGTACCCTGATCTACCGCATATAATGCTGTGTGTTTATATAAAATATATCCTTACTTGTAAAATGCTTAATATATAGTTTTTGTGTAGATATATATTGTTTCGCGTTTAATTGTTTTTTATAAAGATGGATAGAATGATAACAGATGCATACCATATACTAATACAGTAATTACCTGTATTAGAGGAATACGGGAATAGGACTGAATCTGTAACAGAGGCAATTTGAATGTTTGCAGGAGCATATTCTTTTCTACAATACAAGAAATACTGGAAATGAGGAACAACCAACAGAGAGAAGTTTTATTGAGACTGTTCATGACATCTTGACATATTTTATTGTTTACAGTATTAAAACTGTACCAATTTCAGAGTCTCAACAAGATATTTAGGACTCTGAAATGCGTGAAATGCCATCTCAGCATCTAGATTAAAAAATATATTCATGGGGAGCATGCGACTGCACCCCACTAGCCCTGCTAACGGTTGGAAGCTTCGCTGTATAACTTAGTTTTGCCACTTTCACTTTCGATATGTGGTAACACAGTTTGCAAAGGAAGTGTAGTCAGCACAAGGCAGAACGCAGTTAACAAAAACACGCATTCAAAACAAACAACAATTCAACGAAAAATAGAGACAAAGTATGCGACACCACCAAAATAAAATGGTTGACAACAAGGGTGGAGCATATTATTCATATAGTTTCAATTTGCTGATATCATGGCCTAATGGTATAGTCTTTTCAAATTTGCTACTGTTTCATATAACATTGTTCTTTTGTTGATGAGATATCGCATTTGGAGGCAAAGATAAGACGATGACAGAATAATGGATGTATTGCAATGAATTGGAGTGTCCGAAATAGTGAAAGAAATCGGAATTAAGCAAACTAATAAGCGAAATTGAGTATAAGTGTTGAAAATGTGAAAAGAAGGTGAACAATCAACCTTTAAGTGAACCCTAACAAATGTATACCATTTCAATATATGCATAAGATGTTATCTACACAAATATATATTATCAAATCGCACGTCAACGTCTCAGACGTCCATATATAAAGTTAACAACCCATGTGTTATATTCCTCTTTATTATTTGACATTTTGATACTTGATTTAACATTTCTGTTGTTTTTTTTCTTATATCACTTATTTATGATTTCTCAAATTTTAGGGATTCACTCGGCGAGGATTATTTGTATTTACACAGTTCTGTTGTTTAGGGATGATGGCAGGTGAGAATGAGGTTTGGTGCACCCTTGAACCGGTTTAAACACCCAGCGGCCTTTTATGCCACTGGCCGTTTCAAGGTGGTAGTCCTATTGTCAATACTTGTGTTTGTGTTGTCTTATCTTGCCTTGTATTCATCTTTATATATAGGTGTTCATTGTTTATCTGTGTGTTTGTGGTTGACTGTCGTCCTTGAAAGCTAGACTTCCTGTTCGATTTTACTGTGTGCTTTGCATGGAGTGGAATGCAGAGCTTTATATTCTCACCGCTGGATGCAGGTATTGAACGTGGGTACTATAGGGTTTTCGTAGAGAACTAGGTTTCCTATTTAGAATTGACAAATATTGATGCTTTTATCGAAACATATTTAATACATATGGTGAATTCAAATATAACACTTAAAATACGGTCTTAACACAATATTTGATTGATATGACCTATCATGAATTGAAATATGTTTTAAAGTTTAGATTGTTCTACAAAATCTTTCATAGCAGATGTGATTTCATCTTGAGAAATATAAGATGATTTTCTCACGTCTCGATTGCGATTTTACGTCCCGTTAACACGCTTCTCGGTGAAACAAAATCTAATATTCACTGAAAAACAACAAATACCTTCTACGTATTAGTTTCGTGTAATTCATCGCTATGCTAATTCATCAATACAAAACGTGTAAAAGTTGTAATAAAATATAGCTGCGTTAAAGTCTACGCTTGGCAAGCTTTAAGGTTTGAGTTATATTGTTAAATAAAAATAGGTATAAAAGTCGAACAAGGCAATTGTAGCATTCACAGAGCATAGCCAACCAGGAACACGCACTCAAAACAAACAACAATTAAAAGAAGACATAGAAGCAAAGTATGCGAGACCTCAAACATAAAAGGGTTGATACCTCAATTTTCGACTGGATGCAGCATTTATGCTGAAGCCATTATTTTTGTTTTCTGTCACCAGTCAAGTTGCCCTGCAACAACAAAACGGAGACGAACTCTATAAGCGTTTGATTTCGATCTTATATGTCTGCATGTGTTACTTCCTGTCCATATGTAATGGTAGTCGAATGTAAAATAAAGTATGTTTAAAGCAAAAATACAATACAATACAAATGAGCATGGCACAATTTGCAATATTAGTTAAATTGGAGTTTATATTGCTAACACTTGTGCATATAATTTAAAGTAACTATACCGCCAACAACAGCCACATTTTACAAACTATGTTCACCCTTTCTAAACCTACTACCGACACATATTTAATCACGGTTATTATAAGAACCCATGAATAAATGTATACTTTTACTCGGCACATATGTATTATTATATGACCTGAGAACATGGATAGAGTTTTGATAAACGGTTTTGTGGTGTAATTGTGCCTTATCTGGCGGGTTAGTTTCTTTAAGTGAAGAGCCGGCTAGTTTCCGAGACAAACATATTTCCTTAACAATAATTCAATCGGACTGACCACGGAGGCTTGTTTAGTGCATATACACATTACATATAAAACTGAAACATATTATGAAGGTGTTATTCGTATTAAGGATAGAGTTTTGATAAACGGTTTTGTAGTGAAATTGTGCCTTATCTGGCGGGTTAGTTTCTTTAAGTGAAGAGCCGGCTAGTTTCCGAGACAAACATATTTCCTTAACAATAATTCAATCGGACTGACCACGGAGGCTTGCTAAGTGCATATACACATTACACACATTATGAAGGTGTTATTCGTATTAAGGCTGACACCAATATTTCCTCAAGATCGCCACCAGTTTCTTTAGATAGGGAATGACTAGGAGTGAAACAGCTTTCAATATTATGTTCATATATCGTATATTCGGTGAAGGTTAATCATTATTTATAAATAGTATTCCATATCGTAGCTGCTTTTTACCATTGTTTTGGTTAATTTTAAAATTTTAATTTATCTTGTTATGCATATATATATCGCAATATATCAAATGTTTGGTTTCGGTGTCCTTTTTTCTTAGTATATATTGTTCATTCGTTTCTGTATGGTAGCTATTTTGTACTTTTTGCTTTAAAGGGAGTACATCAGGATTTTTCTAGAAATATCTTAATTTATAAAAATGTTCCAATTCATGATAAAACACTTATATCCATCAAAATATGATGTTCGAACCATATTGTTAAGGTTTAAACTTCGAATACACCATATAGCTAGGACGGAATAGGGCATACAATGCTGAAATTAACCCTGGTGCGTAACCTAGGATAGCATGTATTACTGTACAGAATGAATTTCCTTGTAACTAAGGGGTCATTTTTAGGATCATTCATTATCTTTAGGCGCTTTAAAATAGAAGATATCATTATTTGTCAATTTTAAGTCGGACCCCTAGACCCCTTTGAAAAGCCTGATGTACTCCCTTTAATTAATTTTGAAATGTAAAAGCTATTTTGTACTTTTTGCTTTAATTAATTTTGAAATGTATATTTTATGTTGCAATACTACTTTTTCTCACCTATTTCTTTCTAAGATATAAATGTGTTATATACAGAAAACATGATGATTAAGACTAAAAACTCTCTATGATGTTCACTACTTATGGATTATTGGGTAAATGATATCTAATATAATTGTAATATGCCACATGTAAACAGATCATTGTTCACGCCAGTAAAACTTCATTAATAAAACAACTGGTGTTGCTGTTGTTTGTTTTCTATTCCAAATAGGGATTGAATATCATAATAATCATTTATTAGCAATGCATATCATACACCTGTTTAGTTTAGTATGTGTGTGTGTGTGTGTGTGTATGCGCGTGATTGATTTGAAAGTTTAAAGTCCCTGCAGCATTGGCCTAATGTTGATGACTGTTTTGGGTGTAGTTTTTTTTTGTTTTTTTTTGTTCATTTAATATATATGGAGACCGTGGTATTAAGTCTCATCCGAAGGACTGGTGAGATGGGAAATATTGTTTTCATATTTCGTTTATTAACTCAAACCTTAGTCCTTGCTGGGATATAGAACGAGCGATCCCCTATTTATTAAGCCGTGGTGTACACAACCATACCACGGTGCCATCTTATATATTGTCTGTATAAATTATCAATATTTTAACAGAAGATTTAACAATACTATCATGTATTTGGTGTGTCAACCATTACGTTCTTCCTTGACAAAGTAAACAGTTGTGTTCATGTCTCAGATGCACAGTGAGTTACCATACACTACAAATCATATACACGATGAACACACACAGACAGGTGTGTAACTTTGTATTTTGGTGAGGCCTAACAGTTGAATTCAAAATGCGATGTCCAGAGAGATTGAAACGGGAAACCCCCAAAAAATGTTGACTTGAAAAGATAATTGTAATTTACCATAAAGTACCTCGTTGGTTACACAATACGTGTCACCTGTGAAATGAATAGTTGTTTTACGTAGCTACATAGTTACTTTTCTATTAATTTGGGGAAGAACACGGAAGATATTGATGATAAGTGATATTGCCTTTGTGAATTCAACTATTAGGCCTAACCTTAAAGGGACGCATTTTCATAAACTATCGGCGTCACGTTGTTTTTCACATAACCTGCATTTGTTTAATCAGTAATATTAATTATAAGGATAGTATAAAGCTAATTGTGTTTGTATACTATTAACTGGAGATTGTATTGAACCAATAACAAATGAAAACCTATGGTAGAATAAGAAAAAAAGAAAAATAACCGAAATTTCGTTTAATTATATGCAAGCAGGTTTAAAGTCAAAATGATAGTGCACTAATAAATCGAGACGCTAAAATTAAGTCCTTGATAAAAACTTCAAGATTGCCGTGTGTCAGTTTAAGGGTTAGTTGGTTCGAAATACAAATTATAATGGTGACACTTTATTTCACAATGTGTTTTTTGAAATTGATACACCATCTGTTTTACTATCTAGGTAAGGTAATAAAACTGAAACTGTATATGTTAAAGGGACACACGGCGATCATGATTTTTTTTAAAGTAGCGGCGGCCTTTTTGTCTACATAACCTGCTTATTTGCAATTATTAATATTAATTATTAGAATAGTCCAAAGCAAATTGTTTTTTTACATATAAATATAGATTGTAAATATCGCACAAACAATGTATTTAAAATTCTGGTAGAAAATAGGCAAATAATTGAGATCTTACTCTTTTTTTAATTATATGTAAGAAGTTTTAAAGTCAAAATGATGCAGGATTGATAAATCGAGATGCTAATTTAATGCTTGATATAAAACTCAAGATTGCCGTGTGTCCCTTTAAAGGTGTTTGTCTGTGTAACTTGATATACCAGTCATTCGATCCGGCAATCAGAGCAGAACACAATAATTTGAATCACACCTAATGTTGCTATATTTAGTAACTGGAATTTCCAAATCCTTGTAAGCAATTGTGAATATGGAGACGAACATAAGATTTCTGTTAATACTATGATAAACAGGGTGTTGTTATATATAATATAACTTTCGGTTATATTTTGAGAATAATTTTACCTGTATTATGTGATATCTCTGCCATCGCCGTAAATAAGGAAAAAGATGAACAGATGATGGAGAGGTAAATATATCCTTACAATCTTTTTTTAATGATGAAACTTGTCTCTACGATTTAATATGAAGTGAAATAAATATAAATGTTTGTAAAAAAATAAAATAAATGTTGCACTCCATTTACATATGTATTAATGTCCAATATAAATGTGTAGTGTAGGATGTTGACATGGTTAACTTAACCTGTTATTGCTTCACAGTGATCAAAGACTGGGAAAGATAATGTGTATACCATGTTGTTTATATATTATCACCAAAAACGCAAACATGTTTCTTTTCTCAAATCATTATGTCTTTTAAGGGGTGGGTCGAGTTATTTCAACAAGTATTGCATGTTGCTGAATTATATTTAATTGTATAAAAAGTGTATGATTGTGTGTGATTTTTAACAAACATCTCGATTGTAATATACTCACCAAAACAAAATACTGACCTTTTTTTGCTGGTATTCTCATACGCCAGTTTTGAGGGCGAAGGACAGCTTGAACAGCGCTTTATTTAAACAATGTTTGATATTTATAAGCACACTTCACTGAGTATTGAATATTCCTTTAAACAGTTTCAAAATGTGCCAAGCAGTACTCTTCTATGGATGCTATGGAAACCTTAAAGGGAGGAAATTTGATGATTGATTTTTGATAATCAAAAGCTGCTACCTACCCAATCGGTGTTGAGTTTTTATGTGATTTTTTTTCGAAAGCAACGTATAGAGAATATTGTCTTGGACAAATAGAGGTAATGTTTGTACATTTTACGTGTTTTTACCAAAATTGCATGGTTTAAGAAAAAGGGGGATAACTCCCTTGTGTACTGAACTTTTCAAAAATATATTTTGTTTGGACTATTGGTCTGTTGGTGGTGGTCGATCTAATTATTCAATACACATCATTTATTATTTCCTGTTTTGATCTCTATATAATAAGGGAAAGAAAAAGGGGTACTTTATTTTTCCTCAGTATTGAATGTGGCACTTTCGAAATACGAGCCTGTCTCTTTTGGTGAATAATACATATGTGTCTTAAAGGGACATATGACAATATTTAAGTTGTTGTATAGGCATCAGAATTAGCATCTTGATTTATTAATCCGGTATCATTTCTACTTTAAAAATGATTTGTTCCATTTTCTTCGTTTTTCTTTCATAGTTGTAAACATAAACATATGCAAAAACTATTTATTTTGAAATATTCTTACAATTATTATTACTTATTGCAAAAAGTAGAATATGTAGAAAGACAAACGGGACGCCACGAATTTTAAAACAACGAAGTTTGCCGTGTGTCCCTTTAATCCCATCTAAACGTGTTTCTAGATATACATAGTCAACAATCAATATTTATAAACGAAAATAAAAAATATAAGTACTGCTACAGTATAATATAAAAACAAACTTAAAATAAAATATCCACATATGTCCGGAAATGTTGCGCGTGACAAATCTACGAAAATAAAAGGCCATTGTCTAACATAGCATTTGTTTTTCAGCATCCTATTTCACAGCAGGGGTAGGGTTACGAATAAAAAATTGACATCGCAAGTTTTAAAAAGGCCTAACAACATTTGAATAGCTGACAGTTATCAGTTTTTTCTTTTACAAAAAGGTACTTAAATCAGTTTGTCTTTCTAATTTGTCTGACTACGTTTACCTCAGTACTAAGTTAATTATGATGTAGTCATCATCACAATGAGTTGTATGTTATTTCGGTTTAAAGCCCGAAGTTATTTTTATGGCTGCCAAATACACGTGTATAATATTACCAACACATTTGTGTTAGTCACGCGATTTCCCCATGCATTCATTGAATCAACTGATGTGGAAGTCATTTTCCCTTTTTTTTTGGTATGTACGGTGTCCTGTTTGGGCCATCTTACTATCGCATCTTACCATCGTATCATACTATGTCGATGGTCGATGGTAAGATGCGATGGTAAGATGGCCCTAACAGGACACCGTAGGTATGCTAAAGTTGTAATTGTGTTGGTATATTGTGTTTGTTATGTAAACATACCAGTACCGTATAATGACCCATTGGTCCTGCAACCTATCGGTGGAATGCATAAGCGCAGTTTTTAATAGGACACAAGTCAAATGTGCATTTTTTGTAGGAGTTTTGTTGATATGAAATTGCAATGATGATTAATTCGGCATACCTTGCAAATTACATACTGTTTATTTGATTGTGTAACGTTATTAGAACTCTATAACTATGTCAACTGTTTCATTTTACGTTTAAAGAAGCACGGTAAGACTTGTCGTACAGTAATAGTATGCAGCTGTTATTGCCGGAGACTCAAGGATCCGGCTATATTTATCCCGGACTCAGAAAGCTGCTATGGGTGTTGGACTGTGTATCAACGTCATTTTACTGTTCACAAAACAAATATATTTTAGTAAGAATACCGGGACGCAGGCATTTTATGGGTTTTCTACTACTTGAATTACCTATCAATTTTAGGAATACAGTCTACAAATTATGATTGCGCATGCGCTTAGAACTGGTTCTAACTGTTTTTTACTACTAGAATTAGATGTAAATTGCAGTGATACAGTCAATGCAACTGTTCTCGGCATACGAATACAGCCGGTTCCAAATCGGTATCGTCAATGATTATTGATTGATGTTAAACTATATTAAAGTGACAAACGGCAACCTTGAAAGCTCGCGGCGCCCCGTTAGTATTTCTGCATAACTTGCATTTGTTCGATAATTAATATTAATTAATGGGAATAAAATAAAGGAAGCTGTGTTTGAATATTACTAACTGTTTGTGTGTACAGCAATATGTATCTATTTTTGGCGTTGTCTTACTTTAAAATAAGCAACACCTATTCAATCAGTAAACGGAGTTGATGGAACTTTAACCGAAGCATCTTCTAAAGAGTTGAATAGGTCTGCTCCACTGCTACTTATTCTCATGAACTACTGATCAGATTTAAATAATAAAAAAAAATCTAACATTAAACCCTTTCTTCTAATGTAAATTTACATTGCTAAAATCTGAGATTGCCTTCACAGACGCTAATCGTTCAATACAATTGATATTATATTATCATTAAGTTGTCTTTTTGTTTATAACTATGATAATTTACCAATTCTTCAGATTCTAACCATGATATGTCTCCAATTCCTCACAATGTAATCATGCATGAAACAACATTCTATTTAGTGAACCATTACACATACTATTTCAGATGTCTATCATATTAAATTATAACAGTATACAACACAAATGTCAAAATTAAAGACATGTTCATTTTATCTCACGATGACTAGTTTATCTAGTGCTCATCTCTTTCATGATAACTGTGTTTTGATTGTTGACAATTACAAAAAAATAATTCTAACATCTACACACTGTTCGTTTATTTTTATCATATTCATTCCCCTTACTGTTTTCTTATGTAACTGTTCTGACCGACTTGTGATACTTTGTATCACTGTTTGTGATACTTTGTATCACTGTTTTCTTGTCCTTTCTCGAATATGGTAATTATAATTATAATAATAATACAATTATAACACTGTATTTATAGTTAAAACAAGGGAAGAAAACGTCTTAACATAATAAAGTGTGAATTTAATTGACACGTACAATACACAGGTTGAAGGAACGTGTTGGGACTGAAAAAAAAAATTCTAAAAAAAAACATTCTAAAAAAAAAAAATTGAAAAAAATTTCTGAAAAAAAAATTCTGAAAAGATTTTTTTTTTTTTTTTTTGGACTACATTTGTAAACACACCTCAAAACATCAAATAAATGAAAAACTGTACACCAAAAACAATCCTACCCAAAATTCTAATCCCGTGTAAGAGATATGAACAAGGTCACTAAGAGCTCGTTGGAGACTTTTCACATCATGTGTTTCCATCCTCGATTACAAATCACACATTCAACATTTTTTCAAATCTACTTGCGAGTTCCATCAAAATATGAACATACTTTCAAAAAAAGTTTACTTCAAACCCCAGTTCCAACTAGTTTTTTTGCTACGAACATTGAAAGTCCAAATAGAGCGAACATCACCGAGGTCGGTAGTTTACAATTAGGATTTTGAAAAATGCACCGACACGGAAAAGCCGATAAAACTCTCATTTTAGGGATACCAGCAATATTTTTACACGGGATCGTTACAGTACGTATTCATTGATCGATTTATAGCAATTACCTGCATTTATATCCGTCAATAGCGCCCAAAAAGACGATTCTTCTCGCGGAACGTGTACCTTTTGCCCAGGGAAGTAGATGCATTCGCACCGTCTGTCCGAGTTAGACGGTTCGAAATCCTAATTGTAAACTGCCGACCTCGGTGATGTTCGCTCTTTTTGGACTTTCAATGTTCGTAGCAAAACAACTGGTTGGAATTGGGGTTTGAAGTTAACTTTTTTTGAAAGTATGTTCATATTTTGATGGAACTCGCAAGTAGATTTGAAAAAATGTTGAATGTGTGATTTGTAATCGAGGATGGAAACACATGATGTGAAAAGTCTCCAACGAGCTCTTAGTGACCTTGTTCATATCTCTTACACTCGATTAGAATTTTGGGTAGGATTGTTTTTGGTGTACAGTTTTTCATTTATTTGATGTTTTGAGGTGTGTGTACAAATGATGTCCAAAAAAAAAAAAAAAAAAATTTCAGAATTATTTTTTCAGATTTTTTTTTCATTTTTTTTTTTTTAGAATTTTTCATTTTTCAGTCCCAACACGTTCCTTCAACCTGTGGTACAATACATTCACGATTAGTACGATGAACCATAAAATGGGGATTGGCGTGCAATTATCAGTATATGCATTCTGTAAAACTGGAGACGGTGTCAGTCTGAGAAACGTAGTGTTTCATACCTAGCCGCGAAATATGAATATAGAAAGGGTCTCATTTATCCCCAACTGTCTCTAAAAGTCTTGATGGTAAGCCAATTGTGATACATTATGATAACTTCCTTCAACAGTTCACAATCTCAAAGAGAAATGTTCTCCTAGTTACATGTACGTTGAAAATATAGCTTTAGATAAATACTGTTACAATATGTGTTTGCTTAAACGGCCCCAGTCGGCGATGGGCCAAAGAAATAGTCAACTGAATGACATTGTCATAACTGAGGTAAAATCCTCACTGTGACATGGAATTTTAATTAAATGGGATGATATTCATTTGCAGTAATCATCTTCATCTTCATCATCGCCATTCTTGCTCATCGCCATTTCTCTATTCAAGCCGTTATGACCTGAGCTGTTAAAGGGTAGTAAATCTGAGCTGTTAAAGGGTAGTAAACCTGAGCTGTTAAAGGGTAGTAAACCTGAGCTATTAAAGGGTAGTAAACCTGAGCTGTTAAAGGGCAGTAAACCTGAGCTGTTAAAGGGTAGTAAACCTGAGCTGTTAAAAGGCAGTAAACCTGAGCTGTTAAAGGGTAGTAAATCTGAGCTGTTAAAGGGTAGTAAACCTGAGCTGTTAAAGGGCAGTAAACCTGAGCTGTTAAAGGGCAGTAAACCTGAGCTGTTAAAGGGTAGTAAATCTGAGCTGTTAAAGGGTAGTAAACCTGAGCTGTTAAAGGGCAGTAAACCTGAGCTGTTAAAGGGTAGTAAACCTGAGCTGTTAAAGGGCAGTTAACCTGAGCTGTTAAAGGGTAGTAAATCGGAGCTGTTAAAGGGTAGTAAACCTGAGCTGTTAAAGGGCAGTAAACCTGAGCTGTTAAAGGGTAGTACACCTGAGCTGTTAAAGGGCAATAAACCTGAGCTGTTAAAGGGTAATAAACATGAGCTGTTAAAGGGCAGTTCTTTATTATTTCTTAAACATATCTTATTGTAGGAAAATGTAACCGTGTGGTCGATATAATTATTATAATGGCAAATGTTTCGGGTAACACGTTCTATCAACAATAGATTAAATCCTTATGTGTCAACTCATTTTTTTCAGTTCTGACTCTGCTTTCCTGCTCGTGGCGGCTATCGACTTCGGTACAGCATATTCTGGGTATGCCTTTTCCTTCAAAGACGAGTATGCCAGTCAACCAAACAATGTTCATACAAATAAATGGACATCCGGCTCACAGGGCTCGGCCGTCGCAATCTCGCAAAAGGTAAAGTACATGGCAATAATACGTACAATAATCTAGGTAAAAGCAGATATAAAAATCGAACAGGAAAAGTAGCACTCAAGAATGAGAGTCAACCACAAACACACACAGAAACCAACAACAACTATAAAGATGGATAAAAGCCAAGATATGACATCACAAGCACAAAAGGGTTGACAATAGGGCTACCACATTGGAACGGTCAGTGGCAAAACAGGCATACACCAGGTTCTAAACACCACTCTTACCCTGTTGTAATCCCAATAAAACGGGACAGTGTAAATCAAGATATCCCCGCCAGGTATTATTCTCTATCAAGCAATGCGGCATTATTATACATATAGACTGTATTAATATAACACATAAATGATCATGTATATATGAATATAAACACAACTGAGGATCACAATAGTTAGCAAAGTGGGAAGACATCTCCGACTGCTCTAACACATGTTATTATTATTATAATTATACATAAAATTGAATTTCTTTATTCGTTCTTACTTTTATACATTATCTTACTGAGTTTTTTTTATATTAATATCATGTTCCATTGTTCTAGATAGTTTGGTTGCTATTTTCTTTTATATTGTCATCGACTTAAATCACTAGTACATCGAGTAATGTATAACACATATTTCTGTCATATAAACCTTGTACGGAAAGGACATTAATACGCATTGTGCTTCCGTTCCGATCCTTTATGTGTTGTCATTGTATATAGGCATAAGTTGTACATATAATTAATGAAACATGTTTTAACCAATGTACACTTGTAACCATTATAACGTGTTAGCTATCATTTTTTATAAAATTTAGTTTAAATATATCTTACTACGATGTACAATATTGCAACTTTGGTTAATAATTATAATGCTATTTTACATATTTTGTGAGGGTACATTATTGATATGTGTGTTGTTTTGTTTCATATGTCACTACAAGGCACCAACAGCTGTCCTATTTAAACCTGATAAGAGCTTCCATTCGTTCGGGTATGATGCCGAGAACAAGTATGCGGAGTTGTGTTTGGACAAGGAAGACAACTCGTGGTATTACTTCAAGCACTTTAAGATGCAGCTGTATAATCACAAGGTGTGTTCTTTCACGATTTTGCTTTTCTCGTTGCTCGATCAAATTTATAATGATATTCATTTTGACTGGACAAATCCTGTTTGGTTAGCATTTTAATAACACTTGTAAAGTAGTTCAGCAAAATGTCCATTAAAGAGTTGAAACACGTGAAACTTAGTCTGTTAGTTCGTCTGTGACTTTCTTTTGCAAGTAGGTATAAAACCATTGTTCGGTATGCTTTTTATAAGCCGCATGGTTTTCAGCAATAACTTGAGCAATTGTAGAAATATGCTCATAATATTGCATATCATTAGAATTGAAATTGTTAGTGGTATATGAAAAAAGTTTAATTGTAAAAATCGGTTGACAAATAAATATTTTGCAGCCAAAATGCTTTTTTGATGAGACGTTTTCCAAGTATACTCCTTAATTGTTGCGGGAAAATCAAAAAATTAAGACATTTCAAATAACTTCAATAATCCTCAATAATTTGCTGTAAATTTTCAGGAGGTTTTAATTTACTTTTAATACATTAACATCGTTTTTGGAAAGAAATTATGAATGTCTATGCACCGTTTATATTCGAACAATGCCATATGAATTAAAATGTCCCCAGAATTTACAGTTGATATTTGATGAGGTATTGCTCTGATCTATCCTAGTATGTGCTGTTTGTTTTAAATGCATTTTAGTTGATATGAGGTATTGCCTCAGCGTGTAAATGCGTGTTTTAGTTGAATGCGTTCTGTGAATTCTACATTTCCTATTTGACTTTTGTATCGACATATATTGCTCTAATACAATTATTAAGAAATATAAAAAGATCGGACAGGGAAGGTAGCATTCAAGGAGGACAGTCAACCACAAAACGCAGAAACAAACACGCAAACAGACAAACAAGAAGGCAAAAGTATAATAATGCAAACGACATCACAAACACAAAAGGGTTGACAATAGGGCTACCGCCTTGGAACGGTCAGTGGCAATGTAGGCCACTGGTGGTTTAAACTGGTTCTAGGATGCACCAAACCTCGCACTTACCCTACTGTCATCCCATTAAAACAGGACAGTGTAAATAAAGAAATCCCCGCCATGATCTAATCTCAAACCAACAAGGCAGCATCAATAGGTAATATAAGTAAAACACAAATATGCTCGTGTAAATATAATACAAAAAACAATAGCCTAGAAAGCCACAATGAAGGTACTCAATGACTTGGCAGAAGCCAGAGCAACAAGATAATAAACCATTAAGGGCATGACGAGAAAGATCATAGACAACCATCAAACGCCACCGTCCCAATGGGCCCTAGGTAGGCGTCATCATAGGGTCCACATCCTGTCCGGTCATCGTACAATTAAAGAGGAAAGCATAGTGGCGAACTGTAAAAGGGTCCACCACCAAGCATGCATAAACCTGCTAGAAATATAAATATGATGGTGTATGATCCTTTATCAACTAAACGGTCACCTTTTACGTCTCACAACACAGTTAATTTGACATTGCTCTACGTATATAGCAGGACCCCTCTGGACCACTGTAGAACTTCCTGAATTTTCTTAAAAATATTTTCTTTGATGAAACTTGAAGTCTGTTGCTCGAATTATCTAGCAAAAAAACACGCGGTTGACCAATTTCCTTTTTTTTTAATATCAATAGTTTTAAGAGACCCTCTGGAATTTCACTTACATTTTCACGTGTATAACTACCGGTATTAGATGTTCAGATCTGGGCCCATTCTTGTCACCTGCAACGAAAAAAAGAGAAACTATTTGCACATTTTAAGAAATAAACTAGAACCGAATAACACAGATAAAAAAAATTAAGCACCAGAAAGTTCCTACCGTGACTGGCATGGGAAATAACTGTTTAGTGAGACCTTGAAGCGTTTACACCCATCTCAATGTATATTAATCGCAGTCCCGAAAAAGTATCTCCTTTATACAATCGTGTTATTTGTTACAATGCGAAGTAACTAAATATAAGTAGGCTGGTCTTGTTGCGCGTCAAATGTTGCATAATGATCTTTTCCTTAAGCACTATAGGGAGAATGTTCATCCTATGAACGACATAATAGCTGAACATATACAAACCCCACTTGAATTATTCCGATGCAGAAATTCAAGTATGCCGTGTAAATATGCTGATCGAAAGATGATTTTTTCTTGTACGCCAGATACCGTTATCTTACTGTTCAGATAGAAAAGTTCCAACTGTCCGTAAGTCCGTTGAATTTTGATCGAAACGTCAACGGAACCTATATTCCGATCAAAACAATAACGTATATGTAACGGACACTCCTAAAATATTCATTGACATGATCTGATGATGGTTTGATTTTATCTTCTTTTCCGCTTTATAAAACTGCATTTACGTAGTCTATTTTTTTTCTAACCAGGGGTTACAGCGTAGGATTATGCTAAGAGCCTCTAACGGTTTTGAGATGCCGGCGATCAAAGTCTTCTCGGAGTGCATCCACTATCTTAGAGAACAACTGATAGTGCAGATCAGTAGATCCCGGTTGGGGGTGGAAGAGTCGGATATTAAATGGGTGGTCACTGTACCCGCCATATGGGACGACAAGGCCAAACAATTCATGAGGGAAGCAGCTGAGCTGGTAAGAAACCTGACTATTAGTTAGTGTGTTATTATTTGTAGTGCGGGTTGTATTAACTAGTGTGTATTTGTTGTGCAGGTGGTATTAGCCAGTATGTACTTAATATATGTTGTGCAGGTGATATTAGCTAATGTGTAATTATCTGTAGTGCGGGTTGTATTAGCTAGTGTGTATATATCTGTTGTTCAGGTGGTATTAGCAAGTGTTTATATATTTTGTTGTACATGTGATATTAGCTAGTGTGTAATTATTTGTAGTGTATATATATGTAGAGCTACTGATTTGTTGTTGTTGCTGTTTTCAGTAATGCAAGCGGAATATTTTAGCAAGTTTATGATATGTAGAGCAGGCGGAAAATCTAGTGTGTATTTGATCTTAGCGCAGGCGGAATAAGCTAGTGTGTATTTGCTCTGTAGCGCAGGAAATACTAGATAGTGTTTGTTTTTCAGGAGTGTATACAATACAGGACAGTGTGATGTGTATATATGTGCAGGTTGTATTATCTAGTGTGTATATTAAGAACTGCAGGCTGTATAGACTTGTATGAATTGTATATAAAGCTCAATCCGTAGTGCAGATGGTATTTTAAGTGCAGTTGCTGTCCTCAAACCTGTCTATAGCGGTACTTCTGATTATAGATATGCAATGTAATGTTTGACAATGAGAAACTTTAGTGAGTTACTTCCCTTATAATGTCTTAGAAGATTGATCCTTTTATTTTGGAAAACTTTGCATTTATCTTTGATACCATCAGGGATAATGAGTTGTTCATGTGTTTATATTAATGCCGTTACTTTTTAATGCACATCTTAAAAGTGTGTGTTTCTGGTGTGATTTTACCGATGGTTTTTATTTGAACATAAATGAATAATTGCTTGGAGTAGTTAGCAATGGAGTCAATAGGTGGTGGTGTATTGTGATTCAACAATGCTATCAGAGTAATCTAATCGATAGGTTGTAAGACAACGGGCAGTAATGTATCGCTGGAATTTAATGGCTAATATCACCAATATTGTTCAAGTTATCAAACGTAACGTGTCTTTTATAACAAGGCTGGAATTAGTCGACATTCGCTAAGCTTGGCATTGGAACCAGAAGCTGCATCCGTGTACTGTAAACACGTTGTAGAAGCGTGGTACGATGGTGACCAGAGGAATGTGGTGAAGGCATTCGACAGAGGATCTCGCTATTTGGTGCTTGATGCAGGAGGTGAGGCTGTTTTAATAATTATGTAGCATTGTCAGACATAAATACAACATTTTAACCGTTTTATCAACGTGTAATCAACAAAGATCAACGCTTAAAAACAAACACTTATTTCCACACATAAAATGAGTTAATATTTCACAATTTACAATAGCATTATTAAACATGTATTGTACCTCATTTGAATATGTCCTTCTTTGCGCATTGTTAAATTGTTAAAATTGATAAAACCTCTTTAACGTGTTAATGAGTCCAAATAAAATTAACATAATAACGTTTTATATTATTTTGTTTGTTGGTCAGATTCGCTATAAAATAACAAATAATGTATGAGCTTCGGACTTTATGCCAGTTTATGGACTGGACAGTTCGCTTTGATCCATATGACAGTCTCTGTCAGACTACCCAGTCCATACCAGTCAAGGCCCGGTCCTGTATATGCATTACTTTTTATAATAATAGGTATGTTTCGAACCGCGGTTTGCAAGTAAATTGCGACATGTGCGCTCATTATACGGTGTGTAAGAATACACTAACTGCAACTGAGTGAATATAAATTTGCGAAAAGAAAAAAAAGATAATTTAACAAGAATTAAACTATAAAACAAAACGTTGGCTCTTTTCACATCAAACGAATATCAGTTAAACGTATTAAAAAAAAGGCTTGTGAAAATAAAACGTATTCCTAGACTAAGATTTGGAATAATATAAACAAACAGTGTATTCATGCATGGTGTTTCGGACAATATGCAAGTTTTGTTGACGGGCTGTCTGATCAGCTAGAGTAAATGATGCAATTTTCTGGTCAGACTGCCCGGTCCATAAACTAGCATATAGCTTTCATCAGCATGCAATATTTGTTAAATATTTTTAAATAAAGGATCATACACAATTTCCTAGCAAATTTGTTTTTTCGTGAAATCATTATAATTATGTCTCACTTCACATGTCGCTTAATAAAAAACATGAACAACATCATCGTCCAACTAAACCGTTTTGTCCTATATTGCATACAAGAAGACATATTACTTCAATGGACCACTTGAATAAACTGGAACATGGTTAAACATGTAATTGTTTGAAGAACTTCAATTATTTTGTTCACAATATCCAGTTTAAAGAGCATGAGATCGACTAATTTAGTTGTCTCGAAACGGAAACACTACTGTGTAGAAATTCTGCTTAATTTCCACTCGTTTAGGAATGTTTACTACTCATTACCATATTGTCAGAAACGTTCATCTATACCCAAACCTTTAAGAATTTCCAATGAACGTTATTTTCAACTGGAACTAACAACAGATTAATGAGAAATAAACAAGAACCGTATAACACAGTTCTGTTTTTAAGCGCAATAATACACCGGTATGTTATCTGTATTACAATGCGTTTAAAATGTTTGTAATGGTTCACTTACTATATATGACTATAGCATGTAATAATAAAATAAATATGTATATGTTATGATACACTTAAAATGTTCATATATTTTACAAATACAGACAAATATATTTGACTCATTAAATCATATAGATGAAAGAAAAAAAAGTATAAAAGTCGAACAGGATATGCAGCTTTCAAAGAACACAGTAAACACAAACACTCGCAAAACAACAAACATGAAATGGCAATGTTAATAAGGAATAAAGTCATGACGTCACAAACACAAAAAGGGTTGACAATAGGGCTACCGCCTTGGAACGGTCAGTGGCACAAAAGGCCGCTGGGGGTTTAAACCATGTTCTAGGGTGCACCGAACATCACACGTACCCTACTTCATCCCAATAAAACGGGACAGTGTCAATAAAGAAATCCCCGCCATGAACTATTCTTTAACCTGGCACAAAAGGCCGCTTGAGGGTTAAACCAGGTTCTAGGGTGCACCGAACCTCACACGTACCCTACTGTCATCCCAAATAAACGGGACAGTGTAAATAAAGACATCCCCGCCATGAACTATTCTCTAACAAAAAAGGCAGCATTATTAGGCAAAATAAGTAAGACACAAAGATGCTCGTGTATATATAAATACAAAACAAACAATAGCATAGAAAGCCACAAAGAATTTACTCAATGACTTGGCAAAAGACAGAGCAACACGATAATAAAAAATTGGTGGCACGATATAATAATGAATAAAATATTGCAGACAAACATCAAACGTCACCGTCCTTTTGGGATTTAGGTAGACGTTATCATAGGGTCCACAGCCTGTCCGGTCATCGCACAATTAAAGAGGAAAGCATAGTATCAAACTGTAAATGGGTCCACCACAAAGCATGCAGTGCGTTGCAAAATGATAAGGTCATAACCTCTTTTTATAAACCTTTTAACAAGTTTAACAAAGATATTATGAAAGTGATCATGTCCAAGGATCTTACGAAGTTTGAAAATCACGTCACAATAGAAGTCAGAGTGTGATAGTTCTTGTCGCAGAAGAGTTCTTAAATTACTTTCATATTTGGAAACCATTGGTACAATAGAAGATATATGAACAAAAGTGTTTCCAGTAACATGATTGTT
This sequence comes from Cyrtodaria siliqua, assembly GCA_037043455.1. Taxonomy (NCBI): domain Eukaryota; kingdom Metazoa; phylum Mollusca; class Bivalvia; order Adapedonta; family Hiatellidae; genus Cyrtodaria; species Cyrtodaria siliqua. Next base: position 412,229 of record JAWPHD010000207.1, on the reverse strand, counting down.
TAACATTGATTGCAGGAGGAACCATCGATATCACCGTCCATGAGGTACAAGCCAACAGTAGACTCATGGAAATTCATAACCCCACAGGTGGACCATGGGGAGGGACGACAGTAGATAGAGCATTTCTTAACCTTATACAGGAATTAGTGGGGAAAGATGTTATGGACGAATTCTTTAAACAACACAGTGATGATTGTCTTGATCTGGTGAGGGACTTAGAAGGAATAAAAATGAAAGTGTCGAAAGCCGAAGACCCCACTATTAAATATCGGCTTAGAATACCGATGTCTTTGAAGGAAGTGTACAGCAAATTGAAAAATAAAAGCATTGAAGATGCAGTCCTTCCAGGTAGGATTTCCGCTGTAAGTCGAGATAGAATCGTTATTGATAATACAATTATTGACGAATTATATCGGGATTCCATAAATGAAACAGTAGATACACTTGTAGAAATTTTCAGAGACCCCACATGTCAGAACGTAACATACATTGTAATGGTCGGTGCATTTTCTGAATCTGTCATTTTCAAAAATGCAATTAAACGATACTTTCCGGACAAGAGAGTTGTATACCCACTGGAACCCGGTCTAGCTGTCCTTAAAGGCGCCGTGATGTACGGTCATGATCCAAAAGTAATTGCTCAACGGATTGCCAGAAGGTCTTACGGAATATGTTCGTTCGTGGAATTTGTTGAAGGCGAAGACCCTCCGGAAAACAGAGCAGTGATTGACGGAGTGGTAAAGTGTAAGAACTTTTTCAAGAAGCATGTTACCAAGAGTCAAGAACTAAATGTCGGGCAGGTTCAACACGAAGAAGTCTACAATCCAGTCGACGATCGCCAAACCGAAATGCAATTTGATATATACACATCCCCTGAGGCTAATCCAAAGTACATTGACCACGCAGGATGCACGTATTTGGGAAAGTTGATTGTACCTATCGCTGGTACTGGAAAGAACAGAGCCGCAACTGTGGGTATGATGTTTGGGGAAACCGAAATGAAAGTTGTCGTCAGGGATAGGTTTACTAACAAGGAAACCACGGGAAATTTTGACTTCCTTGAATGAGTATAATTACGGTCGGAGAATGGAAGCTAGTGTAGGGATGATAATTGGAGAAACTGAATGGAAAATTATGTATTCAATTACTAACTTACTAATACGAGAGACATTGTAGTGCTTTAAATGAGTTTGAAGAAAGTGGAAGAGAGTTTAGGGATAGAGTTTTGGAGAGATATAGTTATAGACAACGTGAACGTGTTATTGTATTTAATAAGTTCGATTGTGTCGAACAGGGACGTTATTTTAGTAATTCGGTTTAGGGGATTATGGTCAGTGAAACTCTATAGACCACACATGGACACATTTTCCACGGGGAATGTGATTTTTCTGAGTTTGAAGCAATGTTAGTAACAACAGTACGCGACAGTTATACCCTGTGGTCAAACATCAACAGTTATACCCTGTGGTCAAACATCAACAGTTATACCCTGTGGTCAAACAGCAAATGTTCCAAAATAATTGAAGATTGGTCACGTTCAGTGCGTACAAATTTGACACATCTCTGTATTAATGACGTTTACAAAGTCGGTACATGTTTACAGATGTTATGATTAATTTCCATATTGTATTTTACGAGAGTTCGACATGTCCAACAACGGACATGGCATATAGGGTTATGTCATTTACATATAAATATAAAGCGACATGGATTTAAACTGTATTGCTATGCATGGTACAAGAAAAACACTGTGGCTGGTTGCATAATCAGTCAGTCGTGGTTTTATTTGGTGTTTGCTACTCCAACAGTTAACCTGTTCAGAGTATGGCTTTTTTCTAGCGTTCTGTCACTTAAATGGAATTAATTTACGTTAATTCTGTCAAACTTTTACTTTTCTTATACATTGACTATAGGTCTAATGAAAGTATGGAGATTTTGCCTTTGTAATGTTCGGTGACAATGATGTAAATGTATTTTGTACCAGTTAAATACCAGTTTTACTTGATTTTGATTTTTATACCTGACTGTCAAAATGAATATGTAGTTTCTCTCCTCAAATCAACACGTATCACATAACCTGCGATGTGAGACTGCAATAAAGTCATGATATATTTAACATGTAACACTTATATGGAAAGGTTCTCTATAAGGTTAGATACCACTATGGATTTGGGTCTTCTGACTGGTTGAACAAATTATAGGGTCTATTGGGGCATATAGTCAAATTGTAAGGTAGATTCTGTTGGATTAAATTACCCAAATCATAACAAATCCCCATAAAACATCAAAAATATATATTTAGAACATACATCATGTTCATTTAGGATAATTTGACTGAAATTTGCATTTTTGTACTAAGAGTATATTTGCAAAAAGTAATTTTTCTTTACTGTCATTCTAGAAGTGCCCACATTCAGTGCAATATTAGAGGCTGAAAGCATTACATTACCCCCAATTTGCCGTTTATTTTTGAGTGTCTCTAAGATAATTCTTTAAAACAAGTTAGGTATACATACCTTTTTTCCAACAAAATGATTTGAAAGTGTGAGAAATGTTGAATTGTGGTGTATTTTGACTTTTCATATAACTCTTTTCATGATTTTTAAATATTTTAAAGTTTTATGATGCAATATAGGTAATTTAAATTATTTTATTAAGGGTTGTGGACACAAAATTAGCCATACCTGACACCTGGTATACAAAATTAGCATGTAATGCACATGTTTGACACAATTAAAGGTATATCTAGTAAGTTTTATTCATTTCTGAGGGCTTTGCATACATTTTTGGCATACGTGTCATAAAGCGCCAATCTACATCTGTCCGCAAAGATGACGAAAAGCCGCTTATGTCTGTTATGAAAAAGATGTTGAGGAAAACTCTGACTCTGAGTTCATCGCTTCTTTACGGTTAGTGTCCATATGCAAATATATGCAAATATTTTATGCGGTTTAATACTTTTACAAATTAGATTATTTAGTTTGCAAAACACATGACCTTTTCTGTGTTTTTAAACGTTATTTTCTACCCCACCCACTTCATTTTAATGCATTTTTATGGATCTGTACTGTAAACAGTGCTTAATGACAGCATGGTTACATGAAAATGACCTGTACATATGGTACAAATAATATTTAATAAAAAATAGATGAAATAGTACATTTACAGGCAATCTTGTGTAATGAGCATATAGTGAAACATGGCATCGCACTGAAAATGGATTTGGAGAGGATAGTCTCAGAATTAGTTTTTTGTCATTTTTAAATTGAAAAGTTGCATAATCTTGATGGTTTCACATAAAGAAACTGCTGAATATTGTTAATTTATTCATTTGAAGGTAGATTTTGAATATATACAAAAGCATTGGCATTTTAATGGTAAAATCTGTTATTTTGACCCCTGAAAATAACAAATATCATTTTTCAGTAGATATTATTTTCAAGATTGCTTCAACTGGTAAAAAATCACATGTTATTGATGACATCAATTTAAAATCACGTTATTTGAAACAAAAGATTGGAACGGTTATCGAGATATGACATTTTGAAAATTATGGATTTATGCATTAAAGTCGCATAGATTTGACTTCAGCGGAAGCTCTTTTAAAGGCTCATATTTTGTAGAAAATGTTGTTTTTTTCTTAAAATGAAAGACACCATTTTCCTCAGAATGAATGTATCAAACAATTTAACCAGAACAGAAACTTCAGTCAGGTTTGAATGTCTATTTAGGTCAGATACCTCTATCTGATTTTATTAAATTACCCAAACCATAACAAATCCCCATAAAACTTCAAAAATATATATTATTGTACGTAACATTTGTATAGTATGTTATCTTTGAAATAAAATATATTTAAACCAAATACATATGTAAGTGAAGGTCGAATCATCGTTCGTTAAATCCCGTTCAGCTCGGAGTACATCGGAAATAAACGGTAAATAAACGGATTACGGAAATCGATGACGTAATTCAGCTGTTCGCCGTCGTACGTAGAAGACCGAGTCAACATACAAACATATAACACGCACGCATATATATGTCTAAAACATGTATCTTAAAAGGCGCTTTTGGAGTTCTTTGATAAATAGAACCTCACATCCTTGCCAATATAATTTATTAAACTCGCTGGATACATTTGATATGATGCTCGGAACAGCCTCACAATATATAATATTGTCAAACACGTTTAAATTTAATAATAAACAGGTACTCATGTAAGATCCTCTATATATTTTGTTTTGGCTATATATATATATACCATGAGCCGAAAGCGCTCGATATTTGTTAGTTTAAGCACTATTTGGTTGATAATTTGTCTCACATTTATATATATATATATGGAGAACATTTTGTATCAACCACTTACCAACGGATTCGAACCCGCAGCGCTAGACACCAACATTGACACAGCGCCTCGCCAAATAGCAGACGTTTTACTCGACCACTTAATCAATCTATATATATATATACTAAGGAAAAAATACTTAAACACAACTCAGGGATTTCTTATATCTATGTTATATATACTTCACACTTAATTCCACGTAATATTCTAGCGGAATCCCAATCTGTTTTGTAAATCAAGGGTTGCACCTAGTTCTTTTAAAACTCAGCCCACTTTGTAACAAGACATTCATAAATATTGAAGTACCATTCGATTAACATCAGCATAGGATACATGTACATACAATATATAGCGGACATTCTCGAGTTGCATTTCGTTTTTCTCGAGGAAGTAAAATGTCAATGCAGATGACACCGCCTAAATATGTCTTGTGTTTTTTATTCATTATTGTGTTTGGTTAAGTGATAAATGATTTATATCCGTTTAAGCAAAAATGAAAAGGATATAACATACTATAGTTTGGTGTTAATCATCTCAAGAAGGAAGTTATCGTGAATATATGAGGATCGATAATATCTTATTTGACCATGGCTGTCTGTATTATAAATGCAGCCAATACATGACTGGTTTATATAACTATCAAATGCAGAATCTACTTCATTATATTAAACAGATAGTATGCAGGTTGATTTGAACAAAACAAAATGGCTACAGCTAGAAACCTTTCTAGGTCAGTTCAAAGAGGGTCTGAAGAAGCGTATGATTACATCTGCGCATCTTGTGAATGTAGGGATAACATCAGTGTTGAAGCACATACTTATTGTGCCGACTGTGACGACTTTTATTGTGTAAAATGTATGGACATCAATAAAGCTTTACCTGCGTTGAAACCTCATACCATTTTTGGACCTGGCCAAGTGACAGAATGGTGTAAAGAGAAACAGAGCGCGTCTGCACCCACAGAGAAATGTCCCAGTCACAGTGAAAAAGTCCTTGAAATTTACTGCGGAAATCATGATGCATTATGCTGTCATGTGTGTGTGGTCATAGATCACAGGTTCCTACAATAGTTTTATATTTATATTGTATTTGAAATCAAAGAACGCTTTGAATATGAGCAGAGATTGCATTGTTGGAGTATACAGGTCAAGTAAGCCCTGCCTTCTCGATGTCGTGAACAATTATGCATTCCCAAAAGAAAACACAAGCCTGCAGGATGGAACTGACATGCTTAGAGAGTAAGTTTCTTTGTGAAGGTCGCTGGTTATGTTTGATGAAGAAAACTTACTCCATTGAAAAGGGAGGAGGCAGTGTGCTGTATGCACTATTGTAGTAGTGATTTTCATGGATATTTGTTAACGATGTCAGACAGTTGTACATTATTTTTAAAACATGTCTTTGGCATCATGCTAAATATGAGTTCCGACCAAATACTAGACGAACTATGATATAACTTGCACATCATAATCGTTCAAAGATACTCACCTAATGAGTGTAGCATGTGCGACTGGTTTAGTTTGTTTAATTAGTTTAGTGGCCCAGTCAATAGCACATCCGACTCTTAATCGAGAGTCGCCCAGTCAATAGCAGATCCGACTCTGAATCGGGAATGGCCCAGTCAATAGCACATTCGACTCTGAATCGGGAGTGGCCCAGTCAATACCACATCCTACTCTGAATCGGGAGTGGCCCATTCAATAGCAGATCCGACTCTGAATCGGGAGTTGCCCAGACAATAGCACATCCGACTCTGAATCGGGAATGGCCCAGTCAATAGCACATCCGACTCTGAATCGGGAGTGGCCCAGTCAATAGCACATCCGACTCTGAATCGGGAGTGGCCCAGTCAATAGCACATCCGACTCTGAATCAGGAATGGCCCAGTCAATAGCACATCCGACTTTGAATCGGGAGTGGCCCAGTCAATAGCACATCCGACTCTGAATCTGGAGGGGCCCAGTTAATAGCACATCCGACTCTGAACTCTGAATCGGGAGTGGCCCAGTCAATAAGATATACGACTCTAAATCGGGAGTGGCCCAGTCAATAGCACACCGACTCTGAATCGGGAATGGCCTAGTCAATAGCACATCCGACTCTGAATCGAGAGTGGCCCAGTCAATAGCACATCCGGCTCTGAATTGTGAGTGGCCCAGTCAATAGCACATCCTACTCTGAATCGGGAATGGCCCAGTTAATAGCACATCCACTCTGAATCGGGAGTGGCCCAGACAATATCACACCCGACTCTGAATCGGGAGTGGCCCAGTCAATAGCACCCGAAACTGAATCGGGAGTGGCCCAGTCAATAGCACACCCGATTCTGAATCGGTAGTGGCCCAGTCAACAGCACATCCGACTCTGAATCAGGAGTGGCCCAGTCAATAGCACACCCGACTCTGAATCGGGAATGGCCTAGTCAATAGCACATCCGACTCTTAATCGGGAGTGGCCCAGTCAATAGCACATCCGACTCTGAATCGGGAGATTACGGTTTCGAGCCACACTGGAGCCAACGGGCTTATTCGATTTCTCATCAAGCAACACAGGTATCGTAGCCTCTTCCGTCGGCGACGGATAGGGACATGACAGGGAGGTCCTGTGTATCTGAGTTTATCTCCGAATCATTTTAAAGAATATACTCCATTGTAAGATAAGGGCACATTATCTGGATTCCTATGAATTCTTCCCCACTTTCTTTGGCGGCTCGAACTAATCTTTAATGTGTTGATGAGCCGTGAAGACATCATTCATTCATTCATTCATTCATTCATTCAGTTTGTCAGTCAGTCAGTCAATCAGTCAGTCTGCATTTCTTATATTAAAGAGTCATAGCAGCTGTATTTAACTGCGGGATAACCAACGCAACAACGACTATATCAGACACATCCGAATGTAGTGGATCTTCATGGAAAGACGTAATCTTCACGACCGCCATGATAGGAAACTCCCATCCCGGAGTTGCATTTGACTTACGACTTACTCAAGAACAACTCAATGTTGTCCAGGTTGCTATCTATAATTTGTTTTATGCCTTTTCTTGTTTATTATATTATTTTTCATGTCTACAGAAAGGCCTTCATCCAGACCGTTCCGATTTCCGATAACATATTACCACCTACATACACGTCTTATGGATGTTGAAATAATAAAATATGCAACAAATATCTGTAGCTATATAAACACTAATTATACTTTCATACGACATGGTACCTTTTAATGTGTGATGCTACTTATATCTTGAATAATGTGAAATGTTTAATCTCCGTTGTACATTTAGTATACCTTTTTCAGGGTATGCTGACCAGCCGACTTTTCTCAAGGATGGTGGAATAGCCAAACACCACAACTCTGAGCATGATCAAAACTGAATGTAATTGATAGTTGAATAAATACTGAAGAACTTATAATTCCTCTTAATGTCTATGAATGGAAATTGGTGTACGGTATAGGTGCACCAGATAACAGTGAAGTATCTATCAAACATTAAAATAAACAATTGAATTTAAAAAATCTAATAAATGTTTGATTTTTTAAATTGCTGGAATTTTAATAATTTAAACACAGTAGAATGCGTATTTTAAAAACTCTTCAGTTGGTTACTTTTACTATTGGTGCAGTTTAATCAACTATTTAGTTTAAATTATATTAATTTAAAAAACTAAGAGAACATTAAAAAAAGTTATTGTATTGTCCATATTATACTTGTTATAATGATATGCATACAGTATGCAAGTTATTTAGAAATAAAGCGTGCGCCGCGAGTTTTAAAAAAAATAAACAAGATAACGGTATGACCCTTCTATCAATCTAGAAAAGTATTAGTGTCAGTCCAAATAAAAGGAAAACCATCAAAATGTGCTTCAGATTCATATTATATAGGTCCTGTAACAATTATATGTGAAGTTTACGCATGGGAAAGATAATTGCAATGTCTGTTAAGATGCTATTGACTGACCGGCGACATATCTTATTTCACTAGTTATTTCTTTCCATGCAATTCACCGATCTCCATCGATACATTCCTTTTTATTTTTCAACTAAATGTTTATCAGAGACAGTCACCGTCTTAACCAATCGAGGATCATCCTTAAATGACACTCTCTCCTCATTGAATCACTGATACTAATCCAGACAATGAGGTGACACTAAATGTATATACCTGCATCAACATATTTGAAGGTCGATCTCACTGGTCAAGATATAGAAATTTACGTGTTTGTTCATAACCCATGACAGCGTGAGCTATTCAAATGACAATAGCAAATCCTTGGTCAAGGGTTAACGACGTTGCGTTGTAAACCTTCTCGATTCTCGCCGCTGCGGGTTCAACTTGTAAGCGAAAAAGTGTCGATTTTTAAGGATGGCGGAAGGTATACAGTACAGTTTCTAGCAAGAATAAGTGGGTGGTCTTCCTCCACCACAATTTGTTTTTATTTTTCCTTGTAATTACATGTCAGTATATTAATCAAATAACTTAATACAAATGTGTCAGCTGTTCGATTACACTCTGCGTAATCAATACAATTTCCACAAATAATTCTTATTTTTTAAGATCTAAACCACATGTACGTTTAATCTCTTTAAGTCGTCATTCATTAATTTCCCATTTTTTTAATAACAACTCAACAGTTTTAATAATTCCTCTCGGAACTCAATTTTTGAGGAAATTCAACATTAAGTAGCCTTTTAGAAATTGTATAGTACATTCAATGCGCATGGTGTTTCCTTCTATAAGTAAGTGCAATGCTAAGAGATGCAGTTGTTGTGGTTATTTGTTCTTGCAAGTCCACCATTAAGTAAGCTGTTAATGGTAGAATGTGTAACGTATGTTTAATGTATGTCTAGCGTTTAATGTTGAATGACGTACATCACACGTCTGTTATGTTTTGACCTGTAATGCACCACCTTTTGGTATACAGTAAGATGGACAAAAGGTCGATCTTTAAAAGATCAGTTTCTTGAACATATATACAACAGGCGTAATCCAAAATAGTTGAAACAATAGTTGTACCAACACCTTTGTCAGTCAGGTCATAGTTTCGATAATATCACTGTTTAAACGGTGGAATATACAACTTGTGATATCGATGCCACCAACAGAATGTTAAAATAAAAGCGAGACATATTGTAGAGTTAAAACGAATGAACAACTTGCGGACACCATATCCACTCATAATATTTATCAACTAGGGACTATTTCAGAAGAACCTAATAATTATATATTTTCTTTTCGAAAACGTGAATCTAGGTTTCATGGTCGTGGACGAAAGACGTAACATCCAACGGAAGTCTCGTGTAACAATATTAGTCACTTATCTGCATACTATTTAAACAGTTTGAAAAGCACTCAGTGCTTTTTCATTTCACTTCTTTGTCCATTTATCCACTGAAATTGATTAATGAGGAAGCAGCCAAAATGTTTATTCGTACAGATCCTTTATATATAACACAGCTTCCATAATTAAAAGAAATACACAACATGTTCTTCGACTCCTTATAGACAAACACAATTGACATTTTACAAAAGTACTGTATATTAATAAGGGTTCATAAGATTTTAATGGCATATCAAGTATATTTTGAGACAATCATGTCATCGATTCTTGTCCAAATTTTTTTTAAAAATCGGAAAATCCATGTTTCTGCTACAAGTATAAAACGCATATTTATTAATTGTTTAGGAAAACTTTAACGTGGTATATAGATTCTTCTGATAAATCAGTATAGACGTGTATATGCATACTGATGGTCAAATAAAACGCACCATAAACTCCATATGTTTATGCTGTTGGATTATTCGCAAACCATTTGGAATAAAACTACTGAAGCAATATTTTGATGATCTAAATTTCAACGTGCATTAATCTGTCTCTTAATTAATTGCAGTTGATTTTACTGGCCTTTTTATTCTTTGACTTAGACAGTATTCAATGAATATTTCCGAGAAAATGATTTCTTTGTGTGATGTAACTGAAGAAAACTGGAAAAACACGTGCATTTCATAACAACAATGTGGAATGCACTTAATCCAGATATGCACGTAAACATTTTAAATCATCGACTTGTTATATGGGGTATACCATTTGTTGTCCAATATGTCTCAAATTCTAAAAATAATAACGTTTAAAAGAATTTGTTTTGTGATGCGTTTTCATTGACCGTGAGTATATCTATTGATGCGTATATGTCTTACTGAAGCATATCTTTTCTTCTCTATACATTGATAATATAACGCTTGACGACCTATCGAAGAAAAAGCTCACTGGTAAAGTGGAGGTAGTATTTCAAACTCGATAAAAACTGAACGGCAAGGGTTCAAACACCAGACTCGGTATTTTTAATTTTATATATAGTTACATGTAATATTATTTTTATTATTTTTATATATAAATTAAACACACATACACACATACATATGTAGATCAACTTCAATATTTGTTCTAAAATTTATTTTTCTAATTTATTGTAATTTTATAACAATTCATGTCATTACTTTCAACGAGCATAGTACACATTTCGCTAGTCAGCGGTTTCCTCTATGTCCGAGGTGTCATAGTCGTCCACCTCCACCGTATCAGTATTTTCGCCAGAAGACCGTTCTTCGATAACAAAACTAGCTCAGACTCGACAGCAATATTGACCTGTTTAAAAAAACAGTAAATGTTCATACGGTAATTAAAACATACCTAAGTGGATTCTTACCAATTACCGACGAGGACAACGTATTATTTGTGTCTAGAGCCACTAACCACTGAGCCAATCTGTTCGACATCTTTGCAATATATAGAGTATGGTCTTACTATGCATGTCTGTTGGTTGATTTAAATATAGAGGTGGGCGTATAGCCCATCGAGCGGTTTAAACCAACCAGCGAGATAAGACCATACTCTATATGTTTTGTAATATGTGCGTTTCAGCTTTCTACTATACTCTAACTTGCAATAACTAGTAGTTAGATTACACCATTTATTCTGAAAGGTGTTTTTTTCAATTAAAAGATTTACACCTTTGCAAATACAAAAATAATTCCAGTGACCATGCTACAAGTATGTCCGAATGATATGTTGATGTTATTTATAACTGTACACCCGTATTTATCTATAATTGGACTTCGGGTTATGTACAAGCCAGGTTCGATTTGTCCTAAACGATTGATAGAAAACACAAATTTCAACTTCAACAAAATAGTTTCTGACCTTAACACAGAAAAAAACAGCCTATGGAATGTGACTGTAGACATTCGGAATTGTGTTATGCTTCGGCTGGTCATGTTATTACTAGTAATTTTGATATTATAGATAAACGTATTCGTCATTTGGTAGATCCATTGAGGATTTTAGTATTAAATAATGAACGCGAACGTTTTTGCTACTTGGTAAATGTCAATTAATACTCTTGTTAACTTTTATACTGCTAACTCCTCTTTACCCACTCTGAGACCTATATTTTCGTTTCGTAATTCGAAATGGGGAATTCAGAAATGTCATAACAATTTTGTATTAGATGCTAACACAACTGCAACAAATACAAACAGGCGAACAAAGTAACAGGCTCGGTTTTATTGAGACCCGTTCATGAGATGTAATATAACCTGCAACACCTGTCTTGCCCCCAGCACCGGCATATGCAGTATTCTACTTTAAAACATCTGGAATTGATTTATGCCTGTGTACTAAAAAGCAGGAGATGTTCTTTATAAAATGTGCAATAAACGTCAAGAATGCATCGTTTAGAAAAGACCATTTACTGCTGTGGCTCAATAGATTATCATCTTATGGTTCTTTAAATGTCAATAACAAACTTCAGTTATTTGCCGGAAATTCACACCAATTTATTTTCACATTCTTCTCATCGGAAATTTCATGAAAATGAAGAATCGTTAAATATATTTGATAACTGGGCTGCCATTAGAATAGTTGATGGGAACAGGGATGTAAAAAAAAAGAGATAAAGTTTCAGCCAGAATTACTGTAATTCGACATCGAAGGAACTATGATGGTATATTTAGCAGCAGGTAAGTTGTTTCTAAAAATAAGTATAAAAGTCGAACAGGAAATGCAGCTTTCAAAGAACACAGTAAACCAAAAACACGCAAAAAGACAAACATGAATGAAAATGTTAACAACGAATAAAGGCAAACACAAAAAGGGTTGACAATAGGGCTAACATCTTGGAACGGTCAGTGGCAAAAAAGGCCGCTGGGGTTTTAAACCGGGTTCTAGGGTGCATCAAACCTCACACTTACCCTACTGTCAACCCAATAAAACGGGACAGTGTAAATAAAAAAATCCCCAGCATGAATTATTCTCTAACCAACAAGGCAGCATTAATTGGTAATATAAGTAAAACACAAAGATGATCGTGTATATATAAATACAAAACAATAGCATAGAAAGCCACAAAGAAGGTACTCATTGACTGGGCAGAAGACAGAGCAACGAATACGAGAATAAAACCATTGAGGGCACGACAAGACAAGATTGCAGACAAACATCAAACGTCATCGCCCTTTTGGGCTTTAGGTAGACGTCATCATAGGGTCCACAGCCTGTCCGGTCATTGCATAATTAAAGAGGAAAGCATATTCGCGAACTGTAAATTGGTCCACCACCAATCATGCAGTGCGTTGCAAAATGATAGGGTCATAACCTCGTTTGACACATCTTTCAACAAGTTTAACAAAGACAGTATAAGACAGTATAAAAATGAACATGACCAAGGATCTTACGAAGTTTGTAAATCACGTCACCTACAATTACATGTTAATGAAAACCAACCCCAAGGGTACCTATACCGCTGATGTTTTTAAAGAATATAACTGAAGTTAAAGCTTAATATAACACCGTGTTTAAATTATAACGTATATTGCAAATACAAATTGTTGAATTAAAAAAAAAAAAAAACATACAAAAAACAACAAACAAACACACACAAAAACACGATAAAAACATCAATCGTTACACATGTTCAGTTTATATTAATTTCCTTACTTCATTTATAACAGAATTGTAATATTTATAGCATACTTTTTGAGTATATGCGATTTATTCTGCTTCTCGAGGGCCATAGGCCCGAGAGTGCAATATAAATCGCATACGAGTTGTAGGGCTTTGCAGTTTTCAGTAAAAATAAGAGCTCGATACAATCAAGAAATAGCATTATCACGCGGCATGAGAATGACCCATGTATTTGATTATTGCAGCCAATCGCCTTTGTATATAATTGGGCAAATGCAATGTCAAGGAGTGCTGTTTTGGTAATAGTTTAGTCGTTTTGATTGACAGGATGTATGTAAATATTACAACTGCGCGCGCGTAAAATTGAGTAAACCATGGTATAACTGCCGAATCAGCCATTTATTGCACGGCTGAAATATGCCGGCATTTATAGCACTGTTTAGGCTCAGAAATTCAGGTTTATGAGTATTATATCACTAGCAAAAACAAAGGAAAACTATTGAGCTATGGTACAATATGAATGTATTGCCAATTCATACATGATTTGATGCATATTTAACCTTGAGTATTTAAATCCGATATCGGTAGATTGGGGTAGTTTAAGGGCACCGTAAACATAAAGACATCGCATAAATTTCATCCATTATGTATAGAATAGAGCATGAGTTTTGCACGTGTACGGGGAGATAATGCACGAGCATTAGCGAGTGCAATATCGTCCGTACACGTGCAAGACTCATGCTCTATTGTATTTGTACCACAATAACTAACATAACTAACATATGCTGTGTATATCCTCGCTTATTACACGATGCATAGTGTGTAGTTAGGATATTGTGGTACAAGTAACATTTTACAGTTTATTCAGTTTAACGATAGGTAATACACACGTTTCATATCGTTTTAATCCAATAATACTTTAACATTTTCAAGATTTCGTTCGTTTGCAATAAACATTGACAATATATATCGCATGTTTATAATGGTGATCATAAAACTGTGTCGATATTACCACCATTGAAAGTGATTTAAACTGAACTTTAAGTAAAAGCGAAGCTCTAAGGAGAGATGTGGTCTAGTGGCAGAGCGCTGGACCCATGATTGAAAAGTCGTGGGTTCGATCCCCGCCATTACCATATGTGTTATTTCCCTGAGCCAAACACTTTATCTGCATTTGATTTGGTCCTTTGGGATCAGCAAGCTCACTCGTTGTGGCTTTAAAGTAGAATGTCATTTAAGCCGGTGCTAGGAGGCGTGAGAGTTTTTGCACACTACATCACCTCTTAGTTTGTTGCTTCCATTGGATCCCCTTTTCAGTATTTAGTACTTGTTCTACACAGGAAGACATCGAGAGTGATTCAAATAAGTTCATAGAGCTTTCGTTACAATCGATGTTAAATATACAAGTTTAAACTAAACGCGAAGACGAAACGTAGTTCATTTACCTTACTTTGCAAGTCAGTAATATGTGTTGCGTTTTGCTCATTATATTATATTGAAACATTATCTTGGTTATAAACTAGTCATGTGCATATGTGTAAATTCAACTATTAAAATAAATTAATTTGTTCAAATAATAAAAAGAGTATTTTTCATTGACTTTACCACTGTTGAGAATCTACTTTTCAATTAAACATTGTTAGACTTGTACTTGGAAAGTCTTTGTTTAGCTGTAAAAGAAATATAAAAAGATCGGACGGGAAAGAAGCATTCATTGAGGACAGTCAACCACAAAACACAGAAACAAACACGCAAACAGACAAACAAGAAGGCAAAAGTAATGATATATGCAAACGACATCACAAACACAAAAGGGCTACCGCCTTGGAACGGTCAGTGGCAAAGTAGGCCACTGGGGGGTTTAAACCGGTTCTAAGGTGCACCAAACCTCACACTTACCCCACTGTCATCCCATTAAAACAGGACAGTGTAAATAAAGAAATCCCCGCCATGATCTAATCTCTAACCAACAAGGCAGCAACAATAGGTAATATACGTAAAACACAAATATGCTCGTGTAAATATAATACAAAAAGATAAATAGCCTAGAAAGCCACAATGAAGGTACTCAATGACTTTGATCAGTAGTGTTATTTTTACCTGTCCTTTGGGACCAACGAGCCCAATATAGGTGTCATTGAAGTAGAATACCGCTTAAGCCGGTGCTAGGGGGCGTGAGAGGTGTTGCTTCTTTCATTACTTCTCATGAACAGATTCAATAAAACCGAGTCTGCCGCTTTATTCTCTTAATTGTGTTTGTTGCTCACAAAGGATCACCTTTATCAGTATTTATTGGCAGAAGCCAGAGCAACAAGAGAATAAACCATTAAGGGCACGACAAGAAAGATCATAGACAAACATCAAACGGCACCGTCCCAATGGGCGTCATCATAGGGTCCACAGCCTGTCAGGTCATCGTACAGTTAAAGAGGAAAGCATAGTGGCAAACTGTAAAAGGGTCCACCACCAAGCAAGCATGCAGTACGTTGCAAAATGATAGGGTCATAACCTCTTTTGATAAACTTTTTTAACAAGTTTAACAAAGATAGTATGAAATTGATCATGATCAAAATTCTTAGGAAGTTCATAAATCACATCACCATAGAAGTCAGGTTGTGATAGTCCTTGTCGCAGAAGAGTCCTTAAATTACTTTTATATTTGGAAAGAAGATCAGGGTTACGATAATAAAATTTGGCAAAGGTTTTACGAAGTTTATGGTAACGGTAACTAACCCTGATTGAGTAGCTTTTTAGTCATACAAAGATTACCAATATTAAAGTCCTCAACTCGAGTACAAGCTCTTGAAAAACGAATAAGTTGAGACGCATACACCCTATAAGAAGTTGCTCGGGGAACATCCCCATCCAAGTGGGGATAATTAACAATGTCAAAATTGAAATCATCTCTCTTGTTTAGATTTTGCTAATTGTTTCACCATTTTCAATCGAGAGATCTAAATCAAGAAAAGAAGTGTTATTATCAGATATATTAGCTTTGTTTAGCTGTTCTTTATGATAAATATTATTAACCATAGTAGGAAAGAAAGGGTTGTCGATGTTCAATATGTCATCCAGATAGCGAGAGGTGTCATTAAAGGCTTCAATGACATCTGCCTGGGTATCTGGTGAAAGACTCAAAATGAAATCTCTTTCATAGCAAAATAAAAACAAATCTGCGACAAGTGGTGCACAGTTCGTACCCATATGGATACCAACAATTTGTCTATAAATGGTAGTTACATACCTGACGAAAATATTATCTAATAGGAAGATGAGTGCTTCACAAACTTCATAGCAAGTCCACATAGTATAATTAAACAACGATTTAAAATTATTACATGCCAAAAATGTAGTTTTTCTCTAGCGAATGTTTTTTGAATAAGAGAAATTAGCTTGTATTTAATAAGGTGATGTGGTAAGGTTTTATTTAGTGTAGAGAAGTCATAAGTGCTTATTGCTGAAACTTGACCTTTATTGAAACTTTTATCAAGAACGCCTCCGGAATTTTTTATAGACCAAAATAAATTAATCCCAGAGATTTCATAAGTTTTATCACAATATAGTTTAACGTCATCTTTAACGGCAGTAAGACAAGAAGTTAAAAGTTTGGAGATGTTTGTTTTAGTGCAGGCACTAGAATTCGAAATAAAGCGAGCCTTATACGGATTTTTATATAATTTAGGAATCCAGTACATAGTAGGCAGTTTATTTTGCTTATCGTTTACACCAATCTTGAAAGTAGTGCACCGGGTGATATGTGCGGAAACAACATCATCCTCAGTAGAATTAACTGCAGTATACGAATTGGTGCTGCCGAGTTCCAGAGATAAAACGTTGACGTAATGTAGGCGTCAAACAATAATATTATTAGCTGCTAAAACAAATTTATTATGAAATTCCTGAATTCCCGATTTTAAATTACGAAATGAAAACCTAGGTCTCGGAGGAAGTAAAGAGGGGTTAGCATTATAAAAGTTAATACATGTATCTATAATTTTAAGAATTGATTTTTTCCAAGTAGAAAGCGAGTTTGGGTCCGCATGTTCTCTGCGACACCATTTTATACTAACATCTTCAATGGAGTGGGCGATCTGGGCACGACAGGCATTCAAATCAATAGTTGAAAACAAATGCCGAATACGTTTATCAACAATATCAAAATTACCAGTGATGACATGACCTGTTGGAGCATAGCAACATTTTGATGTGTTGCATTCACATTCCTTAGGAGTATTATGTACTATATCAAGGTAAAAACTATTTTGTTGTAGTTGAAAATAATATTTCTAATAGGCTTTTTATACTGATAAAAATGTACAGGACTTTCGTATTGTTTGAAATATTTTGGGATAGAATCAACTACATGAGTATCTCGAAAAATACTAGGCATGTCAATGAAATCAATACATTTATTAATATATAGTAGTTTTAGAAAATGCCCTACGTGATCAGACTCCTTGTCAATAGGGGGTCGGAGAACATGTTGTGGGTAGCTTTGAACTATGGAAGCAGTGTTATACAAGGGATCTGTACGAATGAACATTTTGATATATATAATCAAATGCTCATATATTGTTGTTTATTATTTTAATACTAAATCAAATCACATCAAATGAAATCTGTTATTCACTCAGTTCATTATAGTCTTGAGGTCATGAATATAGTAAATACACATAATAAGGCTCAAACATGCAGGTAAATAAACATCGCACAATGTGTATTATTAAATAGCATATATTAAGTGTACATTGTTGGGCGAATACTCCCTTCACCCTTCTTCAGATATTCTTTAATAAAGCTTTAATAAAAGCATATGCAACATTTCCGTTAAGCTGTCCTTAAGGTGATAAAATGCACACACACATACAAAAACGTTTATATAGAGTTGTGTATTTAATTACTACAGTAGGCTATTAATGTGTGCATATTTATTAATTTGTCGCACATATTTCATTGACAGCAAGCGGTGTTCATATCTATCATTATATCTATTATTACAATGAGATCAGGTCATAACCCTGACACGTGACTCTACGCGCCACTCATAAAGCCGAGAGGTTTCAGTGTCAGCCAATATTATAATGAGCAAAAGACCTCAGCGGTATTGACGCTCTTTATAAGAAACAAGTCTGCCTATATTAGTTGTAAACTGAAAATATTCCTCCATATTGGATAAAACCGTTACATAAAATAAAAAGATAACATTTAGTTGGCATTATATAAGGAGACATTGGAAGGTAGGTGGATTTTAATTATTCTTTGGAATATTATTGATTGTTTTTCTCTATCTTAATTTCTTTTAAATCAATTATTCTGTTTGAAATTTGATTTTATAACTGTCATAAAAAACAACACTGTCAATACACAAATTATATTGCAAAAAAAACCTGGCAAATCCGAAAATACTGTTAATTATGCACATGATTAAGCCGTAAACAGATACTAGCACATACTCCGCCATTTTTTATTTTCCATTTTGCTCATCTTTTCCACCATATGTATAAATAAAAAACAATAAATAAAAAGCGTACATATTTTTACATTTGAAAGATGTTTAATACGTAATGAAATGTATTCTAAGGCATATTTCAATTCCGTTTAAAAAGTTTGAAATAATATCATGCTGACCCCACCCATAAGCATATTGCAAGATTTCATTGTACGACGCAATTATCCTGCCGTGCTCGGCAATTTAGAATACGGTTAGGTCACAGTATAGCCAGTTTAACAATCAGTATATACCATTACATACCATCCCCACCCCGACATATACGATATGGGTGGGACCATACATATACTTTGGCAAATATTCATTCTTATATTGTATAATAGTCTTTATTAAGTATACTGCAGCTTCAAATAATGGACGAATATGAACATATTTCTCTAATTTAAGCCGGAAATCAAGATATTATGGTTATTAACAATATTTAAAGGGACACATGGCAACTTCGATTTTTTAATAACTCGCCGCGTCCCGTAAGTTTTTCTAAATAAAATATTACCGATAATATAGTCAAACATATGGTAGATTAACATAACGAAGACAGTTGAAAACTAAAATTGTATTTAAATATATTCAAGCAGATTTAAAGTCAAAATGCTACTGGATTAATAAATCGAGACTGAGGCTAATTTTAATGCTTGATAAATACTTCAAGATTGTCATTTGTCAGTTTAATGGCAAACCGTTTTTCCCCAGTCTAATACCACTTTAACCTAAATGATAACATGGCGGAAACACGAACTTCACAATTGACACTTAAACTTTTTACAAATCCTAATGCGACACAATTACAACTAAATATAACATTTTTAAAAACATAGCCACTTAACATTTGATTATTATATGCATAGACCTACATACGTATTTATATCCATGTTATGTGTCATGCAGTTCCGTATTAACAATGAACCGGGGAAAAAGTCAAAGATACAATAATGTGTGACATAGTTTTAATATAACCATCGACTTTATTATTGAGGATATACACATTTAGTTTGCGTTGAATCTTCATTGCGGCCCTCTTATTAATATAATATTAAACATAATGTAGACGGACATTATACACGTGATTTAACATATAAACCATTTTACATGTACGTTAAACATTATTTACACTATCTCCACGTACATACAATTATGTTCAAGCAGAATTAAACTAATGAGTATATAACCAAAACATTTAATTAATTACTATCAATATGGTACTCAAATATACATGCTATGAACATTTCGATTAATCCTTATTTCGGACCCTTCACCTATTGTATAAAAGTGTTATGAAAGGGACTTTCAGTATTTACGTTCACCCAGTAAACTATTCCATACAGCTGATCCTGTATATATATGTTAAACTTCGCTTACTACTACCAGTCTTATAATGCTACTGCTGCTACTACTACTACTACTACTGCTACTGCTACTGCTACTGCTACTACTAGTCTTATAATGCTACTGCTGCTACTACTACTACTACTACTACTACTACTGCTGCTACTGCTACTATTACTACTACTACTATTACTGCTACTACTACTACTGCTACTGCTACTACTACTGCTACTACTACTACTGCTACTACTACTACTACTACTACTGCTATTGCTACTACTACTGCTTCTGCTACTTCTACTGCTACTGCTACTACTACTACTACTACTACTACAACTATTACTGCTACTACTACTACTACTGCTACTGCTGCTGCTGCTGCTACTGCTACCACTGCTGCTGCTGCTACTGCTACTGCTAATCGTCACTATTTCTTATATAGGGTATACACATTTAGTTAACACTAATTTTCCATCTGGCCCGCTACAATTATGTGGATTTGATAATCTTAAGAAGAATATACATTTTTTGTTTTAATATTCATATGTTTGTCTGACAGTAACTTTTAGAAATGACACCAATTTACTCATTGTTGTTATTATATCATAATGACTGTGGCCATGAATGAGCTAACATTTTGAAAACCATGCCGGAAATTAAATTGTTTGCACAGGTGTTTTCGGTCGAGCATATCTCCCTGTTTCTATTGATAAGGGCAGATTGCATATTCTAAATTTAGCAAGAATGCGTTGATGACCCCTACTAGATTATATATTTCTATTAAACAAAAAAACTCGTATAATCTGAACAGTGTCTATTCCGAAATCCGGCCAACCGAAACAGTCCCAAAACACCATGTTGTAGAGCATGCAGAGTAAGAAGGATGATTTTAAGCTGGATGTTTATGAGTGTATATGTGCTCCTAGAAAGTAAAGTATGTCTGTAAAACGTAAGGGTCGTGGAGGTCACGGTGGTGTATGTTTGTTTGTCAAAGAAAGTATATCAAAGGGAATCATAATTTTAGAGAAAGACTGTAATGGCTTTATATGTGTTAAGTTAGATAAAGTTTATTGTAACTTAGACAATGATATTTGCATTTGTTTTGCATATATTCCACCAAATTATTCGATTTATTTTAAATCTCATGAAACAGGTTTTTTTTGTAAATGCTAGTAAAACTGTAGCTATGGTATGTAAATTAGGCGCAAAAATGGATAATGTTGATTTATTTTATGACAATATAAAACTAGATACCGTTAAACAATTCACTTAATTAGGTGTTACTATGTCATCAAATGGAAAATTTTATTGATCTCAAAAAGATTTGGCAGATGAAATTATTCGATGGTATGATCCTGCCAATTTTAATTATGAAGCTGAAATATGGGGATTTCATAAAGCTCCTGATAAAGAAAGAATATATTTCAAATTTCTTAAACAAATTCTAAACGTCAGAACGCAAACTCCAAATGCTTCAGTATATGGAGAATTGGGTAAGGTTCCTCTAGATATTGTACGTAAGGAAATAATTCTTACATTTTGGTTCAAAAGTATTTAAGGTACAAGGCTCTTTAATCAACGAAGTTTATAAATATCAAGTAAATAATAATGTTCGTGGGTCCTGGCCTCAGAAGTTCAGCGTTTGTTAAACGATCTAGGTTTCAACTATTCATGGAATAATACTAATACTCTTCAATTATCGAAAGTTATAGAGCGACTAATTGACCAGTATAATCAGCAAAGGTATTCGACATTAGCTACATAAACAAAGCCGTAAACCTACAAGAAAATTAAAAATAATATTGGAGTTGAAAAGTACTTGTGTATAACTGATTTGCAAACGAAAGTCATCGTATTTCTTTGACAAGACTAAGGTGTTCTGCCCATAAATTAGCTATAGAAGAAGGTAGATTTAAAAATGTAGAGAGATCTGAACGTAAATGTGTATTCTGTCAAATGAATGTAATCGAAGATGAATATCATTTTGTTTTAGTTTGTCCATGTTTTCGAGATATTAGAATTGAGTGTCTTCTACTATTGTCACTGGCCAAATTTACAAAAAATTAAATAGTTACTTACTTCTAGCCAGTCTAGTGTATCATGTAAATTGCCAAACTATGTATATTCATAGATCTACATACATCTACGTACCTGTATATCCATGGTATATTTAGCGATTTGAGACGTGAGAGTATAATAGGTAATTAACGTGAATTATTGATATTAACGTAATAGTTATTATGATTGTAAACCATTATTCAAGTGTCTGAAAAACATAGTTTTAGCCTACTGGCCTAAGACTTATTTCCTGAAGAATTGCTATTGTGTGAAACCGCCAGTGCGAGGACTGATAGCACGAGTTGTAAACATAATCAACTTGACCGAAATGTAAACATCCACTGTACAAACACATTATATTTACTGAGTTATTTTTTCTTTCTCTCTTTCTTTTCTGATGATTTGTTTTCCTCTGTATTAGTTATGCTATATACTATTCGAAATTGTTTGTTTAAAATAGTAGTTGTACGTGCTCTTTTGTAGCTTTACTCCATGATAGTATTATACATGCTCTTCTCAATGTAATGTAACCGCCTAATTGTAATAGGCGATGAACATAGTATGATGTTTATGCTGAATAAAATAATTGAATTGAATAGAAAGATAGATAGATAGATAGATAGATAGATAGATAGATAGATAGATAGATACTTCATTGACTTAAACTATTACAGTTTTTCATCATTACAGATATGATAATTATAATATACACACACGTGACATATATAGTTTTTTCGTTTTTTCGTTTTTTCCGTTTTTCGAAAATTGTAGAATTGACCATAACATGGTCAATATTTGTCAAAATTCATCAAAAAAACATAAAATCATCAAAATTGTAGAATTGACCATAACATGGTCAATATTTGTCAAAAAAAATTTTAAAAATTCATCGCGTTTGCCGAATCGCGTTTGCCGACCAAATCGCGTTGCCGCCCAATCACCCGCCAGGACCAAATCGCGTTTGTCGCCCATAGCAAAAATACATAGCCGGGGGTTCTGAACCAAACCCCCATAACATGGTCAACCTACCTACCCGCCAGGTTGACAAACTACATAGTCCACCTGCCCATGATATATATTTCTAGACCAAAATATATATATGGCTTCGCCCACCATGGCTTCGCTATGGTCGCCTACCACACAAAGACGAACGATGCTCAACGTATCGTCTTACCAGCATGCCGGTGACTTGGCTTCGCCATGATCGCCCGCCATCGCCATGGACTAAAATACATAGCCCTACCAGACGAACGATGAGCAGCGAGGTTTCTGGCCCATTGGGAATTGAAGGGGTCACAGATTGGATGTCATTTTGCAGAACCAGTTGAATTTTGCCATTTGGTGCGCGACAACTTGGATGTGGCATTGATTTCAACAACCATCTAAAAGCTGATGCCTTGCGCCATGGACTAAAAATACATAGCCGGGGTTCTGAACCAAAACCTAAACAGCTGCTTGAACTCATCCAGATGCAAACAACATATATAGAGGAGCTTAAAGCAGCCCATGATGATGTGGTCAATATCTGTCAAAAAACCCATAACCTACCTGTCCATGGACTAAAAAATATATAGCCCGCCTGACTCAAAAATATATTTCTAGACCAAAATATATATATGACTTGGCTTGACCCGCCAGGTTGACAAAAACATAGCCGGGGTTCTGAATCAAACCCCATAACATGGTCGCCTACCCCACACAAAGACGAACGTCCGCCAGCGTTTGATCGTGACCTAGAATGCAGCGAGGTCACAGGGAATTGAAGGGGTCGCCCGTTCTGGACCAAAACCCCATAACATAGTCAATATCTGTCAAAAAACCATAACCTACCTGTCCATGGATTAAAATACATAGCCGGGGGTTGTCGCCAAAAAACCTGAAATGTTTGATTTGTGTGGACCATAATCACTAAATCATCAAAATGGTGGACTAAAAATCACTAAAATTCTGGACCAAAACCCCATAACATAGTCAATATCTGTCAAAAAACCATGACCTACCTGTCTATGACGGTAAAATACATAGCGCTCAAAATATATATATTTCTAGACCAAAATATACATATGGCTTGGCTTCGCCATGGTCGCCTACAGTGGCTTTGCCTACCACACAAAGACGAACGATGCTCAACGTATCGTCTTACCAGCAGGTCGCCAGCGTTTTATCGTGGTGCAGCGAGGTCACCGGTGACTTCGCCATACCTACAGTCCATGGTATTGACATTATCAGACAACAGTGAGGTATGGGCGCCTGATCATTTCAAAGATAGAATAGAGGAGGCAAGTGTAGAACCACTTGGATTGAAACCAACAAAACATAGCTATCATGCATATGACTTAGTCATTCCGAAAAGTGAAGAGGATGTTGAAAGCGATCAAGAAAGCAAAGTGAAGCCTAAAAAGAAACACGTTGTAAAGATTACAACGACGGCAACGTTTTTTTAGATGGCCTGGATTTGTGAAGCGAAGACGTTAAAATAAAGATTATCAACGAAGTCGCTAAAAACGAAGACGTCAAAAATACGGGTTCCAAAGTAAACCAAAAGACTGATTTGGTTGAGGAAGGATCGTTGTTTGTTACCAGCGATACCTTTGACGAAAAAAAGATGTTTTTTTCCGACCAAATTTACGAACATCCCGTATACGCGTATCAGAATGTTAACATACTTTACTCGTACGACGATAATACGACAGCACCCTTGGTTGTAAAAACGCATAAAATGTTTTCTTGCAGTCTTTCCAACTATACAGACGCCTTGGGTGACTACTATAAAAAAAGCGTTAGGGTTGACCCAAACCAGGTGTGCCCTCATTATACAAGCCAATAAAGATTCCACTACATGCGTCGGTGTCGTATATTTTTTTTTATATATATTTTGTTGTGCCCGGGCTTACTACTACAAAAAAAGGGGATCGCGTCTCTAAAAAAAAAAAAGAGGGTTTTTGCTGGCGGGCGGTAAAACAGATAAATTTTTGTAAAAGAGGAACCGTCTATGCCAGCGCGTATACCCTTGAAAAAAAAAAAGTCCGGTATTTTTTTGGGACCGGTAGAAAAAGGCAAATTAAAGGAGGAACTGGATGTGCAAAAAAAACTAAGAGACCTTTTTTTTATACCACGTTTTCAAAGCCTTAACCCATTTTAAAAAAACGACTGAGAGGATATAAATTGTTTTAAAGATTCCGCGTCTCTGGCTCCATCGTACGCCACTTTTTTTTCCGGAGGGAAAAAAAAGCATGTAGCTGGGAAAGCCTCTAAATTTTTCCGGGTAAATTTGAGAAATATTTTTTTTGGCGAGTTGTTTTTCGAAAGGTCTTTCGCCATCTTCTTGTATCGTCGCGGTCTCCACCACCCCCATAGCCGCAAATTTTTGAAACTCGGGTTTTGCCGCGCCGCATTGACCGCACTGAGGTTAATTGACAAGTACGTGCTTGGGTTGGAGTGCGACATCAAGGAAAAAGAAACTTATAAAAAGTGTCATTACCATAGCATTACATTTAAGGATGATTCCACACTCCGACATCACCTATCAGGATTTTGAGAGATTAAAAACATAAATGGTACATTCGATGGGGAATATTTTTCAAAATTGAGTAATGCTAATAGCAATGCTAACAGCAAATGAGTAATGCTAATAGCAATGCTAATAGCAAATGAGTAATGCTAATAGCAATGCTAACAGCAAAATAAGTCCCATATAGCCCCAAAATACACACAGACGATGTTAAACAATTACAGAACATATCAAAATATATACAGACTATACTCAAACGATACCCAGACGATGTCAAAATATATACAGACGACGCTAAACAATCTTCAACTACACACAGAAGATTCCAAACAGTCATCAACTGCATACAAAAGATTTCAAACAGTCTTTAACTGCATACAGACGATGCTAAACAATCTTCAACTACACACAGAAGATTCCAAACAGTCATCAACTGCATACAAAAGATTTCAAACAGTCTTTAACTGCATACAGACGATACTAAAATTGGTTGTGTTCTAATATTATTTTAAAATAATATTAAAATATATTGTAATATAAAAACATGGAAAACAAAAGAGGATACTTGACACAAGAACAAATAGAAGAACTTCGTGGACTACGTGGACAAATATCTGCGAACCAAGCGATGAAAAGATATAGAATTGGACATGACAAACTAAGGAAGATATAGAACCCTCGTATTACAAGGGAAGACCCTCGTATTACAAGGGAGGAAGAGAATGAAAAACCATATACGGCAGACGAACTTATACCACATGACAACATAGTACATACAATATTAAAAGAAATAGCTACACCAGAAGATGTGGTGTATAATCTGGAAACCATAGCAGAAGAAAGTCGCAAACAGACGCAACTTCTCTCCCGTCTGTTGGAAAAACAAAAAGAAGAAACAGATGACATAGATTTGTTGCTGGAACAGCAGGAAGATGATGTTTTGGAAGACGAACAAGAAGAGAAACAAACATATTCCATGCAAGAGATAGGGAAAACGGTAAATGGTTTTAAAAATTTTGCATTCATATATATGGGTATAATGACAGCTATATCAGTTTTGGGGATAACATGGAAAAATGTAAAGACACCTAAACTACAGGCAACAGCTCCAGTAGAGACGCCTAGACCAAGTTTGTTTAAGAAAGCACCAGACCCGTTTGATTCATTTTAAGGAGCTGTGTGCAACAGATTTTTTGACGGGAATTATGAAATAAGCTATTATAAACTTGAACTGCAGAAGGAGCATCATGCAGACGTTTGATGATGTAGACCAGGCTATGAAACAGTATTATTACATAACTGGCAAACAGTTGCTTTTGGAACCGGAGTCCAAGTTGAGTGATTTTTATACACCATCAACAGAATAGAGAAATTACGTTTATTGTGGTGGGCATGGCTGCAACTGGATTTGTAGCGTACAAATTGAGTTCATAGTTTAAAACTATATAAAAAATAGTTTTAAACTCTAAGCTGCGGCGGTCTCATCTTCGTTATTTCACTTTTTTCGTTTAACCACGACTTCAGGTTCAGACTCGCTCTCAGAGACATGGTTGGTGGTAGGTTCGCTTTCAGACTCGCTCTCAAACTCGCTCTCAGACTCGGATACTGTCTTGGCGTGACTCTTTTTCGCTGTCTTGACGTGACGCTTTTTCGCTGTCTTGGCGTGACGCTTTTTTCTTTTTCGGTTCTCCACTTTTCGGAATGACTAAGTCATATGCATGATAGCTATGTTTGTTGGTTTCAATCCAAGTGACCTCGCTGTATTCTAGGCCTTACCACGATAAAACGCTGGCGACCTGCTGGTAAGACGTAACTAAATGCTGGTAAGACGATACGTTGAGCATCGTTCGTCTTTGTGTGGGGGACCATGGCAAAGCCACTGTAGGCGACCATGGCGAAGCCATGGCGGGCGAAGCCAAGCCATATGTATATTTTGGTCTAAAAATATATATATTTTGAGCCAGGTGGGCAATGTATTTTACCGTCATGGACAGGTAGGTTATGGTTTTGACAGATATTGACTATGTTATGGGTTTTGGTCCAAAACGGGCGACCCCTTCAATTCCCTGTGCGGAGCGAAGTCACCGGTGACCTCGCTGCATTCTAGGTCACGATCAAACGCTGGCGGACGTTCGTCTTTGTGTGGGGTAAGCGACCATGTTATGGGGTTTTGATTCAGAACCCCGGCTATGTATTTGTCAACCTGGCGGGTCAAGCCAAGTCATATATATATTTTGGTCTAGAAATATATTTTTTGAGTCAGGCGGGCTATGTATTTTTTAGTCTATGGACAGGTAGGTTATGGTGTTTTGACAGATATTGACCACATCATCATGGGCTGCTTTAAGCTCCTCTATATATGTTGTTTGCATCTGGATGAGTTCAAGCAGCTGTTTAGGTTTTGGGTCAGAACCCCGGCTATGTATTTTAGTCCATGGACCACCGGCATGCTGGTAAGACGATACGTTGAGCATCGTTCGTCTTTGTGTGGTAGGCGACCATAGCGAAGCCATATATATATATTTTGGTCTAGAAATATATATGTCATGGACAGGTGGGCTATGTATTTTGTCAACCTGGCGGGCGACCATGGATAGGTAGGTTATGGGGTTTTGGGCAGATATTGACCATGTTATGGGGTTTTGGTTCAAAATTTTGGTGATTTAGCGATTTTGGTGATTTTTGATGACGCGATGTCGTTGTCATCGCTGTCGCTGATGTCGCTGATGTCGCTGATGTCGCTTTTGGTCGTGAAGTCTCTTTTAGTGATTTTTGGTGATGTCGCTGATGTCGCTGATGTCGTTTTTTTTGATTTTGGTCGTGAAGTCGCTGATGTCGCTGAAAAACCCCCCGGCTATGTATTTTTAGTCCATGGCGGGCCGTCCTCTGTGTGCGCGCCCAGGTGGACTATGTAGTTTGTCAACCTGGCGGGTAGGTAGGTTGACCATGTTATGGGGGTTTGGTTCAGAGCCCCGGCTATGTATTTTTGCTATGACGATTGGTCCTGGCGGGGCGATTGGTCGGCAAACGCGATTTGGTCGGCAAACGCGATGATTTTTTTTTTTTGACAAATATTGACCATTTTATGGTCAATTCTACAATTTTACCGTTTTTACCGTTTTTAGCGTTTTTAGCGTTTTACCGTTTTGAGCGTTTTTACCGTTTTACCGTTTTTAGCGTTTTTAGCGTTTTACCGTTTTTAGCGTTTTTAGCGTTTTTAGCGTTTTTGGTCGGGAAAAAAATCAAAAAAAATTGAATTCGGTCGGGAGCTCTCAGAAACTATATATATGTGACAGATATTAACATTGCAAATACAACAAAATAATCACTACTTTTTGTTTTGTTTCATGCCTAGTTTAACAAGCAAACACATACACATATTATGGTATGTCAATGATAAACGAGGATGTTCTAAAATAAGATATCTAGTGTGTTTTTTTAGTCTGTTAAAATGGATGTAGATAGACTTAATACAAGTTCATCGGAAATGAATTGACTTAAAGGTGAAATATAGCGTGTCTTTTGAGCATATATTCTGAAATATATCTATATAATATACAATCTGTTCAAATATTACACTTATTGGTTTCCCCGTTTTCTCACAGTAGCCAATTTTATCTCATAGCGCACACGCTTCGAATTTCGCCCTTTTTGAAGACAGGTAAGTGTCACGTGATCCTGTGACGTCATTGGTACCAAACGATTAGCGGTGTCGCATTGAGTTGTATAGTATTGTCTATGTAGGATTACGTTTTATGGTACGTGTTAAAAATGCCGTGAGCTGTAGCTTGGTGTCAAAGTGTGCATAAAAAATGACAATCTAATAACACCAGTTTCTTTCGTTTTCCTAATCAGGTTAATGATAGATTAAGATTTGAAGTGTGGGTGGACCGCTGTCGACGAAAATCGCCCGTCGCGTCAAAAAAATGGGAACCTTCGAAAGACGCGCGAGTTTGTAGTAAACACTTTGAGTTGGATTCGTGGGAAGTCCATCCTTTGGTTTCATTTTCACTGAATTTGGAGGACAAACGGCCATGCAGATTAAAAAAAACAGCGATACCAACAATATTTTCTTACAAAAATGGGAAGTGCCTAACCCCGCCGTCTCCGAGCAAGTTTTATTCGCCGATTCGACCGGCGTTGAGGTAGAAATTATTAAATGAGGTAGGATAGAAGTTTTTGTTCAGTTATCTTAGCAATTCCTCGGGTATGTGTATGATAAATTGTAGAAAGGTATATAGTCTTAGATCTGTACATCGTGATTGTTTAGCTGTTGAATTAGATGCGCATACGTCTTACGTGAACGGCGCTAATATAATGTAGCCGTCTTTGGTTTAGCATATAAATGTAAATGAATTCGGTGAAATAAACACTGTGTCGTTGATTCAATATATATTTTGTAGTATTTTTTTTTTTCTTTTTTTTTTTTTTTATAAATTATACACCTTTTTCTTCCAATAGTGTTATAGATTTATATAGAGTTATATATCGGTCTCTGGATTTGAAAATAATGACAAAATGTTTCATGGATGTCTATTAAAAGGCAGAAAATTGATAATGTTACTAGCTATTATATTAGTTGAGTAATGTTGCATGGCAAAACAACAACAATAACGGCTTTTACCTCATGCAGTAAGTAAACTAAGTGCTTTACAAGCATATATATATACTTTATATTCTAAATCAAAAATTTGATCTGTTATGTCTGTTTTTTCGATCTCTACATGTACATAATACATAATGTCGTGCTCATTTGACTATATTATTTAGATCATAGTATTTTTCACTCTTCGTGCGCGATGAACTAGTTTCTCACGCATCATATATCCGTCTTATGCAATACGCGGCTCGCCGCGGCGGTATTGCACCTCTCACGGCATTGCAATATACAGGAAATGTAGGCATATCATAAAACTACGTTTCCCTAAATGGTGCGTGCTTTTGTCATATACCGACGTATGTACCCTTATTAGGCTGTACTTCAATAGGGCACCGCAATAGTTGATTAGTCGGTGTGTGGTATATTGTTAGTTGGGGGCACGTGGAGAAAGCGTGTCATACTGCAAATCCGAATCTCATACACCACTATAGAGTGTTTGCAGGCGGCGGGAACTTATGGTATATAGAATACTATAGAAATTAGATGCTGTTTCATTTATTTATTTATTTAACAATTACACTTACTAGACTCTAAATATATTTTTTCAATGTCTACTTTTCGGCAAAAATAAAGTCCTTAATCTGACGCTCGTATTAATGTACACGTATTAGACCATGTTCATTCATTCGGAATATACTGCATTTCGCGCTTAGTGTAAATGTACCGAGCTATTGCAGCGTTGCTGGTGACTTACAGTCAGAATTTCGATGAAAACAATGCCAACACGACCAAGCTCTTCATTTGCATCTGCACCGCGTTCAACTTCCTCATCGGTTGATGAATCCGAGGTATTTTCATCCTCAGACACGAATTATGGCTCAAAATCGTTAGGTTGCACATTGTGCAACCGTCTTATCATGGGCATTTCATCTGACTCAGCATCATAGTCGCTTAATTCCGACATTTTCACACACACTATACTGTTTTTGCGTGCTTTCCCTATGTACAAATGGTTTCGTTTTGTTCCCAATGACGTCACTTCCGGTTTTACGAGGAAGAGTTTTCCCCCTTTGATTTTTTTTCAATTTTTTAGCGAAGCCTGTTCGTCTTTTCGGTTTTTATCTTAAAAAACATATTTTCACTAAACATACATCAATAGCATAGTAAACATCGTATATATAATGATATTTAATAATTAAAAACATATCAACAACGGATTTGCTGATTTAGGACAAATTTCATCTTTAAACTAAGAATAATCTTTTTGTTTAATGTAATGACTACAACAATTCCACAAATTTAAACATGCTTGGTCTAGTTGTGTAATATTTAGGAATGTATTTGTTTCTAATGTTAGAGTAAGTAGTACAGATCAAAATAAAATGGTACTCGTCTTCAATATCGTTAGTGTTACAAATTTAGCACACTCTTTCGTTTCTCTCCGTTCTCCCTATTGAGTATCCCCTGTTTCTATTCTTAAACAATGAGCGGATAATCTTATTTTTGTTATACAACTTCTTAATTGTTTGGAGCATAATGTTTCTAGATATGTTTCAAAATCAAAATTCTCTTTCACCACCTTATATAGCGTTAAAACTATACTGCCTTCTATATCAGATCTCCATTGTTGCATGAAATTATCTATTAATCTTTAATATTAAAGGAAATAGTTTAAAACTAACACTCATGGGATTATCCCAGACATTATTAAAATCGTAACTGTTTAGGATAAACCTTATATTAGTTAGCCAATTCTTAGCGCCCTTATTTCAGTTAGATAACAAATCCTTATATATTGCTTTTAGTATAATGTTCTCTGTAGACAATAGTTTATACCAATATTTGGTCATTTTTACATATCTATTAATGTATAAGTGGTAACGAGAGAGCTCTCCGTAAATACCAGCATTGCTTGTGGTAAGTTTAACACCTAAAATAATTTTACAAAATTTTAACTGTATTCTCTCAATATATTTTGATTTTGTAATCCCCCTTATTTCACTTCAAGAATTTAATATTGATGCCACAAAAGCATCGAAAAGCTGAAGAGATAATTTTGGTTTCAATTCATGTTTTCGTATATTAACCAAGAGTATATTCATTGCTTTAAAGGCTTTTCCACAAATACATTGTTGGTTTCATGATCATATATACATACACAGGATGCGCTTTCATGATCATATATACATACACAATCTGCGCTTTCAGGATCCTATATACATACACAATCTGCGCTTTCATGATCCTATATACATACACAGTCTGCGCCTTCATGATCCTATATACATACACAGTCTGCGCTTTCAGGATCCTATATACATACACAGTCTGCGCTTTCAGGATCAAATATACATACACAGTCTGCGCTTTCATGATCATATATACATACACAGTCTGCGCTTTTAGGATCATATATACATACACAGTCTGCGCTTTTATTATCATATATACAGATACAGTCTGCGCTTTCATGATCATATATACATACACAGTCTGCGCTTTCATGATCATATATACATACACAGTCTGCGCTTTTAGGATCATATATACATACACAGGCTGCGTTTTCATGATCATATATACATACACAGGCTGCGCTTTCATGATCCTATATACATACACAGTCTGCGCTTTCATGATCATATATACATACACAGTCTGCGCTTTCATGATCATAAATACATACACAGTCTGCTCTTTCATGATCCTATATACATACACAGTCTGTGCTTTCATGATCATATATACATACACAGTGCTTTCATGATCCTATATACATACCCAGACTGCGCTTTCATGATCCTATATACATACACAGTCTGCGCTTTCATGATCCTATATACATACACAGTCTGCTCTTTCATGATCCTATATGCATACACAGTCTGTGCTTTCATGACCATAAATGCATACACAGTCTGCGCTTTCATGATCATATATACATACACAGTCTGCGCTTTCATGATCATATATACATACACAGTCTGCGCTTTCATGATCATATATACATACACAGTCTGCGATTTCATTATCATATATACATAAACAGTTTGCGCTTTCATGATCATATATACATACACAATCTGCGCTTTCATGATCATATATACATGGGTGTAGCGTGGTAGATTATGTTATATGTAACCCTGTTGTGTTGCCATATTTTACTAGCTTCAGAGTACATGAACCGAATATACTTTCTGATCACTGTGCTATTACATTTTCTTTGAAAAACAATGCTGTATTAAACAAATGTCAGCCTGATATACTTCCAACTGAACATTTGGATTCTATTGATTATTGTTATAAATGGGGACATGATACATATGAACAGTTTAAAACGTCAGTGGGTGGAAACGATTTTCAGTTAGAACTAGAAGATTTATCAGAGAACTTACGGAATATTGAAACCCTTGACGAGCTTGAAACAAATCTTTCTTGTTTTTATAACATGATAGAAAAGGTGTGTGACCCAATCTGTACGAAAAAGGTTAATAATAATGTTACACATAAACCAAAAATGAAAAATCAGCCATGGTTTGATAATGAATGCAAAGAAAGTAGGAATCAATTTTATAAGAATTTAAATAATTATAGAAAATCTGACTGTACAGAAAACAGAAAAGCTATGACTCAGTCTAGGTCTCATTATAAAACAGTCATTAGAAATAAGAAAACAAGTTTTAGTAAACAAAAAACTCAGAAATTAGAGTCACAGAGATATAAAAATGCAAAGGAATATTGGAAACTCCTGAAAACGGCGAGCACTGGAGTGCCAAAATCAAATATAACGACCTCTCAATTTGCAAATTATTTCAAATCAATAAACGATCCAGAATCTGTATTTTTCCAACCAGATGATGATATTTTATATTTTAATAATAGAATGTTAAACAATGAACTACAAATAATGTTTGAGGAACTTAATATTGAAATCAGTCAAGCAGAAATTCATAAAGCATGTAAAGAGTTAAACAACAACCGCTCAGGCGGATCGGATTATGTCATAAATGAAATTTTCAAATACGGTTGCATGTATTTAGATTCATACTTAGTGAACGTTTTTAATAAGATTTTTGATATGGGTTATTTCCCTTCTCACTGGACGGAAGGCTATATTGTACCACTTTTTAAAAAAGGAGATATAAACCAACCAGAAAACTATAGAGGGATAACATTACTGAGTACATTCGGTAAATTATTCACAAGAATTTTAAACAACAGGTTAACTACATGGGCTGAGGATTATTATATTTATATTGAAGCACAGGCTGGTTTTCGAAAACATATGGGAACTATTGATAACCTATTCGTTCTCCATGGTTTGATAAATCATATATTGAATGAAAAAAAAAGTTATATGTAACTTTCATAGATTTCACTAAAGCTTTTGATTTGTTGGTTAGACAAAACATATTCTATAAACTTATGCAATATGGAGTGAGAGGTAAAATCCTTAATATTATTAAATCACTGTATACGAACATAAAATCAAGAGTAAAGTATCAAAACCAGCTTAGTGACAGTTTTAGCTGTTTTCTTGGAGCGCCGCAGGACGATTGTTTGTCACCTTTTATATTTTCTATGTATGTAAATGATTTAGAAGAATATTTTACACTAAATGGTTTTAAAGGTATCAATACTGGAATGTTAAAGTTGCTGTTACTATTATACGCTGATGACATAGTGATATTTTCGGATACTGAAAAGGGGCTACAAGATGGGTTAGATATACTGTACAGTTATTGCCAGAAATGGAAATTGGTCGTAAATGAAAATAAAACGAAAGTCATGCTTTTTAAAAAAGGCGGTCAGATAAAAAGGAACCTATTGTTCACATATAATAATACTGTAATTGAAATTGTAAATAAGTTTACCTATTTGGGAATTGTCTTTACCACAGGCGGTTCTTTTGATCAAACGTTCGAATCATTAAGTGGCCAGGCATTAAAGGCAATCTTCAAAATGAAGTCGTATATAAATCAATTTACTGACTTATCGGTCAGTCACACTTTAGACATTTTTGAAAAACTCATTTTGCCAATATTAAATTATGGCGCAGAGATATAGGGATTCTCAAATGCGGAAAAGTTAGAGAAAGTACACCTTCAATTTTGTAAACAACTTTTATGTGTTAAAACACAAACTCAAAACAATTTCATATATGGAGAACTCGGGAGAGTCCCTTTAAAAATTCAACGTATGGCCTATATTATCCGGTTCTGGTTAAAAATTACACGTACGAGTGATCGCAAATATATAAAAAACATGTATAATGTTATGTTAGATGATCTGATCGTAAACCCAAATAAATTAAACTGGGCATCTCAAGTTAAAGGGTTATTGGAACGAACAGGATTTAATGAAGTTTGGTATTCTCAAGGAGTAGAAAACATAACGTATTTCATTAATATATTTAAACAACGAATTAAAGATATGTTTATACAAAATTGGAATGCTGAATTATCGGATTCCACTAGAGCTAGTACATACAGAATAATATCAGATTTCAGGTTTAAGTATTATCTAGATGTACTAAATATAAAGAAATTTAGAGCTTTTTTTACAAAACTAAGAGTCTCTAGTCACAGGTTAGAAATAGAAACTGGTCGATGGCATAGACACGATAAAACACCAAGATCCGAAAGAAAATGCCAGCTATGTAATATACTAGAAGACGAATTTCACTTTGTATTGGAGTGTTCACTATATCAAGATATAAGAAAAGAATATGTTAAAAAATATTTTTGGAAACGGCCAAACATACCAAAATTTATTGAACTTATGACAACAGAAAACAAGAGTTTATTAAAGAAACTGTCCGTTTTCATTTGTAAAAGTTTTAAAAGAAGAGACGACATGTTTTATAAATAAATATCACTTTTCTCCATTTTTCTCCAC
This sequence comes from Cyrtodaria siliqua, assembly GCA_037043455.1. Taxonomy (NCBI): domain Eukaryota; kingdom Metazoa; phylum Mollusca; class Bivalvia; order Adapedonta; family Hiatellidae; genus Cyrtodaria; species Cyrtodaria siliqua. Next base: position 376,019 of record JAWPHD010000207.1, on the reverse strand, counting down.
AGGTATAAATGTGTTCTGATCAGTACTTAGGAATATTAATTTAAAAATATATATTAAACACTTATATACTTAATAGTTGTCAAATACTTTTTAACTAGTAACATATACAGATGATCTTGAAACTCACCTATGAAATTATACAAATTGTCATTAACTGGAAAATATTGTGTGTATTTCATATACATGTTTATATGTATGTACTATTTGCATGTGAACTGTTGGGCGTAATGCCTTATGTTTGAATAAAATATCTATCTATCTACATACACAATCTGCGCTTTCATGATCATATATCCATACACAGTCTGCGCTTTCATGATCATATATACATACACAGTCTGCGCTTTTATTATCATATATACAGATACAGTCTGCGCTTTCATGATCATATATACATACACAGTCTGCGCTTTCATGATCATATATACATACACAGTCTGCGATTTCATTATCATATATACATAAACAGTCTGCGCCAGGGGCGTTCCTGGGCATACGCACTTTATATAAGACAGCATGGGACGACACGCCTGTAGGAATTGTGAGGCATACTAGAAAGTCTGTAATAGACCTTGCTATATATAAGTGGGGACTAAAGTAGCCCGGGATAGGAAATCTATTAAAGAAACTCGCAATATAAAACTCAAGATTGCCATGTGTCCCAGATCATACTGACCTAGATTAGGCAGGAGTCACTGATAAACCCAGTGCAGTATGTGCTATATCGAGTGCAAGAGCCAGAATACACTACATTGTCGGATAATCTACCACTGCTAATGCGGAACCAGCATAGAGCATTAAAGGACATTTTGTCAAAACTGATTACACATTTTTACATAAAGAGATACTAAAACATACCTAACCATGTCTACATAAGTCTCCCGTGTGGTTCCGGGGTGGGGGGCGTTTGGGTCCGGGGCAAAGAATAAGGCAACTGCAGATCCCGTTTGAGGGGTAGGCATGGGGGTAGAATCCCCCCACCCCAATTCATATTCATTTTATCATTTTGGGTTCATGCTCATTAAAGGTCTTCATTATGACCTCTGTATTGTTTCAGGTGTTTCAGCTGCCATCTCGCTCACATCACTAGAGCAGTGGCAGAAACACAATAAACGTTATAGGCCCGTTCTCCATATTTTATCTTGATGTACATGGAGGATGAGCCTGGCATGCTCATTCCTGTTAGGCGCCATATAACCTTTCATGTGTTTGTGCGCCTTAAAACCCAATTCAATTCATACGTGATAGTGAAACAGATATATTATATCTCAAAGACAAAATGAAAACTGATAAGAGAGAAATTAATCTCAAAGGCAGATTGAAACTAAATAACATGTGGGAAAGTGAGCACCTGTTTATTAATGTACCTTTAACAAACTCTTGTTTTAAGTAAGGTCTCCAGAAAGATAAATGATATTCAAGTGATCTAAGGTGAGACAATTGACCCATTTCAATTTGCAAGTTGGAAGTTTTCAAACAAGTAAGACTGCACATCTGATTAAGAATATTAACTAAAAGATATTCTCTTAAAGGTAGTGTATATATTACCGACCTACATTCCCGTGTTGCATATGGCAAAAGGGCACTCGCTGTTCCCAAGTTGACCCTATTTGTCGCCCGGCATCTCCATGGAGGCTCCATATTATGTGGGATAGTGGGATATGAAAAGAAAAGAAATAATGCTTATTAACTGTCTCGATACATGGCCGTATTGTCCAGCTTGTCGAGTCGTTTAACGATGAAGTAACTATGTGCTATAATCTGAACAGCTGTTTCGTGAAAATCTGCACCGGCGGCCATTAATTTCAGCATTACACGTAGATGTGCAGGGTGCATTGTTAAATCTATGAACATCGTGTTTTCGTTTGAAGTGCAAAAACCAATAAAGGCACTGTCTTATAAATCGGGATTATATTATGGTTTGCAATATGAAAATTGTTGAATCCTTGTTTGTAGCAATCTGAATTGTATTAAGGTCAATTGTATCAATGTAAAAATCTTACTGCATTAAAATCCAAAACCAGGAGTAGATAACTCTAGACAACTGTTTAATTAGATGTTTAGGTATTTGGAGATTTAGCTCCCCTCTTTTGTAATAATTATAATTATTTGTCATTTGATGGCTACATAATTAAACATAATTTGGTAACTCTTAATTTGACTCTCTAGTTTTGGGGTTTGGTCTGGCTGGTTAAAGCCGTTTATACAATATAGAGATTGGGTTCTCAAAATAGTTAAATTATATATTTACCTCGTTGTTGCTAGGTTTAGTAACGGTGTACATATGTTGTAAAATGTGGCTGTTGTTGGCGGGATAGATACCTTTACCATTTCTTTTTTCTTGACAAAAACAACAGCACGCTTCTGATCTCGTAAATTCATGAAATCGAACATGTCCGTTAAATTACCTTTATCTATTGACATGATTTACATGCAACGAATTTTGCTGAGATCATTTTCCCAAGGCGAATTAATCGTTTATTCGATTTGTGTGTTATTATATCGGGAATATTATATATCATACTTGGACACTTTTTACGATTTTATCTAACACTAAACACAACGTTATCAGCCATAACATAGATACAAGTGATATCACGCGCCGTGATGATATGAACAATTTGTATTCTGCCTATCGCTAGACCTCACGTCAATCATCAGAATCTCAGTAACCGATCTGTTTGATCGATACAGTAGCGGTCCTTCATGGCTGTATCTTTCATTATATGGTTCAGTAAATGATAACTAATTATTTGGTGAATTAAGTCTTTGTTCAGTGTTTAACGCCATTTTCCAGCACATTTTAGGCTATGAATGACGGTCGATTGTTTTGTGGTGGAAGCAGACCACTCACTTATTCCTGGGTAGAGCCAGTAATGTATACCTACCGCCATCCGTAAGAATCTACACTTTCTCACTTTCAAGTTGAACTCTCAACGGGATTCCAACCCGCATCGGTGAGAGTCGAGATGGAATACAACGTAGACGTCGATAACCCCTCGACCACGGAAGCACTCTGGATTAAGTTCAATGGAGCAAAACGAATGGAATGATCAATTGAAAAGTACACATAATATATATTTAAAGTAGCCATCCCGTCAACAACAGTCAAAATTTACAACATAATGTATATCGTTTCTAAACCTACTGACGAAGAGATATATATGTTACATATTTTGAAATCCAAACTCTATAGACACATAACTTGCTTTAACCAGACAAGCCAAACTCCAAGACAGGAGCGTCGTATTAAGGCTATCTATCTATCTATCTATCTATCTATCTATCTATCTATCTATCTATCTATCTATCTATCTATCTATCTATCTATCTATCTATCTACACAGTTAAAAAGCTTTATTGTATTTAAATGAACATCATAAAAGAAGCTGCGTGGTGATTGGTTGCTATGATCTGCTGCAAACATCTAGGTGATCATGTTTCTGTGACTGGTTCTATGAAATCTGCATGTACATCGGCGCCTGAACACCTAGACATAGTTGTAATGAACAGTTTTGAAGAATGAATTTGCCGTTATTTGACGGGTTAGTTTCTTTAACAAGGATACAAACAACACATAAACGCACCGTAGCTGGTCATACTACACCAATGCATTTTCCATAGGCCTACCTTATAGCTCTGAGATCTGTACTGAGTTCCCTAATATAGGATGCTATATTTTTTATTACTTGTTTTGAAAGATCTTAGTTTTATCAAAAAAAACATACAGAAGCCATACATTGAGTATGTTTTGAAAAAGCTGTTTGGGTCGGATGGTGCTGACCCACCTACTTGCATGTAGAAACATTAGGAAAATGTAAAATATACTTCTTGCTTTGATTATGCAACACATTATGAATACATTGCACAAATGTATGATTTAACCTTTATAAGTACTCTTCAAAAGTTGAATTTTAATTTTTTAGCAAGATTTGTTGGTTTGATTACCTTGACAACCAATCAAAATTAAGAGATTCTGTGTAATAGCTCCGAATTTACCTGGAACTTTTTCCCTGCCCGCTGATTGGTTGGTAATTAGTGTAGTCTGATCAGCTATATACAAACATACAAACAATGAATTCAATGAATAACATGTATGTTAGAGCAAATAGGGATTAAAACAAAAACGACGACCTTTACTCAACGAATCGGAAAACTTTCAATATCAAATCCTCTTTATTTTTTAGTGATATTGAAATTGGTTTGATTTTACTTTCAGATAAAAAATAGGATGGGCGACCAAGGTGGAGTGTACAAAGTCAATCTTAAGGAGATCTTGGAAAAGTACGTCTGGAAGCGTTTCAAAGAAGACAAGGGCTTCAGGGGTATGTTTTACAGACGCAGTAAATACTACATGGACATTAGGTGGGGATATGTAGACTTCCAACACAAAACAACGAGCACTGAGCGACCAAAGAATCCCGAAAGTAGCAAGGACAACATAGAATTATATTTTTCAGAGTATGAAAACCGAACGGAAGAAACGCAACAATATACGTTTAGTTCTACTCGGGAAACGACTGCTTCCACGACGATTGAGCTGCAAGAAAACTACACCATCGGTGCTGAAACTAATATTGAAGTGGACCTAGGAGGCGTGGTTAAATTCGGAGGAGGTATAAACGGTTCCCTATCTGTTACAAATACCAAGATACAGGAGTTTTCAGAGACTTTGTCGTGGAACATAGACACTGAAATAAAGGTCCCTAGATGGAATAAGGCCAAAGCTTCTTTATACGTTTTTGAGCAACCCTCAATATCCGACTTTACAGTAAAAACAACCGTGTCACTACCGTCACGCAAACTTCCGGTTTCGGTGCGAAGAATAGCTGACGATAAAATAATGCAAACCTACTGGATAACTAACTTAAGCGCTATTTTTGACGAAGACTTGATTGAAAAAAAAATCGTAGAGATTGTCGGAACGGAGATGACCTTCACAAGAGAAGACGGATCACAAAGAAAGGTCATGGACACTTCAGTCGTCTTGACGACGCATGGTGTATGTAGAAACATATCGTGGAAGAATCAGCATGTCAAGGTACAATGCGAGGAGATAGCAGAGGCGCCTCCGAGGAAAGATGCAAACAAAACAGAAGCAACTGAAAAGAAAAACGAATCTGGGTCATCGTTTGAAGGAGCAGATGGAGGCGAAACCTAATTCTATAATAACACATACATGTATGACTGTTTTATACGTAACACAGTATCTTGAAGCAGAACGTGCTGATGGACGTCTACGCTGTAAGCTTTATCGCAGACTGCTGTTGAAATTCACGGTGTTGTGACGTGTGGGTTTCTTAAATAACGCGACTTAGTGAATAAGCTATTATTTAAGATATTTTTTATTGAACAGTAAAAAAATACACAACATGATAAATACAAATAAAATAAAAACAAGTACATAATAATGTGCAATAGAGACTTACTACAACTGGAGTGTAATTGCATATTAATTGTTTAAATACCGCCCGATAATCAGCCGGAATAAACTATATACAATTTCAATACGCGAAATGAATACATACAAGTCGTTTTAATATACATTATATAAAGTATAAAAACTGTATAATATTGATCTTAAACATTATTTACTAAATAAAACTGTGATATTATTGAAACAGTTTTATGTTACATAAATTCTATGACCCCTTTTAAATGCACTATTTGCCCCAAATGAGCGCTAGCCGCTTACATAACTGAATGCCACGTAACACCAATCTGTACCCAAAGCACATTAGCACACACTCCTATCGTGCACATAAGCTCACATTCATGCGGTACATTAACGCAACCTCATATTGTACATTATCACACACTCATACCGTGCACATTAGCTCACATTCATACGGTACATTAACACAACCTCATATTGTACATTAGCACACACTCATAATGTACATTAGCACACACTCATAGTGTACATTAGCACACAATCAATCCGTACTTTATCACACACTCATATTCTATAATTAACAATTACAGTACACTCATACAGTACATTAACACATTCGCATACTGTACATTAGGACACAATCATACTATACATTAGCACACTCTCATTGTGTACATTAACACTAACACACATACTGTACATTAACATCTACACAACCATACTGTATATTAACACCAACACAACCATACTGTACATGAACACACTCAAACTGATCATTAACACACACACACACACACACACACACACACTGTATATCATCAGCACATACTCATACTGTACATTAGCACTCACTCATGACGTACATTAACACATAATCGCACTGTATATTAACACACACTCATACTTGATATTAAAACACATTCATACTGTACATTAAAAAACATTCATACTGTACATTAGCGCACACTCATACTGTATATTAGCACGCACTCATACTGTACATTAACGCGCACTCATACTGAACATTAACACACAATCGCACTGTACAGTAACACACATTCATACTGTACATTAACACACACAAACATACTGTTCATCATCACACACTCATACTGTACATTAGCATACACTCATACTGTACAATAACACAAACTCATCCTGTGCATTAACACACAATCATACTGTGCATCATCACAAACGCATACTGTACATTAACACATACTCAAACTGTACTGCTCACAACTATACTAAACATAATCGTGCACTCATATTGTACATTAACCCACATTATACTGTACATTAATTAGTGCACACTCATACAGTACATTAGCGCACAGTCATACTTTGCATTAGCACACACTCATATCGTACATTAACACACCCTCATACCGTGCTCATTAGTACACTTTCATACTGTACATTAACACAACCTCATACTGTACATTAGCACACACTCATACTGATCATTAACACACACACACCGTCACTCTGTACATTAACAAAGACTCATACAGTACATTAGCACCCACCGATACTGTAAATCAACACACACTAATACTGTCCATTAAAAACCACTCATACTGCAAATTAACGCACACCCTTACTGTACATTAACACGCACTCATAGTGTACATTATCACACATTGATACTGTACATTAGCACTCACTCATGATGTACATCATCACACACTTATACTGTACATTAGCATATACTCATACTGTACATCATCACACATTTATACTGTACATTACCATATACTCATACTGTACTTCATCACAAACTTATACTGGACATTAGCGCAGAGTCATATCGTGCCTTAGCACACACTAATACTGTGCACCATCACAAACTCATACTGAACATTAATACACACTCATACTGAACATTACCACACACTCATACTGAACATTAGCGCAAACTCATTTTGTACATTAACGCACACTCATAATGTACATTAGTGCACATGTACATTCGTGCACACTCATACAGTACAATAACGCACACTCACATCGTGCATTGGCACAAATTAATATCGTACATTAGGACACACTCATACTGTATATTAACACACATTCATACTAAATATTAACACACACTCATGTTGTACATTAGCACACACTCATATCGTACAATAAAACATACGCATGCCGTACATTAACACATACTCCTACTTTACATCGGCACATACTAATGCCGTACATTTGCACACACTCATACCGTACATTAGCACGCACTATACCGTATATTAGTACACACTCATACCGTACATTAGCACTCACTCATACCGTACATTAGCACACACTCATACCGTATATTAGTACATACTCATACTTTATACTAACACACACTCATACCCTACATTAGCATATACTCATACCCTATATTAGCACATACTCATACTCTACATTAGCACGTTCGCATAATATACATTATCACGCACTCATACTGTACATTATCAGACACTCTTACTGTACATTAGCAAACAATCATACCGTACATTAGCACACACTCATACCGTACAATAAAACATATTCATGCCGTACATTAACACATACTCATACTGTACATAGGCACATACTAATGACGTACATTAGCACACACTCATTCCGTACATTAGCACTTACTGATACTGTGCATTAGCACTCACTCATACCGTACATTAGCACACACTCATACCGTATATTAGTACATACTCATACTTTATACTAACAAACACTCATACCCTACATTAGCACATACTCATACCCTATATTAGCACATACTCATACTCTACATTAGCACGTACGCATAATGTACATTATCACGCACTCATACTGTACATTATCAGACACTCTTACTGTACATTAGCAAACACTCATACCGTACATTAGCACACACTCATACCGTACAATAAAACACTTAATATGCCGTACATTAACACATACTCATACTGTACATATGCACATACTAATGCCGTACATTAGCACACACTCATACCGTACATTAGCACTTACTGATACTGTACATTAGCACATACTCATACTCTACATTAGCACATACGCATAATGTACATTATTACGCACTCATACTGTACATTATCAAGCACTCATACTGTACATTAGCAAACACTCATACCGTACATTACAGGGGCGGATCCAGGATTTCAGCTTAGGTGGGGCATAAGATTTTGGTCAATTTTCGGGTCCGTTTCTAGCCTCATAAAATGGTTGCGGTAGTGCATTGATAGGGTAAAAAAAGTCCGTTTTCAAATAAAAGGACTTAACAATGTGTTAATTAAACCACTCATTAGCCATTATGCGTCGAGCGAGCGAAGCAAGCGAGAAAATGTTTTATACTGAGGACTTGCATCAAACTTGTTTCGATATTTTATCTAAGTAACATGGACATCCATGTATGATCCGGAATTTTTAGTGGGCTGGGGGTCGTACCGTGAGCGATGGCGAGTTGTCCGTCGTCCGTCGTCCATGGAGAGGTATTTGTGCATATTTTGGGTTTTCCCCACAAGTAAACGGCCAAAACATAGCCCACAAGATGTGGAATGCACACAAGTCGTATTTTATATAGGTGAAACTTATGGGGTGGATTTACTTAATGGTAAACTAGGGTTAAGGGTGTCCGAAATGGATATTCGGAGGGTACAATTGTGGGGTGCAGCCCACAAGTCAAATTCACCCCACAAGTCGACTTTGTACAGGTAATTCACCTCACAAATACCTCTCCATGAGAGCGTCGTCCATCGTCGTCCGTCGTCGTCCGTTAACTTTTTTCTTGTGAACACTCTAGGGCTTTCATTATTAATCGGATATTTACGAAACTTTGAAAGTGTCTTTATATTATTGAAAGCTCGGATAAATTCGAAAACCAGCCAGAACGGATTGGTTTCACAGGAGTCATGGCCCTTGTTTTGCTGAAAAACGCCATATTAAGCATCGTGAACACTCTAGCACATTCTTGCACAGATTGTTAATATCAATGAAAGCTCGAAATGTTAGGGAAAAAGCCAAATCGGATCAGTCACACCGGAGTTATGGCCCTTGTTTTTTCCCCTGAAAAATGCCATTTCTGCCTTGTGAACACTCTAGCACCTGCATTTATTATTTGATCCTTACCAAACTTTTACAGATTGTTAATATCAATAAAAGCTCCGAACAGTTCGAAAACCAGCTAATTAGGTCAGTACCACCAGAGTTATGGCCCTTGTTTTTTCTAAAACATGTAATGTTGTGCCTTGTGAACACTCTAGCACCTTCATTTATTATTTGATTCTTGCCAAGCTGGCATAGATTGTAAACAGCAATAAAATATTGGACGAGTTCGAACAGCCGGATCGGACCGTTTATGCCGGAGTTATGGCCCTTGGTTTTGCTAAAATATGTCATTTTCTGACTGGTGAACACTTTATCACCTTCATTTATTTTTTGGTCTTAACCAAACTTACACTGCTTGTTAATATCAGTAAGAACTCGGATAAGTTCGAAAACTAGCCAAATTGAATGAGTAACAACTGAGTTATAGCCCTTGATTTGCTGAAAAATGCCATATTCTGCCTTGTGAGCACTCTAACACCTTCATTTATTATTTGATCCTCCCCAAACCTATTCTGATTGTTAATATCAACAAAAACTCGGACAAGTTCGAAAACTAGCAAAATCAAATGAGTAACAACAGAGTTATGGCCCTTGATTAGCTGAAAAATGCCTTATTCTGCCTTGTGAACACCCTAGCACCTTCATTTATTATTTGATCTTTACCAAACTTAAATCGTGTAAGTAACACCGTTCCTTGATTTATGATGATAGGGCTTTCTTTAGTCATATTTTAATGAAACTTTGCAGGGACGATCAGTACCAAATCTAGTTATGTATATCGTCACCGTGTACCAGTGGAATGATTTTGGCAGACTTATGGCCTTTATAAAGTTTTTTATTACCAAACATTGTCCGAACTTTTTTTCCTTAATCCCTGGCCGGATTTCAGCGAAACTTTGCAGGAATGATCAGTATGCATATCATCACTATGTTCCGCTTGCATGATTTTTGGCTGAGTTATGGCCCTTTAAATGTTTTACTACACACACTTTATCTTGATTATTTCTCTTGAACCCTCGGCTTTATAAGACAATAAAGTCATTTTAACCTATAAAGCAGACCCTAAATACTCAAAAAAGCATTTTATAGAAAATAGGGATTATATAATTGAGAACTTCTTTCAAATGAAATGATTACCTTCTTTAGAATTGTATTGATTTTTCTCTATCTTGTTTTGTTTTAACACAGTTATTTAATTTGACATTTGATAATAACCTCTACTAATAACTCCTAATAACGGTTATAACAAAACATCCATAGTAAAAAAATAAGTCTGATAAATCTTAAGCATGTTTTATAAGTAATGAAACGTATTCTTAGACATATATCCATTACGTTGAAATAAATATTTTGCAATAATAGTATGCTGACCCCACCCATGTACTACACAATTTAATACCCCCGACGTATTCAGCAGTTTAGAATATGGTTAGGCCGAAGTTCAGCCTGGTTAATAATCATTGTATGCCCCTAGGGGTGGGGCCATAGTCGTAATGGGTGGGAACACAGATATACTCTCAGATTTTTTTTGTCAATTTTCATAATTATGTTTTAAAATGATCTGCATTTAACAACACTGCAGCTACCAGTAATCCGAGAGTATACATGGGGATGTTTTCTCCAATTCAAGCCGTTATAATCAGATTGAAATATGTATAATTCACCGTCATATTCATACCATCTTCGGGATGGCTCAAATTTCTGTACTAGTGACATTTTAAATATTGAAATCATCCCAACACGGGGCTAGAGGGCGTGAGCGATAGCGAGCATTTTTCACTACCGTTCATGAACATTCTCAATCAAATCGAGACTGCAATGTATTTATCGTGTTCGGCGATTTCCGAATTTCTCCTTCCATACTCTTTTTTAAACGATATTTGTTGAAAAACCGCGTTTTTGTTCTCGGTCTAATACAGCTTCAACCGAAATAAAACATGGCGGAAACAATGTATTGCATCAGTGCGCAGCCGAACATAAAATAAAAATTACGTCTTAAATAGTAATAAAACAACAACAACAAAAAACAGCAGTAAATACAAGTATATACATTCCGTATGTAGCGACTGAATGCGTATTTCGCAACTGACACTTACGCGTTTTTCCAACATACCGAAATTCATTTTTTTTTCTTGAACCGTCTTTTGACGACCCGTTTAATCTCCCCGTCAATAGGTGAAGCAAGGGTTGGGGAGGACCATCCCTTACCACACCTTACAATATTTTACAGCATGAAATATTCATTTACTAAACACATACATACATATTCACAATTCAGCATCATAAAAGAGTAATACAGAATAGATACATGTTTAGATGGTTGAGGCAGGGGAGATGTTAAACAAAAAGAAGAGAAAAACTCTTTAAATTACATTTTGATTGCCGTCCACTAGCCCATATAATTATAACGTTGTATAAATTACTGTTTAAAAAACAATATTTATATAGTTAATATATACATGTATATACATACATACACATACATACACATACACACACATATACATATACATATATATACATATATTCACATATATACACAACTGTCAGTGTCTTGGTTCATTGTAAGCATATATAGGGGTGGATGGAAAAAAAGATAGGCTAGATTAATATAAAATGTTTTTAAAATTGCTCCATGTATTTTCAAAACTTTCTAGTTGATTGTTTCTGCTTGCGATTTGTTTATTCGTTTCGTATAAATAACGAAGTCTGTATATCATTGGAGCAACAGAGAGCGTTGTTTTCAGTCGTTTTGAAGAAAATATCTAATATTTAATTTCTAAGATAATTTGTAGCTCTACAGTTGATTGTTCTATACATATGTTAAAAATAAATACATGCTCTGATAGCTTCAGATTTATATTTTTTGATAATCAGAGTGTATTTATCTGTGTTAAAAAGATCTGAGTTGAAGGGCATGCCCACAACATATGAACAATAGTCTCGTCCTGGTGGCAGTAGTGACAATAAGGGTTTTCTGCTTTTTTATTTTGTGCAGATAATGCTGTGTTGAAAGAAGCCGATGATTAATCCTTGTTTGAAACCATTGTAGTATTGTGCTAGTAGTTATTTTGAAAGGGGACGAATAAATGTTTTTCCATGCTTCTGTATTATTATCATAAATCTGTTCCCATTTAGCTTTTGATGTTGGACTTTCATTATTTCTGTTAAGAATAAAGTACATATCAGTGCAACCTTTCTTGTTTTTGATGAGTGGTTTAATATTCGCAGGTAGAATTGGGTTTTCTATTTTTTTTAATTGTGAAATTTTGTAACATTTCCTTAAATGTTTTAATACCAGTATTTTCTTCAAGCTCAGTTAAGGAGTAAAAATCACCATTTTCCTTGATAAGGTCATTTATAAACCTAATGCCATTCCTATACCATATTTTATTAAAGAAGGCTTAGAGCCAAAAAGAATATTATTATTATAGAATTGTGGGGTTGACCCAAATTCTTCTGGTGAGTAAGGTATACTATACTCAATAAGTTTAGCATATGAATTTAGCACATCAATCCAGAAACTGTTTTTTTTTATTTTTTTTTTAATGTTTCACAGTAATCTTTACCGAAATATGTTAATTTTTAATGTCTATTTCAACAAGCTGCTTCCAAGTCCCCTCATTAGTAATGAGTCTTCTTAACCAGGTTGATTTAAGACTAAGTATGAAAGCTTTCAGATTTATCATTTAGAGACCGCCCTCAGAATATTGTTTTAATTATTACTGTTTTTTTAATTTTTGCAGGCCCTTCCCATACAAAATCATAAAATATGTTATTAATTTTGAGATTATGTTTTCATTTGGGTTTGGAAGAGATATAAATATATGATTTCAAATAGGAAGTAACAGTGTTTTATAACCGTGATTTTACCAAGTGGCGTTAAATATCTTCGCTTCCATATTTTTACTATATTTTGGATTTTTAAAATCTTATCATTATAGTTTAATTCTATCATTTTACCTAAGTTGACATTAAAATGTATTCCTAGTAGCTTAAAATTATCTTTTCCCCAGGTAAGTTTCCACTTTGTTTTGATTGTATCTGAACTGTATTTTTTCTTCCCTATCCATACCACTTGTGTTTTGTCAAAATTTAAGTTTAAACCAGAATATTTAGAATATTTATGTAGTTATGATAGTGTTTCATTCAGGGATGTATCAGATCCATCCGAAAGGACATATGTATCATCTGCATATTGCATATTTCTACATTCTCTATAGTAATACCTTTAATCGTATTATTATTTCTTATCCTAATCGCCAGTATTTCAGCGCACAAAATAAAAATATAAGGTGATAAAGGGTCCCCCTGACGGCATCCCCTTCCGATGTTGAAAAACGATGACAGGTTTCCCCCTTGATTAACAGCCAATTTGGCATTTTTATATAAAACCTTTATCCATGATATAAAACGTTCTCCAAAATTGAACAAATTAAGTACTTTAAATATAAAGGCCCAAGATAGAGAGTCGAAAGCCTTTCCCAAGTCAATCAAGAGAATTAAACCCGACAAATTATTTTCTTCTGCGTAATGCATAACATCATATATAAGTCTTGTATTTTCTTCTAAGTATCTTCCTGAGATAAAACCGGATTGATCTTTATTTATCAGCTTAATAAGTGTTGATTTAATTCTATTTGCAATAGATCCTGAGACAATTTTATATATACAATTAAGAAGGGAGATTGGCCTATTGTTGTTACATGCAGTCTTGATTTATTTTCTTTTGATATAACAGTTATTATTCCTCTTATTTGAGTTATTGATAGTTCTCCCTTAATGAATCCATCATTTAAAGATCGTACTATAAAATGTCCTATTTATCGCCAACATACTTTAAAGAAATCGGCACCGAAACCATCTGAACCTGGGCTACGGTTATTTTTCATTTTTTAGCTCTACTGGCCAAGGGCCAGCAGAGCTTATGGGATGGCAAGTTGTCCGTCGTCCGTCGTTAACTTTTGACTTGTGAACATGATAAGCCTTCATTTTTGATCCGAACTTTACCAAACTTTAACAGGTTGTTAATATCAATAAAAGCTCGGATAAGTTTGAAAACCAGCCAGATCAAAATAATTTCACCGGAGTTATGGCCCTTGTTTTGCTGGAAAATGCCATATTAAGCATTGTGAACACTCTAGCACCTTCATTTATTATTTGATATTTACCAAAATTGCAAAGATTGATAATAACAATAAAAGCTCGAACAAGATCGAAAACCAGCCAAATCAAATTAGTTACACCGGAGTTATGGCCCTTGATTTTCCTGAAAATTGCTATTTTCTGCCTTGTGAACGCTCTTGCACCTTCATTTATTATTTGATCGTTATCAAACTTGCACAGATTGTTAATACTAATTATAGCTTAAAGAAGTTAGAAAATCAGTTGAATGGAGTATGTAACACCAGAGTTATGGCCCTTGTTTTTTTCTGAAAAATGCCATTTTCTGCATTGTGAACACTCAAGCACCTTCATTTATTATTTGATCTTTACCAAACTTGCACAGATTGTTAATATTAATGAAAGCTCGAACAAGTTTTAAAACCAGCTAAATCGGATCCGTATCACCGCAGTTATGGCCCTTGTTTTTTTCTGAAAAATGCTATTTTCTGCCTTGTGAACACTCTAGGGCCTTCAATATTAATCGGATATTTACTAAACTTTGCCAGTGTCTTTATATCAATGAAAGCTCGAACAAGTTCGAAAACCGGCAAGATCGAAATAATTTCAACGGAGTTATGGCCCTTGTTTTTCTGAAAAATGCCATATTAAGCCTTGTGAACAATGTTGGACCAATCGGACCAGTAACAGATGAGTTATGGCTTTTGATTAAGTTTAAAAATGCTATATTTTGCCTTGTTAATACGGTAGGGCCTTCATTTTTCATCTGATCTTTACCAAACTTTACCAGATTCTTTAGTTATGGCCCTTGATTTAGTTGATAAGCTGTATTTTGCCCAAAACTTTCAAAAAAACGTAAATGGCAGTCTCTCGCTTCATTGATGTCATAAGTGCCATGTTAGCCAGTAGAGCATCCACAGGCCCTCTTGGGCCTCTTGTTTAAGTGTTGCCAAGGCTCCTTCTATAGATTTAAGGCCTTCTAGATTAATTGATTCACTTTCTTTCTTTCAAATCCTCTTCTAAATTTACGTTTTTTAGTTCATTGTCTTTGCTAGTATAAAGTTGTTCGTAATAATTTTTAGTCTCATTTAAAATTTCATGTTGATCTGTTATGATTTCTCTATTTTCTTTTTCTATTTTGGGAATAATCTTTGAAGCGTAATTATGGGATTCTAAATTGCAAAAAAATGAGGTTGGTTTTTCATCGTTCTCAATAATATTTGCTCTTGATCTGATTAGGTAGCCATTCATTTTTTGTTTTCTTAATATTCTTAATTCATTTTTATATGTTTCTAATGTTTCTAAATTATTTGAAGACAGGTTATTTTTTAATGTTTCTATCTCAACACTCAATTATTTTTCTCTTTTATCTGTCATTTTTTTCTTGTAACTAGAATACGATATCGATTTACCCCGTAATTTCATGAGTAGTGTTTCGAGAAATAGTTGATCATTAATTAAAAATTGTAATTCATTATTGGGAATATTATGAATGTTCTCCATATTGTAAATTGGGACTGCATACTGTAGTTTAATGTCCTGAATTTTTCGATTGATTGCGTTTAAATACTCAATATCACTAAGAAGAGAATTATTATGTTTCCAAAGGGGTTTACCAGGTATAAATTGAGTGAAATTCAATTTTAGAACTATCATTGAATGGTCTGAGCGGTAACTGGATTCAATGTTACAACTTTCTATTGAAGAAAACATATTTTCTGAAACTAGGAAAAAGTCGAGTCTGCTTGTTTAAAGGAGTTTTTTGTCTCCAAGTATACCGTTTTAGATGTGGGTGTAATTCTCTGAAAGGATCAATGAGGTTATATTCACATTTAATATCTAGAACCCGTGCTCGTGCCTTTTTGTTATTTACGCTTTTGTAATTAGAGTAATCTAGGATTGGATCTTGAACGAATTTAAAGTCTCCACACATGATTAGGGTACATTTTTTAAATTGTTCATATTTCGACAAAATAGTATCATAACAACTGGGGGAATCATTATTTGGGCCATATAGATTGATAAGTATAAAACGATTATTTTCAACTGTCATGTCAGCTATGAGAAAATTACCTTACTTATCTGTTATGTGAGAATGTACTTTATAATCTAAGTGTTTGTTAAAAAGTATCGCCACGCCTCTTGCGTTTGCAGCTCCTGAACTAAAAAGGCAATCATTCCCCCACTTTGTAAGAATACAATTTTCAGTTGCTGTAGTAAAGTGAATATCTTGAAGGCAATATATGTGACCAAGTTTACTTTTTAGGTAGTTAAAAACATCAATTCGTTTTTCGACTACACCAAGACCCTGACAATTAACAGACAATATGTTTATACTAGTCATAAGTGTTGATGAAAAACGAGTGGAACCGTAATGAGACAGCAATCAGCAGTTGTAAAAAAGAAAAGTGCAAAATTAACAAAATAGTATGCATTCTGTGAAAAATAGTTCTTTAAAAAATGTATTTTTAACATAAACTAAATAATTATACTCTATTGTGGTGTTTTGGTAATAATGGTAGTAATACCTTATTAGTATATATTTAGTAGCTAACTCCAAAGTATGTCATGCACTATAGTATATCTCAGGAAGCAACCCATATAAGTAAGCATATTATATAAAAGGAGTATTGCATTTAGGTATCTCATAAAACGTTACACAAAACATATTAGTAAATATAACTCAGGCAAAATTGCATAATTATTAAGATAATATTATTATCCAAAACAAATTCGAAAAAAAAAATCAGCTTATCTCAAGCCGCAAACTTACATGAAGTAATTCTATCAGAACATTTAGTGCATTTCTATATCTTAGCAGATAGCTATAGAACAAAATAAAGCATATGAATGGCAAAGATAGCATAAGTATGATAAGTAGATATATTTTAAAGATCAATGTACTAATATGCATGTATCTCAAAAATAAGCACTAGTATAATAACTCGGGCAACAAATTTCTACCTAAAGCAAATTATAACTCAAAAAGTAGTCCATAATTATCTCAAAGGATATCTGCAAAAGGTCAAATATGCATGTTAATTTTCGTATGATAAGTTCAGTTTAAAAAGATCTTTACAAAATAAACAGTGGAAAAAAAACAAATCATATAAAATATTGTATCTCAGGTAGCAAAGCATATAAGGTATAATATTTCAGGTAGCAAAGCAAATAAAGAATTATATTTCAGTATCAAAGCATGTAAAGTATTATATTTCAGGTATCAAAGCATGTAAAGTATGTATATTTCAGGTAACAAAGCATATACAGTATTATATTTCAGGTATCAAATCATATGAAGTGTTATATTTCAAACAGCAAATCATATGAAGTATTATATTTCAGGTATCAGAGCATATAAAGTATTATATTTCAGGTATAAAAGCATGTAAAGCATGTATATTTCAGGTAGCAAAGCATATAAAGTATTATATTTCAGGTAGCAAAGCATATAAAGTATTATATTTCAGATAGCAAATTATATGAAGTATTATATTTCAGGTATCAAAACATGCATGTAATGTATGTATATTTCAGGCAGCAAATCAAATGAAGTATTATGTTTCAGGTATCAAAACATGCATGTAACGTATGTATATTTCAGGTAGCAAAGCATATAAAGTATGATATTTCAGGCAGCAAATCATATGAAGTATTACATTTCAGGTATCAAAACATGCATATAAAGTGTGTATATTTCAGGCATCAAATCATATGAAGTATTATATTTCAGGTATCAAAGCAAGTAAAGTATTATATGAAGTATGTATATCTCGGGCAGCGAACACATTAAGTATGTATATCTTGCACAGTGAACACCTTAAAGATGTATATCTCGGACAGTGAACACATTAATTATGTATATCTCGCACAGTAAACACATTAAGTATGTATATCTCGGACAGTGAACACATCAATTATGTATATCTCGGACAGTGAACACAATAAGTATGTATATCTCGCACAGTGAACACATTAAGCATGTAATATCTCGCACAGTGAACTCATTAAGCATGTATATCTCGGACAGTGAACACATTAAGTATGTATATCTCGCACAGTGAACACATTAAGTATGTATATCTCGGACAGTGAACACATTAAGTATATATATCTCGGACAGTGAACACATTAAGTATGTATATCTCGGACAGTGAGCACATTAAGTATGTATATCTCGGTCAGTGAACACATTAAGTATGTATATCCCGGGCAGTGAACACATTAAGTATGTATATCTCGGACAGTGAGCACATTAAGTATGTATATCTCGGACAGTGAACACATTAAGTATGTATATCTCGCACAGTGAACACATTAAGTATGTACATCTCGGACAGTGAACACATGAAATATGTATATCTCGGACTAAAAGCACAGTAAGTTAAGGAAGTTGAAGTAGGTATGTACATCTAAGGCTAGAAAACCATATAGTAGGTATAGCAACCAAATAGAATATGTATATCTCAGACAACAAACACAGAAAGTATGCATATAACACAGACTATTTATCTCTGATAATAAACAAGTGTTACTAGAATTATCTCAGAAAGTAGTATAATCAAAATGAAGCAGATTTTATCTGAAATTAAAAAGTATGTGGTTGTTTACATAGTATATATATACATACAGACAAGTATAGGTCACAACCTATTAAAGCATGTGTAATCCATTAAATCCGTAAGTAGTTCATAATGTATTTTTCCATTTATAAATCCCATAATTGCCAGTGAGGTAATGCTGCAAAAATGCCCCCACTTAGTAACTGAGACAGGCACCTTAGGTCAATAATATAAAGAGGTTATGACCCTATCATTTTGTAACGCACTGCATGCTTGGTGGTGGACCCATTTATAGTTCGCCACTATGCTTTCCTCTTTAAATGTGCGATGACCGGACAGGCTGTGGACCCAATGATGACGTCTACCAAAAGCCCACAAGGACATTGATGATGTTTGTCTGCAATATTGTCTTGTCGTGCCCTTAATGGTTTATTCTCTTGTTGCTCTGGCTTCTGCCAATTCATTGAGTACTTTCTTTGTGGCGTTCTAGGCTATTTTGTTTTGTATTTATACATACACGAGCATATTTGTGTTTTATTTATATTGCCTAATAATACTGCCTTTTTGGTTAGAGAATAGTTCATGGCGGGGATTTCTTTATTTACACGGTCCCGTTTTAGTGGGATGACAGTAGGGTAAGTATGATGTCTGGTGCACCCTAGAACCTGGTTTAAACTCGCAGGGACCTTTTTTGCCACTGACCGTTCCAAGGCGGTAGGCCTATTGCCAACCCTTTTGTGTTTGTGACGTCATATGCCTTTATTCTTTATAAACATTGCCATTCATGTTTGTCTTTTTGCGTGTTTTGGGGTTTACCAACATGAAATCTCTTTGGTAGCAATACAAGAACAAATCTGCGACAAGCGGTGCACAGTTTTTACCTATAGGGATACCAACACTTTGCCTCTAACCGGTAGTTCCATACCTGACGAAAATTACTAAAACGGATATATATTTCGTGAAATATGAGTAGCTATAACTTTGTGTCATGCAAATTGATATTAGATCTAATATTTCCATTCATATTGTTATCTACATTTGAAAATCTATAAATGTTCATAACTTGTAATGTAAGGGCTTTTATCTCTACTCGGAAAGACTTTATTAATATTTATTCAATGACTATCTTTCATTAACTATTTAAATCAATATTTTAAGCAAATAGCCAAATACATCCAATAAACATTTATGAAAATAGCATGCATTGTCCTCGTTAATACACCGCCCAAGTGCACATACATAGAGGATCTTACATGCGTGCCTGTTTAATATTGAATTTATTTAACGTGTTGCATAACATTATAATGTGAGGCTGTGACAAGCATCATATCAATTTTATCCGACGAGTTTAATAAATTCAATATTAAAGAGGAAAGATTGTGAGATTCTGTTTATCACGTAACTCCAAAAAAAGCCTCATAAGCTTCATTTATTAGTGTAGCTGCTTATAGTTGAATCAACACTTCCAGTTCAAGCGGCCAGGTCAAAGGTTATAGAGAAAAACCGCTTACATCGTTGAAAAAATCAACATGTAAATACTGTACGGCGTAATGACTACGGGGTTTTATAAACCCGAATGTGAATTATTAACAAATTAAACGCCCAGATATATGCT
Source organism: Cyrtodaria siliqua (assembly GCA_037043455.1). Taxonomy (NCBI): domain Eukaryota; kingdom Metazoa; phylum Mollusca; class Bivalvia; order Adapedonta; family Hiatellidae; genus Cyrtodaria; species Cyrtodaria siliqua. The sequence goes on along the minus strand of JAWPHD010000207.1, from coordinate 355,234 downwards.
TCTGTGTGTTTGTTTTTACTATACCCAGTCCCACTTTGAAACATTTCAATGAATTAGTGAGATATTTTAACAACGATTGCGATCGTAGTAGTTTTGCCGGCATTGAAAACGGAAGTACCCGCTCCATGAAAATTCAAATAAATTGATTTTAAAATAATTATTGAGTATATTGCTGGTCAAAACAATTACTTTTATCAAAATGGTATATTTTTACTAAAATAACAAACATTTGTAATTGGGAAAATGCATCGAAATACAAACAGGAAAATCTAATAAGAAGATAGAAAGAAGGGAAAAACAAAAGGAGAGGAAATAAATTAAATTGCATTTTATGGAGAGGGTATGATCATGACATAAGTTTGTTGTTATAAACAGTCTCGACTTTAGAGTGGTTACTTTGTTGTTACAGAAATTATATCTACTTTGTGTACTTGTGAGAAGGATGAGGGGATGGGTGGGTGGCCCGCGTTGAGAAGGGGTTGGAGGAAGATACAGAGGAATTATATCTATAAGATAACTAATCTGAAAGTGACAGGAACTTAAAAAGTACCTTACAAGTGCAGGTTTATGTAAAAGATAATTCAACATGGTGATATGGAGCTAGTTAACACTAATGTAATGAAATAATTAACTGAGTAAGGAAGAAGAAATAATGTTATACTATAGGTTATATATTTAGAAGCATATACATATAGTATAGGTTATATATTTAGAAGCTTCTAAATATATAACCTATACTATAACACTATCTCTTTTTCTCTCTACCCTTTCTCTATTATATTGTAACAAGGGCCTGTGCTTTTCAGATAGAGTCAGAACATTTAAAAGACATAGTTTGTTTCATTCTGTTTAAATAATTGTATACTGTTATAAAGTCAATTCAGAATAAATAAGCAAACTAAATGAAGATTGTCTTCTTTCAGACCGCTGCAACCTTGGACAAAAATGGCATATAGAGCTCTGCTGAAACAACGCAGTAATGTTACAGTTTAGTACATTATATCTATATTTAAGTGGTTTCATAAGAAATCAACTTCCTTCAAATATATTCATTGTTTGAAAGGAAGGAATATGTATTCAACATGTTGGCTGTATGACACTGCTTTATTATCATAATTAATGTATCTTTAAAATACTAATTCATTAAAATAATAAGATATTGATATTGAAATAAGACTGAGATAGGTTTTAACATCTGGTTAAAAAAATCCTGTCTGGCTGATTACAATGTAGATATACATTATTACTATTATTTATATTTGCATTTGTGAAAATTAATTGAATTGAATATTGATGACTATTTTAAATTGGTATGAATAGTAGTTAATGAATGAATGGTTAAACAGCAATTAAACTATTTAACATTATCTGTCTACAGTCTTCCTTGTCTTTCTTTACACATGGTCCTATATTTAAAGATGTATATTAGGAATTTCAGATCTAAGAATAAAATTCAAGCATTAACATGAAGTAATATATGTTTGGGTGTGTTTTCATTTTGGTATTGAATGTCTCATTTTTGACTTTTTTCTGCTTAATGTAGCCCCCAAGTATGATTTTACATAAACTTGGTTTGATTCATATTTGCATGAACATTTGTACCACCCAAATACATATACGCTGCATAAATTATTATAATAATATATGTGCCTGGATAAACTGTTTTCCTGATAACTAAATATTACATTGAACACATTTACAATACAACTCATTTGTATAGCGCGAACATTTTATCATGCAATATTCTTTTGCGCTTCACACAGTTCATAAATATGTACAAAGTCATATATTCACAAGACAATCACTACGGTTCAGTCATTCAGTTATAACACTTCGTAAACACGTGTGTCTTCAGTTTGCTTCTGAAATTGTTTTCATCTGTGACACACTTTAAGTCTTTAGGGAGAGCATTCCAACATTTTGGACCAACCACAGCTACTGATCTGTCAGCAATTCTGGTTCTGGTTCTAGGAACAACCAACTAAGTATCATCTGATGATCTTAATTTGTACTTTCCCTGAACACGACTGAACAAAACCCTCAAATAAGATGGAGCTGATCCGTGCACAACTCGGAAAACCAGGATTAGTATTTACTACGCTGACTAGTTTTTCCCCCTTCATAATGTCATTATAAGTATGTGGTATGTGTGGCATGTGGTGGTCTGGTAAAATGTGTTCTGGTAAGACTGATAAGGAATATATTTTCCTTTGTTATGCCGTTACCAATTGATGGAAATTACTCACATATAATTCATATACACTTATTTCACAAGTTGTATAGTTTATAAATATTGATTAAAAATGTACTAGCATATTCTTCATTTCTGTGTAATTAATCAGTTAAACATGCTCTGTTGCACAGCAGCCAAGTAACAAGTATTTGGAAGAAGACATTATAATAAATATCACCAACAAATTGCTAAATGCAATTGATTGCTGAAGCAAACCTAACTACAGCAGGGGGAATCTCCCTACTTCATTTGCATATCTAGATTTTTAACTACCTCCATTATTATTAAACTTTGAGACTATGTGTTTGTTTTATTTCATTACAAACTTACTCTAGTATTTAGATTGACTTAATACTGGCAAAATAAATTGATTATGGTATAAAGCCTTACCAGAGATTTATATTAAGGGTTCTCTCTCTTCTCTTAGCTGCATGAGCTTCATATGTGAACACCCCAGGCCCCAGAACTTTTTTTATCAGCATCAGACCACCATTTTGATAAGCACATGCAGGTCTAAATGGAGTGATGTGTCTCTGGCTGATTTTGGAGATCCAGGGTTCTGTGGTACAACAACACCAGATAAATCAATATTTAATATAAATATAAGCATTGCAATTTAATTTATAATATGATGATTTAAACAGTTGCATGTAACTGATATACTGTATAACTTCATAATTAATTCATATCTAGGGCAGGCATATGCATTAATTTAGACATGGAGAAGAATTTCCTCTCTTGTGTCATATATATTTGAATGGGAAGATTTTTGTGAAGGATAACAATTAAAGATCTAAAAAATGTTAAGATCTCTCTCCACACCCTAAGAAAAAGTAAATGTAGAGTGATAGTCGATGAATTAAATCTCTTTTCCGACGATTTCCCAACTTCACAGTTTGCAAAAATAATGAAAATGTGCGAAAATCATCAAATTTGACAGTTCTGTAGTGGTAAGCAAAATCTCCCATTTAATGGTTTTAAGCACGTATTTGACCATGGCAATAACAATTTTAGAAAAATTGACGCCTGTTGTATCGTTTAATAAGCAACCACATGATACTAACACGTAAAAGCAATTGTAAATGCCACCAAACGCGATACAAACACTCAGCTACCATATTGTTTCCTCTATGACCTTTGACCGATGACGCCATATTGCATTTTTTACATTTTTAAGTATTGATTGGTCTGTAGATTATAAGAATCTTTCATGGTCGAATACGAAGTATAGTTTTTTTTATCGGAACCGAGGTTCCGATTTAAACAGTTATACCGAGTGTTGGAATTTCCTGTCTGAACTGGATACTTGATCAATTCTTTTTCTTGCATATCATTGATATTTTGAGCTTTGACGTCGCCAATTTCTAACGTTTTGCTAGTTTACGTCATGCAATTGTTGACGATATTGACGTCATTGTTGATGCGCATGACTTTTGTCTCCCTCTATGTGTGTAGATTTTCTATTGCATGGTTTTGAAGTAGTCGAGATAAATATAATAAAGCTTTTTATAATACTTTACGCTGATGATACAGTTGTTTTTTCTAAAAATGCAAATTGATTGCAGAAAGGTTTTGATATGTTAAGCGATTACTGCATACGTAGAAATTAAAAAATAATACAGCAAAAACTAAGGTCATGATTAAGGTCGCAATTTCAATTGAATGTTGTTTAACGGCTCATCAACACAGTATATGTTATTTAGAGCCGCCCCAGAGAGAGGGAAAGGATACATAGGAATCCGGGAACCTGCCCTACTCTTATTATCGAATAGATTCCTATGGTTATTTAACTTGCTCGGAGGATAGACCGATACACGGGACCGCCCGGTTTACGTCCCCATCCGACGGACGAGGCTAAGGGAAAGTGTCTTGCCCAAGAACACACCGACGAAACTCAGTGGCACCACGGAGGATTGAACCCGGGGCCTCCGGTTACAAATCCGCCGCGCTACCGACTGCGCCACGCCAGCCCTCTCACTTTAAGCATTAGTCATATCTGTTTGTCTATGAGGTAAACTTCATTAGTTTTGTCTCACCAATACCCAAGCTAACAAACAGACAAATAAGATTGTGAAAGAAGAAAGAGAAGCGATAGGTCTTAAAACAGCATCACGGCTTCCACGTTGGATGATCTCTGAACCAGATATGGCCTCAATTATCAAATAATTTCGGTTATTGCCATAATTAATCAGGTGCTGCCAAAGAAAGGATTCTTGCAAGGTAAAGGTGTTCAAAAGGCAGATTGAGTGACACAGTAGAGGAATAAGAAAATATATTCAAGGACAATATTGAGGACTTACTGGTGCTTGACTTACATTGTAACCTAGCTTATAGACAACATAATCAAGAGTATGATAATGGACCTTTGGAAACGGCCGAGCACGACACATACGAAATATTGCAGTCTCGGTTTGATTGATACTGTTCATGAGCGATAGTGAAATATGCTAGCTACCGCTCACGCCCTCTAGCCCCGGGTTGAGCAAAACTCAATATTCATAAAAATCAACAGTACAGAATTTTAACCATCCCGAAGATGGCAAGCATATGGCGGTGGATATAGCAATATTTGTATCTTTATTTCATCCCCAATATGGTCCTAGGATCTAATAAAATTGTATGCCCCGAAGAGCGAAATAAACAAAAAGAAATTTAGTTGAGAGCAGCGGTTATGAAGCCTGCGTATCACAAGTAACAGCCAAAAGACTAAATTAAATAGCAGACAACATATCCTATGAGTGGTTAAACAATACCCAGAGCCTTTTATCGGCCGGAGTAGTGGAACCACCGAATTGAACATTAGGAAGAAAACAAAAGAAATTGAAAATGTACCACCGATCACTAAATAGTCGTTTTTTAAACAGATAAACCAGAATATGTTTTCTTTCCTCAGTGATCACCAACTTACAACATATTCTATACATTGATTTCTCTTCTCGCATATGTATGAATCATATCAGGTTCGGATTTATGACGAATTTGGGTTCTCACCAACCCTTTCTATAATTAGAACAGGAAAAGGTGCATTCAAGACGACAGTCAACCACACAGAACAAACAACAACTATTAAGATGAATAAAAGTCAAGATATGACATCACAAACACAAAAGGGTTGACAATAGGGTTACCGCATTGAACGGTTGGGCCAAAAAAAAGTCCGCTGGGGGTTTAAACCAGGTTCAAGGGTGTACCAAACCTCACGCTTACCCTACATCAGACGTAAGACCTAATTAAATTCAAATTCCTTATTGTGCTTGAAAGAAATAAGGTATGATTAGCAAATACTTTGACACATTTTTGAAAGTCACCTGCAAAATGTTTAGTAGGGTAGATATCATCCGTGATGAATATATGTCTCACAGCGTGAGTCATCATGCAAAACAAAAGCAGAACTCTTCTTTTCGACGTCCCGATTTTGTTTAATTCTGCAGAAAAGGTCCTCCCACCAGAGTATACCAGTCATAAAAGTTTGATTTCTTCAACGAATTTTCGCCATAGGCTTATTTACCAATGCTAGCGTCTCACTTCGCGTTTTTTCTAAAAGTGCACAAAATTAAATTGCACAACGCTGCTCGATGTTCATTTTTCTATATTAATACATTTCTCTGCTATTTGTAAGTGCTCCTCAGGCACCTGACCGGCGTTGCATTGTTACTATAGAAACACACACGTTATAGAACATTTATATTTGGCCATCTATTGAAATATATTAATGAGTGTAATATCCTAAAGTTTCAATATCTGATTACAAAAATCACGCGTTTAAGAAGATGTTTCCGGTTGCTTTTTTATCCTCCCTTGTATTCATCTTATGTCATGCGTAAAATGTCGGGTTGTTGTGACCTACTTTCGACGAAATACAGGTCATGTCCGGCTTCCGCTACGACATGCGTATCTTTCTCGAAGGATGTTTACAAATTTCAACATCATGTTCCTTTTATTCATCTAACATCATATGCATAATTTCGGATCGCTGTGACCTACTTTCGACAAAATATAGATAATCTCCCGTCTCCGCTACGACAGGTTTATCTTCTTTCTCGCAAGATTTTCACCATTTTCACCAGAATGGTCTTTAAATGCATCTAACGTCTTATGCAAAGTTTCGGGTCGCTGTGACCTACATTCGACGAAATATAGGCCACGTCCGGTCTCCGCTACGACATGCGTATCTCTCTTCTTTCTTGAGGATTTTCACAAATTTCACCAGAATGTTCCTTATGTGCATCTAACATCATGTGCTATATTCGACAAATTATAGGTGACACCCGGTCTCCTCTACGATATGCATCCCCGCTTTAGTGACATTAATTTAATATTTCATGGGATTGACATTGGTGTCGGTCAAATAAGAAAATCTGTACCTTTATAATAGGGCCCGATAATTGTTTATCAATTTGATCATTTTAAAAGGGAAAGTAAAATACATGTGAGAGGTTCCGAATGAATGCAGTTTTAGGCTGCAATCTAGTAAGAGAACCCATCCCCCACCCCCACCCCCACCCCCACCCCCGCCTCCCCACCCCCAACCAACCCTCGTAATTGTGTACACCCTTTTTTTCTGAAAGTCCATTATGTGTAGAGCATTTTGGAACATGTGTGCCATCTGGCGACTGGGGCTTTATCGTGTTACTGGATGTAAAATACGTTACCTATAAGATAATAATTAATTTTACTGCATTTTGAAGACTAAACATATATGGGAGAAAGGGTTTTTATATTAAATTGTCTTCATTATTCATGCCTATTATAATACAAAAATAGTTTTTATTTACTTTTTATACCTTGGATACCTGCATTACTAAGCCTACGTTACCGTTATTTACGTTACCTTGTTTTATTAAGTTTAGTAACGTAAGACATTAAGAACATTAATGATGTTACATTCGAAAATTATTCTAAATCTTACAGATATCACAAACATACGTTCCCATGATGTTAATAATGTTTGATTCTTGTAATGTCCGTTACATTGTGTGTTTTTAAATCATTTTCTATTTTCCGCATGTTAAAAGAAATTAGAACAAATCATCCAATACACTATTAACGTTTTATTGCAACATTCCTTTAGACATAATTGATTGTAACAACTCATTTTGAACATTATTTATGCTTTTTAAACCATATAATTTCGTTTCAATTAATGTTGATACCTGCATTATTAAGCCTACGTTACCGTAATTTACGTTACCTTGTTGAAGGAAGGTGTTTGGCTTAAGAAATTAAGAAAATAAGTATTTTATATTCGAAAATTATTTTAAACATCTTAGTTATAACAGACATACGTATTCATGATGTAAACAATGTTTGGTTACAGTATTGTCCGTTACATTGTGTCTTTTTATAAATAATTAATAACAATTTTCCGTATGTTACTAGAAATCTAGAAAATTCGGCCAATTGGCTTATAAAAATGTTAATACAATATTCCTCTAAACATCATCGATGGTAACAACAATGTTTGAACAGACATAAAATTATGCCAAGCTAATATGTGTTACCTCATGTATTAAACGTTACGTACGTTACCAGTTCCTTTTGCATCATATTATTTAAATACCACATTGCATCATACTATTTAAATACCACATCTAAGTATCAAATAAAAACATGGATATATATCTTTATTTTCCTTTATATATTGTTTATACTTAGGCAATCATTGAATGGAATGAACTTTGTATATAATTTACACGACTCTTCCATATTGTTTACGTTACCAAATTCAAAATAAATAGCAAATTATATTCACAATTTTAACTGCTAATGTATTCATATATTAATCAATTGTAACAAATTAAGCATTTTCAACATATTCACAAAATGAATTGAGTTTACTTACGTTACTAACAAATATAAATGTATAGCTCTATAAGATAGTATGCATTTTCATGGAAATATATTACATCATTTGAGCTCATAATTCCTCTATACATTGTCATCACTTTCTTCAAACTCAATATCAATCAGTTTGTTATCTGCCATATCTTCCCACCCATTATAATTTCCTTCTTCAGTGTAAGGCTCTTTGAACATGATGTCAACTAACTATTGTGACGCAACATCACCAATAGTCTAGTCAAATCCAATAACCTTATCTTCTCTCATTTGTTTATGCATCTGGTTAATGTTGGTCAGTATGGTGCCACAAAAGCACCTGAAAGTGTGCATGTTCAAATACATGATTATAAAAAATTGAAAAGGCGGAAAAAAGCTCTAGTTATGGCCTTTGAATTTTCGCCTAAACGTATTTGACATCCGTGTAAAGAGGTTTGCTATATAGGCAGCACATTCATATCCTCTCCGTGATATCCATGCTGCTGTTCGAGCAAACCAAATTGACACAAACTCTCTGTGCTTTTTAAACATCTTCAATGGGACAGCCTTGCCTCTCCCTACAAAGCCACTGGTTGTAACACAGCTTGTAAAGCAATGTAGTGTGGGTAGTAACAAGCAAATATCAGACCCCTTAACCTTTACAATTCGTTTCACATTCAACATCTCCGTTTTTAATCATCCCAGTGCCAAACATGACATATGGTTGTATTACTGAAACACATTTTTAAACCAGGATCAGTATCTAGAATGCACCACGAGTGTTTATGATGTTGGTGAGGATTGATTCATTCTGATGTCTGCTTCCTCCTATGATGAAACAGATCTTCTTTCCAAATATAAATGTAATTTAAGGACTCTTCTGCGACATGGACTATTACAACCTGACTTCTATGGTGATGTGATTTATAAACTTCGTAAGATTCTTGGTCATGATCACTTTCATACTATCTTTGTTAAACTGGTTAACAAGTTTATCAAAAGAGGTTATGACCCTATCATTCTGCAACGTACTGCATGCTTGGTGGTGGACCCTTTTACAGTTCGCCACTATGCGTTCCTCTTTAATTGTACGATGACCGGACAGGCTGTGGACCCTATGATGACGCCTACCTAAAGCCCATTGGGACGGTGGCGTTTGATGTTTGTCCATGATCTTTCTTGTCGTGCCCTTAATGGTGTATTCTCTTACTGCTCTGGCTTCTGCCAAGTCACTGAGTACCTTCATTGTGGCTTTCTAGGCTATTGTTTTTTTGTATTATATTTACACGAGCATATTTGTGTTTTACTTATATTGCCTATTGATGCTGCCTTGTTGGTTAGAGATTAGATCATGGCGGGGATTTATTTTACACTGTCCTGTTTTAATGGGATGACAGTAGGGTAAGTGTGAGGTTTGGTGCACCCTAGAACCGGTTTAAACCCCCAGTGGCCTACTTTGCCACTGACCGTTCCAAGGCGGTAGCCCTATTGTCAACCCTTTTGTGTTTGTGATGTCGTTTACTTTTATTATTATTTTGCCTTCTTGTTTGTTTCCATGTTTGTTTCTGTGTTTTGTGGTTGTCTGTCCTCCTTGAATGCTACTTTCCCTGTCCGATCTTTTTATATTTCTTTTTCTGACCATCAGCAAAGTAATATATATCATCTGCAATGGTAAGCCGGGGACATTTTCCCCCACCCAGACAGAGTAGGTTCCATGACCTTAGAGGTTTGGTGCATATCTGTCCGTTTCCCAACAGCCGAAAATGCGATTAATGATTTTTGTCGTATTGTCGCGTTTACTCATGTAACTCTTCTAATCGCAATAAGCCTTCGTTTTTGGCCAAGACAACAGGAAATTTGGGTTTTCACCTTGCCTCTTGCTCAAAAATCCTTGATAGATCTAGGACACAAGTGTCAGTCACTAAGTCGACTCAAAGTGATTTGGTAAGTATGTCAAACACCATCTCTGCCAAATCGTCAAACGTACCAGGAACTGAGGGCTGATTGTGAGGTGTTGCGTTACCGTCAAACCCATAAACAGTATATTCAGTAGGTCGCTGTGTAGCTGGGTCAACTGATACTTCTAAGCAGTGGAGCAATTTGGCTTTGTCAGTTCTAACTGAATTGCCATCAACTGTTGCAATGGACCAGGGTACTGATCCTAGAGGATATGATAGCTTCATCTTAAGATCTGTCTTACACCTGATTAATAAGGTCACCAATTAACCAAATATAGTGTGTTATAGATCGGGTCGTCGTGTCAACTAAAAAGTCATTGACAAATATGTCATGGTCATCTCAGCCTGATGATGTAATAGATAATCATTTACATCTCTCTATGCTGAACCACGGACGGTCGGAGGTATAGCTCATAGTTATTGATATCAACTCGGAATTGGGTTTGTGAAACCAATGATAGATTCTGTGGCTCTTCTCAAGCCTTTCTCATTGTTCTATGTTTGGGATGGATGCATTTTTTTGCGCAAAGAAATAACTTCTGATGCCATATTTGCCATCTTGAGAGTGGCCTATAACAGCTTTGCTCTACATTGACGTGTAATGCACCAGTGGTATTACTGGTATTCTGTATACTTTCTACTGAATCCAATGATGTTACTCTGAGCATTTGCATGTTCATTGATAGTTTTTGAATAGTTATGTGACTTGTGGAAGAGGGACACTGACTCTCCTGTTTTGGAGAAGTTAATTTGACCCGGGGATGGGTTGTGTCAATACTCAGGGTGTCATTAAATATACTGGAATGTGTCTGACATAGTTCCAATGGTCATACTCAAAGAACATTGGACATAGGCGAGTGAAGATAAATGCATGTCAAGGTCATTTTCCTTTGTGTCTGTCTTTGATAAGAGTTAATATTATTAGTATTGTGGTGTCCAAATACTAGTAATCATAATAAGGCAAGACTAAGGGACACTGGATAGGGACAAAATATTATTATTCTTTGTTATAAGCTCCCAGTAGTTTATTGTGCAATTGCTATTTTTCTGATTTAGGAGCCATTTCAAAGTATTTATTTGTTATATATTTATATTAGTTTTAGACATTATATTTATTTATTTACTTATACTAATGAATTATATTACTTTTTTTCAAAAAGGAAAAATCATAGTTAAAAGTACAATACTAGCACCTTTATTTCTGGAAATGTCCAATATTACATGTAACCTTAAATGGTAACGTAATTTTCGTGTTTATTTTACATATCGTAGCATCTATATATACACACGCATTTTATTTATTTATTCATTATTTTATATATTCGTTTAATGAATAACATTTTAATATTAAAATAGTCACTGTTTCAGTAAAGAACTAGAGCCTTTATTTTCTGGAAACATTCAATATGTATGACAAATAACTTTAAATGGTAACGTAAATTTCGTGTCAATGTCACGTAACGTAAACTACATTGTCTTTTGGAAATTTGTTTTCTTCGTTAGATTTTGGTTTTAAAATGTTTGCTAAATAATATAAAATATAAATACCGTTTTGTTGCATATAAACAATTTTTGAATATTACATTTTCAAAACAGATAAATGGTTACGTATTTCAAATGGATGTCACGCCCTTAAATCCCCACTCTCATTTGGAAAACATAATTCCTTTGTAGCAAAAGCATACCCTTTCAGGGAAATATATTCTTCAAAATTACCCCAGAGTGGTGATGGCCTCTTTTGGTGACTTACGATCTAGTTATTATTAACTGTATTTATTATTGTTTGGTAACGATTAGGGTGTAACGTAAACTACAGTATATTTACATATTTGCATTATGTTGAAAAGGCTGTCTAAATTAAAGAATTCATAAATAACATAAATATAGGTAGTATTTGTTGTTCATATGCACATGTTTTACTCATATTCAAATTTATTGAAGGTGTTCTGGTATTGTTATGGTAACGTAATTGTCACGTGCGTTACACACAAACTCCCCAACGCTCAGATGGCACACATGTCTCATTTTGAAGTTTTTGCATGAACTTTCAGAAAATCATACCCTACAAAATTCCCCCTGAGAGAGGGTGTGGGGAGAGGGGTCTATAGCCAGCGCAAGGACTATTTGTTCAAGGTGGGCAGTACGATTTTCAGAATGTTGTTAGATCACCTGACTCGAAGGCTCAACGTGATATTTTGTGATCAATGTTCGTCCGTAGTCCGTTGTTATTCATATCTCAAACGACTTCTTATAAGAAACCGCTGGATTCAAGAAGGCCACCGTTGCCATAAAAGTTTAAAATCTTAAACAATATTCTTGTCAAGAACCAGTCCACCGAGCAGATTTCAACAGTTTTTTTCTTTATTAATGATCGCCCAACCCTGTATTCATAAAGTTTGCAAAATCGGTGCATTTTCTGACAGTGAATGATACATACTGTAGTGTGAGAGAGTAAGCCAAGTCCGACAACACACATATTTGGGATTCATACAATGCATATAAAGTTATGCTCCTTTACATGTAAATATATATAATGACATGGACTTCAGCTATATCGTGGTAATACATATTGGCTGGTTGCATAATCAGTCAGTCGTGGTTTTATTTGGTGCTTGCTTCTCAGACGGTTAATCTGTTCAGTATATTGTTTTATTTCTAGCGTTCTTTCACTTATATGGAATTAGTTCACATTGCTTCTGTCACCATTTTACCTTGCTTATACTTGAAATGGTTTGTGTTTTTCACTCTTTATAATGTTATGTTCAGACATTCGGTGACAATCTTGTAAAGGTATTTTGCACCGATCAAACTTATATTTGGTTTTGATTAGTATACCTGATTGTCAAAATGAGTATATAGTAAATAGTATGAGTATATAGTTTCGCTCCACAAATCAACACTTATGGAGATTGGTAAATAATGCAACGTGTCAATATATATATATACTGTTCAAACCGTTTGTCAAACCCCAAATCTAGAGAGTTACACAACGCAGCAGAATGGAAAATTGACATTTTAATAGTGTTGGTTTTGATTAACCGGCGCCTCATTAACACAATAATGCTCATTGAAGGGCAGAAGTGCAGAAGTTGCTGTGGAAGTTGATGACACGAGTACTGCAGAAGAATAAATATTAAAAGGTACGTTGACGTATGAGTAAATGCAAATGGACAGAAAAAGTATGTACAAACGTAGAGTATTAGAATGTGCTTAAGTGCAATATGAGTGTGCCGTAATGTACGGTATGAGTGTGTGCTAATTTGCAGTATGAGTGTGTGATAATGATGTGTGCTAATTTGCAGTATGAGTGTGTGCTAATTTGAAGTATGAGTGTGTGCTAATGTACAGTGTGCTAATATACAGTATGAGTGTGTGCTAATATGCAGTGTGAGTGTGTGCTAATTTGCAGTATGAGTGTGTGCTAATGTGCAGTATGAGTCAGTACTAATGTGCAGTATGAGTGAGTGATAATATGCAATATACGTGTGCCCTAATGTGCAGTATGAGTGTGTGCTAATGTGCAATGTGTGTGTGTGCTTATTTGCAGTATGAGTGCGTGCTAATGTGCAGTATGAATGTGTGCTAATGTGCAGTATGAGTGAATGCTAATATGCAGTATACGTTTTCACTAATGTGCAGTATGAGTGTGAACTAATGTGCAGTATGTGTGTGTGCTTATTTGCAGTATGAGTGAGTGATAATGTGCAGTATAAGTGTGAGCTAATGTACTGTATGAGTGCGTGCTAATGTGCAGTATGAGTTTTTTGCTAATATACAGTAATAGTGTTCCGTAATGTTCGGTATGAATGTGTGCTTATTTGCAGCATGAGTGTGTGCTAATGTGCATATGAGTGTGTGCTAATGTGCAGTATAAGCGTGTGATAATGTGCAGTATGAGCGTGTGATAATGTGCAGTATGAGTGAGTGCTAATTCGCAGTATAAGCGTGTGATAATGTGCAGTATGAGCGTGTGCTAATGTGCAGTATGTGTGAGTGCTAATTCGCAGTATGATTATATGCTAATGTACGGTATGAGTGTGTGCTAATGTGCAATATGGCTGTGTGCTAATGTGCAGTATGAGTGTGTGCTAATATGTAGTATGAGTGTGTGCTAATGTACAGTATGAGTGTGTGCTAATGTGCAGGGTGAGATTGTGTTAATGTGCAGTGTGAGTGTGTTCTAATGTGCAGTGTGAGTGAGTGCTAATGTGCAGTATGTGTGCGTGTTAAGGTGCAGTATGTGTATGTTCTAATGTGCTGTTTGAATGAGTGCTAATGTTCGATATGAGTGTGTATTACTGTGTAGAGTGAGTGTGGTTTAATGTGCAGTATGAGTGTGTCCTAATTTGCATTATAAGCGTGTTCTAATGTACAGTGTGAGTGTGTCCTAACATACGGCATCAGTGTATGCTAATGTACGATATGAGTGTGTGATAATTTACCGTATGAGTGTGTGTTAATGTACGGTATGAGTATGTGTTAGTGTACAGTATGAGTGTGCTAATGTGCACTATGAGTGTGTAGTTATGTGCAGTATGAGTGTGTGATAATGTGCACTATGAGTGTGTGTTAATGTGCAGTATAAGTGTGTGTTAATGTACAGTATGAGTGTGTGCAAATGTGTAGTATGAGTGTGTGCTAATGTACGTTATGAGTGTATGTTAATGTACTGTATGAATGAATGAATGTGTGCTAATGTGCAGTGTGAGTGTGTTCTAATGTGCAGTATGAGTCTGCTTATGTGCACTATGAGTTTGTAGTTATGTGCAGTATGAGTGTGTGATAATGTGCAATATGAATGTGTGTTAATGTGCAGTATGAGTATGTGTTAATGTGCAGTATGGGTGTGTGCTAATGTGCAGTATGAGTGTGTTTTAATGTGCAGTATAAGTGTGTGCTAATGTGCACTATGAGTGTGTGTTAATATGCACTATGAGTGTGTTAATGTGCACTATGCGTGTGTGTTAATGTGCAGTATCATATGGGTGTGTGCTAATGTACGGTAAGAATATGTGCTAATGTACTGTATGATCATGTGCTAATATACTGCATGAGTGTGTGTGCTAATGTTTAGTATGAGTATGTGCTAATATTTACTATGGGTATGTTTTAATCTACTGTTTGAGTATGGGCTAATGTACAGTAAATGTGTGTGATAATGTACGGTATGAGTGTGTGCTAATGTACGGTATGAGGGAGTGCTAGTGTACGGTATGAGATTGTGCTAATGTACGGTATGAGTAAGTGCTAATGTACGGTATGAGTGTGTGATAATGTACGGCATGAGCGTGAGCTAATGTACGGTATGTTTGTGTGCTAATGTACGATATGAGTATCTGCTAAGGTACGGTATGAGTGTGTGCTCATGTACGGTATGTGTGTTTGCTAATGTACAGTATGAGTGTGGGATAATTTACAATATGTGTATGTGCTAATGTGCAGTATGAGTTTGTGATAATATACAGTATGATTGTTTGCTAATGTACAGTAAGAGTATGTGTTTATGTACAGTGTTTGTGTGTACTAATGTACATTAATAGCGTGAGCTAATATGCGGTATGATTGTGTGCTTATGTACGGTATGAGTGTGTGATAATGTACGGCATGAGCGTGAGCTAATGTACGGTATGTTTGTGTGCTAATGTACGGTAGGAGTGTCTGCTTAGGTACGGTATGAGTGTGTGCTCATGTACGGTATGTGTTTTTGCTAATGCGCAGTATGAGTATTGGATAATGTACAATATGTGTATGTGGTAATGTACAGTATGGGTTTGTGATAATATACAGTATGAGTGTTTGCTAATGTACAGTAAGAGTATATATTTATGTACAGTGTTTGTGTGTACTAATGTACAGTATGAGTGTGTGATAATGTACGGTATGATTGTGTGCTTATGTATGGTAAAAGTGTTTGACAATATACGATATCCGTGTTTGCTAATGTACAGTAAAAGTATGTGCTAATGTACCATATGAGTGTGTGCTAATGTACGGCATGAGTGTGTGCTAATGCACAGTATGAGTATGTGATAATGCACAGTATTGGTCTGTTTTTATGTACAGTATGAGTGTGTGATAATATACAGTATGAGTTTGTGATTATGTACGGTTTGATTGTGTGCTTGTGTACAGTATGAGTTTGTGATAATGTACGGTTTAATTGTGTGATTATGTACAGTATGATTTTTGTGCTAATGTACGGTAATAATGTTTGACAATATACGGTATGAGTGTGTGCTAATGTTCAGTGTAAGTGTGTGACTATATACGATATGAGTGTGTGCTAATGCACGGTATATGTGTATGCTTTATATACGCTATGAGTGTGTACTAATATACAGTATGAGTGTGTACTAATGGACAGTATGAATGTGTACTAATGTACGGTATGAGTGTGTGTTAGTGTACGGTATGAGTTTGTGTACTTATGTAAAGTGTCAGTGTGTGGAAATGCACAGTATTTTATGTTATAAGATACAGTATGAGTGTGTGATAATATACGGTATTATTGTTTGATAATGTACGGTATGAGTGTGTGATAATGTACAGTACGAGTGTGTGCTAATGTATATTATGAGTGGAATAATGTATTGTATGAGTGTGTGTTAATGTACAGTATGAGTTTGTGTACTAATGTATAGTATGAGTGTGTGATAATGCACAGTGTGGGTGTTTTATAATGTACAGTATGAGCATGTTATAATGTACATTATAAGTGTGTGTTAATGTACGGTATGATTGTTTGATAATGTACAGTGTGAGTTTGTGTTAATGTACAGTATGAGTGTGTGCTAGTGTACGGTATGACTGTCTGATAATATAGTATGAGTGTGTGCTAATGTACTTTATGATGGTTTGATAATGTACGGTATGAGTGTGTGGTAATGTACAGTAAGAGTGTGTGCTAATGTACATTATGAGAGTGTGAGCTAATGTACAATATGAGTGTGTGCTAATGTGCTGTATGATTGTTTGATAATGTGCAGTCGGAGTGTGTGGTAATGTACAGTACGAGTGTGTGCTAATGTACATTATGCCTGTGTATGCTAATGTACAGTATGAGTGTGTGCTAATGTGCTGTATGATTGTTTGATAATGTACGGTACGAGTGTATGTTAATGTACAGTACGACTGAGCGCTAATGTACAGTATGACAGTATGAGTGTGTGCTAGTGTACGGTATGACTGTCTGATAATGTAGTGTGAGTGTGTGTTTGTCACAAAATGTCACGGGTAGAGCGTATTGGTCGTACATAGCTCTTGTAAGTTGTCGGTTACACCCAAATCTATTGTTCGAGTTGAAACAATTTCACAATATTCATGATCTATTCATGTAACACGTAAAAGCGTGCACATTTTAAGTGGCCGCCTGAGAGGCCGTGTCATAAGTTTAGTTTTGTGCTAATGCATGTAAACGTATAGGTCTATCTTCCTTAAACGGCAAAATTGTATAAGGGGCCTCTCGTGTAGATTCAATACTGCAGATTTAGCCACGTTTGTCACGGACTGGACGGGGGAAATAATGGTTTGGGCGTACTGTTTGCTATAAAACCCATTGTCTTCTAGCTCTGGCCGGGATGATCGATAGTTATTTTGTTGGAACAGAGATTGGACGGCAAAATTCACAGGCAACATGTGGTTAGTATTTATTTTATCAAACTTTTATCGTACATTTGTATTCAGTGGGCGGCGCCATCTTGTTTGGCGGTTACGACATCCGGTTAGCTCTGATGTTTCTCAAACATTAACTTTAGACTAGCATATGATTTTGAAGTTACTTTATTAGATGTAATTATTGTAATTGATCATTAATTGTAAAACAATATTAATTTGATAACAGTGGATAATAGGTGCATTAGTTAACGTTGGTGTATAACTCAGTGATTGTAATACTAGATTGTTAACATTATTTAGTTAACAATGAGATGAGTGACTAGGATAAATGTTCGACGCGTATGCATAGCGTTGTATAATGTGGTCATTAGTTGACATGCGTGCATGCATAACTCAGTGAGTGTAATATACCAGTGATTTGATAATTTTTATATTACATGTATTAGGGCATTGATTAACAGCGACGTACATGGCGTATACATGGCGTTGTAGAATATGTATACATTGCTACTCATCATTAGTACAGCTTACATATATTTATTGAATAATGATTTGTTTGGGTAATGATAATTATGCAAGATTGTTATGTTTGTCAACCGACATCTAAAACGTATGTATAATTACAGCCTAAGCCATCCAGGAAATAAGCCATCCAGGGTTGGAGTAAGCCATCCAGGTTTGGATATTCCGGAGTGGAGCTAAGCTTCCACGATTAACGTTTACGAGCGGTGGAGACGGTCCCAATACCTGCGCAGCATGGCCAGGTTTTATTAACGACAACCCCCGGGACACAAGGTGGGCCCGTCATCAGTCCTCACTGAAGGAACATCACCCACAATCTCAGTGGAGGTTAACCATCATTACATCGCGTCATCAACCCTTACAGAAGGCATTTGATGACAATCATCCATTGAATTCGCGCATCATCATCTTCATGAGCTCTCGCGCATCACAGTTATCGCGCTAGATCATAGATCAACATTGTTATAGCTTCAACAACACTTTAGTGTCTTATACATTCAGTATTTATAACAATACATGAGAACATTCTTTTCATAGTTCATTTGTGTATTCGCTTGTTTTTTTTAGATAATTGTATATATATTAAACATATTTTAAAAGTTGCATTAAACTTATGTAAATGCATTCACCGTCATTGATTCTTTCCTGAGTTAGCCCCAATCACTAAGGTCATCCTGTGACAGTGTTAATGTACAGTATAAGTGTGTGCTAATTTACAGTATGAGTGTGTGCTAACGTACGTTATGATTTTGTGATAATGTACAGTATGTGTGTGTGGTAATGTACCCTACGAGTGTGTGCTAATGTACATTATGAGTGTGTGTGCTAATGTACAATATGAGTGTGTGCTGATGTGCTGTATGATTGTTTGATAATGTACAGTAGGAGTGTGTACTAATGTGCTGTATGATTGTTTGATAATATACAGTGTGAGTGTGTGTTAATGTACGGTACGAGTGTGTGTTAATGTACCTTACGACTGAGTGCTAATATACAGTACGAGCGTGTGCTAATGTACGGTACGAGTGTGTGATAATGTACGGTACGAGTGTGTGATAATGTACGGTACGAGTGCGTGCTAATGTACGGTACGAGTGTGTGCTAATGTACGGTACGAGTATGTGATAATGTACGGTATTAGTGTGGGCTAATGTACAGTATGAGTGTGTGCTAATGTACAGTACGAGTGTGTTAATGTACGGTATGAGTGTGTGATAATGTACAATACGAGTGTGTGTTAATGTACGGTATGGGTGTATGTTAATGTACAGTACGAGTTTGCGATAATGTACGGTACAAGTGTGTTCTAATGTACAGTAAGAGTGTGTGATAATGTACGGTATGAGTGTGTGATAATGTACAGTGTGAGTGTGTGTTAATGTACGGTGTGAGTGTTTGTTAATGTACGGTATGTGTGTGTGATAATGTACGGTATGTGTGTGTGATAATGTACAGTGTGAGTGTGTGAAATGTACAGTGTGAGTGTGTGTTAATGTACGATATGAGTGGGTGTTAATGTACGGTATGAGTGTGTGATAATGTACAGTCTGAGTGTGTGTAGTACGAGTGAGTGCTAATGTACAGTATTAGTGTGTCTAGTTATTCCGTGTTAATCCCGGACTTTATGCTTCATACACAACAAAATCAAAGAAAATAATGTTACCAACCGTTCAACAATTACTAATAATTTTCATATATCTCATTCTTTTTATTCATTAAATGGATTTATCACTGTTATTATCACCGTATGTATCGTTGAATAATACTGGGAAAATAAATAAAACCCGGTTTTACTTTAATAAAAAAGTCAATATAAATTGATTATTGTTCAACCTGATCGACGTTTTAACCTAAGCTAATCGTTCAGCATTGTCTTAAAGCTACACAATCCCGATAAAATAATACAATTTCAAGTTGTTTTAAACATAAGAACGCCTATAGATGAAGTTCTTTGCTGGTTTGTTGTCTACATTGTTTAGGCTGGTATATTGTCATAGCGTATATCGAGGCATTTGCATAATAGGCGTGATAAACGCTTCGGTAACTTTGAAATTGTACTACCCAGCGATTACGGGTATATAAGCCTAAACGTTTATATAGCAATTTGCTCAGATATCCGATAACTACAGATTATTCAACTCGATGAGGATATTTAGTGGCGTGCAATGTAACTATATACATGTTTGTATTGTTGAAGGAAAGGGAACAAGTAAAATGCGTAAGGCATAACGTAAATACATAACTATGTAGAGAATTATAAACACTTACCCGCGTATTCCACATATGTTCCATATCTTTATACTTATTTCCTAAAATATCCTTCAAATAATCCCAAATCACACACGTATTATACATGTATACATATATAGAGAGCGTGTATCAGTAGCCAATAGTATGACACATGAAATACATGCTCCAGTGTTGACTCGGGACAGGGAGAATTATTGTTTACAATGAGACACTTGAAGGATATTGTTCTATTGTTATATATATGGAATTTTCTTTTGTTGGAAAAAGACCAGCAATATTATTTCTCGCAAATCGTAGTTTTCAGGATGTGAGGAAGGGGTATACACATGAATGTCGCCCATCCGTCATCTTTATATAACTTGAATAAGGGTGAAAGAATTGAATGACTTAGTCACAGAAATAGATACACTATTTGAAAATTGCTCCACAGAAACCTTCGGATATATTCATCAGAATAAAAGTCCAAGGCAAATCACATATAAAAAACCATGGTTCAATCGATTCTGCCGAAATGCACGAAATGTATACCATATAACAAGAAGAGCTTACAATAAATATAAAACCACATATTACAAAAACTTATTAAAAGAAGTCAGCAAACAATATAAAAATAAGTTGAAAGAATCATTAAAAAGATACAACAATGATATGAGTGTAAAACTTAAAGCATTGAAAAACGCAAATCCAAAACAATACTGGAAAATATTAAATGCTAATAAAAAAACGTCACCAGAAACTGCTTCATTAGAAGATTTTTATAAGTTCTTTAAGAACGTAAATGAAAATAATACTGAAGATAATACAGAAATCAATACAAATGATATACACGCTGATGAGAATAACCCGATTAATGATGAAATAAATGAGCCTATTACTGAACAGGAAATAATAACAGCAGTCAAAAACTTACGTAATAATAAGTCTCCAGGCATTGATAATATTGTCAATGAGCAATTAAAGGCATCGGTTCATGTAATGCTTCCTGTTTACAAAAAATTGTTTAATATTGTCTTTGACAAGGGAATTGTACCCGAAAGTTGGACAATAGGAATAATAAAACCGATATTTAAAAATAAAGGGAACCCATGCTTACCAGAGAATTATCGTCCAATTTCACTTTTAAGTTGCTTTGGAAAATTATTTACTAGCATTTTAAATAGTAGATTAAATGCCTATGCAGAAAAATCATACCTCATAAAATCAACCCAAGCTGGGTTTAGAAAAAAACACTCAACAATTGATAATCTTTTTATTCTTAAAAGTCTTATAGATCTTGTTCACGCTGATAAAAAGAAACTGTTCTGTTGTTTTATTGATTTTAAACAAGCGTTTGATACTGTCTGGAGAATAGGTCTCTGGCAAAAACTGCAACATGAGAATATTAATGGAAAATGTTTTAACGTTATATACAATATGTATGACAACATTAAGTCTAGCGTAGTCACTAAGGATGGTAACTCCCCCTTTTTTACATGTTTAAATGGCGTTCGCCAAGGCGAAAATTTGTCGCCATTCTTATTTAGCATTTTCCTTAATGATTTAGAGCAATATCTAAATGACAGAAATGTTACTGGTGTAAATAAAGAAACAGTAATTGATGATGTACATATTTATCTTAAATTGTTTATTCTAATGTACGCAGATGATACTGTTATATTTAGTGACAATGAATTAGATCTCCAGCATGCACTTAATCATTTCAAAGTATACTGCGACACATGGAAGCTTTCTATAAATGTAAGTAAAACAAAAATTATGATTTTTAGTAAGGGTAACCCATCACGAAATAAAATATTTAAAATCGGCGAAGATGTAGTAGAGATAGTCAATGAATATAAATACCTAGGAATCTTTTTCTCTAAAAGTGGATCGTTTAATCATACAAAGAAATATCTAGCAGAACAGGCTAACAAAGCTCTTTTCGCATTATTAAGAAAAATAAAAACAATATCACTACCATACGAAATACAACTTGACCTTTTTGACAAAACAATAGAACCGATTTTAATATATGGTTGTGAAATATGGGGGTTTGGAAGTATTGATGTCCTAGAAAGAATTCAGCTCAAATTCTATAAATACATTTTTAATCTGAAAAAATCTACTCCCTCTTATATGATATATGGAGAGATTGGCACAACACCTTTATATGTAGATGTTAAAAACAGAGTTGTAGCATTCTGGTCAAAGCTTATAGATAATATAAATGGCAATGACAGAAATAAATTATCATCCAGCATTTATTTATTAATGTATAATTTTTACTACTCAAACAAGGTCAAATCGGGGTGGATGGACAATATTAAAAATATATTATGTAATTCTGGCTACTCCGGAATTTGGTACAGCCAATCTTTTACCAATTCTAAATGGCTATTTAAAGCTTCATATCAGCAACTAAAAGATACCTTTATCCAAAGTTGGCTATCTGATATAGAAAGAACGTCAAATACTAACATATATAAACTGTTTAAAACAGAATTTAAACAAAGTAAATATATACAATTACTACCCACTTATTTATGTAAAAAACTAATGGCATTTCGAACCAGAAATCACCAGTTACCCATTGAAACTGGAAGATGGAGAGGTATACCTTCACATCAAAGGCAATGTAACCAATGTAATGACATAGGAGATGAGTTTCACTATCTTTTAGTATGCCCACAATTCATTGATCAAAGAAAAAAGTACATTAAACCATTCTATTATAACCGCCCAAATATCTTAAAATTTACAGCATTATTATCGCCAGAAAGTTATTCTGAAATGAGAAAACTAAGTTTATTCGTGGATAAAATTATGAAAATCATAAAGGTTCAATAGAAAAATGCATTATAAAACATAACATTGAAAGTCTGTGCTTTTTTTTAACCACTAAAATTTAAACTCGTTTGTGTTTAATTGTTATTTTGTTTAAATCCACGCAATTTAAACTATTTAAAGTTATTTGCACGACCAAACGCACTACTACTTTTCGTTTCGGTAATACGGCGTTCCATTGGTCGACAATTGACAATATTAACGAAATCACAAATCAAAACATGCTCTACATTTCGTTTCGGTAGGGCTGCAGAATTTGTTGCCGTTAAAACTGTAAATGTACTCATTGCTTTGTATTGTTGTTGTTTATTGTTTTTCCTTCTCTGTTTGTTTTTCCTGCATAATAGTGATTGCGCGCGAGTGCGAGCGTTAGTGTGCTTACTTGCCTGTGTGTATATGTATCCTGGTTGGAGCATAGTTGTTTGTACTCGTTTAATGTTTAAAAACCTGTGCATAAACACTTGGTAGAACAAATGAAATACATTGTTAAATGACAGTAATTTTACTTATAATATGCATGATAGACAAGCGACATGGATATTTTTAAACGTGCGCAAATCCCGTCAAAGGATACACACACATTGTTAAATAGAAAATAAATAAACTCACCTTTCAAGGCTGAATATAGGTAATCCTTATAAAATCCGTTATTTTTATGAATAATAATAATATAAAAAAAAAATCAATCCAGTAAAATAAAAACAACTCACGAAATTACACACGTGTTTTTAAATCCACCATTATGATAAAGTAATAGTCCGAAGATACATAATGAATCTTTTCAAATTAGATACCACGAAAAGCGCCCTGCACGGGATTTGCGGACACTGTGTTACGCCCACTGGTCGATAAATCTATTTAACTATTATTTACTTTTAAAGAGTTCTGAATTATTTCGGCTCAATAAATATTACTTTATTGAATACATATTTAGCTAATGTAGAGTTTCTGTTACAATCTGAAAATAATAATATGTATATGTTCATACATAACATATATATTGAGTAATTACTTTAACATGTTAGATTAGTATATATAGACAGGAATATCATATCATGTCAGCCACCACCTATACCATTCTTTTCAAATATATTAGTATTAGTATTATCGTTATTATTATTATTATTATTATTATTATTATTATTATTATTATTATTATTAATAACTGCAATGTGTAAGTAGTATACTTATACATTGAATAGACATCTACCCACTTCATTGCTAGATAGTTTATATATATATATATAGTCGTTTTCTGATGTATACATGTTTTTGTTTTTCCGATGTGATGACTTGTCGCCATTCATATGTAAATGTATTTTGTAACATGTTGCTTATGCTGTTCATATATGTGAACCTAAGTGAAATAAAGAAGTTGAAGTTGAAGTCTATCCTTCAGTTGCACTTTTCAATTCCGGAGCTTCTTGGGAAAATAAAAAGAGTCACAATTCGTAAAAAAGGGATCGCTCTTGCGTGCGAGCTTTTGTGGGTGCGCGCCTAAACCGTGCTTGTGTGCGTGCTATTATGCATATGTTTGTTAATATTTAAATCTGACGAATTTGAAAGGCATTTGAATACTACTTCTTCATAAAAAAGAAAATTCATAAAAAAAATGTTTTTAAAAGTGCTTAGGCCTGGGCTAGAACCCCGTCCGCAACGGCGAAAGCATACTAAGACAGCGCGTTAACCTATTGCGTTACGGAGGCCGATTAACGATGTCGTATTAATTAAGTTACTTTACATAAATATGCTCAATCGCGAAGACTGCTAATATCACGGTGAATAGACGTAACGGACCCTGGTTGCTCAAAACTGCGTTACCTTGATTCTGGTTGCACTTGTAACGGACCCTGGTTGGTAAATAGACACTGGTGTCAAAAAGTTCGAACATAAAGATACAGTATCGTATGTATAAGAAAAAAAACTTTATATGACGAAACTTTTGAATATCATATCCTTCGAAATGCATTTTCTTATGTACAACAAATGTAGAATAATTCCTAACAAGCTTACTCTTAACCGGTCGATACAAAGTTGATGACTTTAAAACGCCAAACTTCTATATGTTCTCTCTGACTGATTTAATGTGATCCAAAACTGGTTTGCAACTGCTGTTGTTCAATAAAGATAACTGTTTAGTCTAAAAATCTACAAATATTTACATCATGTCTAAATTTCAGAGCACCGGACCCTGGTTGCTTTGTAAAAAATGCTCGATATTCTGGCAACAATCTGTATCTTTGGCACCGGATCCTGGTGGATAAGATTGTTTTCTATATACCTTCAGATTAAAGAGAAAACGACGATCGGGACTATGGCTCCACCAAAACAAACAATAAAAAAACAACATCTATTGGTTGCATGGTGTTTTAAGTCATCTTCAGCACATTTTAGGTTATATATGATGGTCGATTTTTTCGTGGGGGAGGCAAGGCTGACCAGTAGGACAAGTACTGCATGCCTCATGAAATCTGGGTACGAGCTGGATTCGTACCCACGACCGTAGGGGTGAACTTGAAACAGTGCCTCACCACTCTGGACCACCGGTACTAAAATCATTCATGTGACAGCATGATGGAAAATAAAAAAAGAACAGCCCAATATTGAATGTAGAGGGTGTGATCTTGTTATAGTGATAGAATCTGGTGGTGAGTTTGGCTAAATGCATCTATGTCGTACAAGGTAGAATACTAAACAAATGTACTCCGGACCTACTTTCGTGTATATACGTTTGCGCCTTGAGATAATTCTCTCTTCACGACCTGTCTTCCGTCGACAGTACCCTAAAATAAACTATGGGCCCGCAATAGACATTAACCAAACTAACTTTCCCCGCAGCGCGCTGCATGACGGTTTTTTGTCGCCGTTTTACACGACAATAACCTCAAACAGTTTTTATATTTGTAACCAGAGGCCCCGGGTTCAATCCTCCGTGGTGCCACTGAGTTTCGTCGGTGTGTTCTTGGGCAAGACACTTTCCCTTAGCCACGTCTGTCGGATGGGGACGTAAACCGGGCGGTCTCGTGTATCGGTCTGTCCTCCGAGCACGTTAAAGAACCATAGGAATCTATTCGATAATAAGAGTAGGGCACGGTTCCCGGATTCCTATGTATCCTTCCTCTCTCTCTTGGGCGGCTCTAAATAACCTATACTGTGTTGATGATCCGTTAAACAAGATTCAATATTTAAAAAGGTTTATTCAAAAGGCATTATCTTAGAGCACGCAGCTGTGTACACACTGTCTGTAAAAATCCGAAAATTAAAAAACAACACAATACATAAAAAAAAAAAAAAAAACAACAATCAAATGAAAAAGTAGGGGCGAGAGGATATAAGGATTCAGACTATATCATCAACATGTCAGCGTCAAATAAGATATAAAATAGCTGGAAAAAACGAACCACAGCGTATCTGGGAATGAAACAATATTTATAGCCGGTCTCCCAAAAGAAAGGAAGAATACATACAAATCCGAGAAGCTGCCCTAATCTTACTTACGAATATATTTTCCTTTGAGCAAATTGTTCCAAGGATAGACTCCGAAACACAGAACCGGTGTACATGCCAATCGGACGGACGAGAATAAAGGAACATGTTTTACTCAATAATACACAGAAGAAATTGACTTGCGGCAATAAGGCTTCATCCGGGTCAAATGCAGCGTGCTATCAAGTAGACCACGCCAGCACCCTTGAAGTGTACGAGTTCCTCGCTGATGTTTGGAGGGTGAAAACTCGTTAAATGTAAAAATCTTTAAAATATCTCAGCACATTGTTTTTTTTCCATAAGTTGCCATAAGTTGACCCCCTCATAAACCCCACCCAATTGAAAATGTCGCAGCTTTATCTTCCGCCGCTGATATCAGACCGAGATATTTCGAACAGGGGAACAATACTTCCGAGCAAAAGCAGTTATTTTTCAGCAAAATTGTTTTAATAGTTTACGTGTTTTTACCCGCCAGGGTCCTTTACATGAGTAACCAGGATCAAGGTAACGCTGTTTTGAGCAGCCAGTGTCCGTTACGTCTGTCCACCGTGAATATAAACCATTGCTTTTCAACATATTGCTTTTCCAGGTCCGTAGCTACACTGGGGCACACAGATGTATTTGTCTTGGTTGAATTTTGGGAATGTACATACTTTACATAAAAACAACTATATACTAGTATATAAGGACCCTGGGGGGAAATGCAACACATTGAAGAAAATTAAAACAAAATCTAGGGTGGAGAGGGAGGTTAATGCCACTGGACACCAAAATAAGGGATATGCGTCGGTTAAATTTCAGGGCTGGTTACGGGCCAGTTTTCATTAAAAATTACTTTACAAATCAATAAACTTAGGAAAGGTTAATTACTAGTATTTGAACTTAATTGTTATACTAAAACTTTCGGTTTTTAGTTAACACTTACCCAGTCTTGCAGACGGAAGCTGACATCTTTCATATTTTCTTTGATTTTGAAATACTACCAATCAGAATTTTAATGTTGTTTTTGTTTCGTGAAAACATCAATATTAGGCACCACCCCGAAACATTGGGATGTGGAGTCCTCCGGCTCTTACGCCTATGTTTATAAGACTATATAGAAACTCTCTCTCTATCTCAATGCTTCCACCCCACTCCTTCCTTCCCCCACTCTCTCTCCCCTTTTCTCACCTTTTTCCCTCCCTACCTCTCGCTTTCTTTCTTTCTCTGTATCTCTCTTTCTCTATGTGTGTGTCTCTCTCTTTCTCTTTTTCTCTCTTTCCTTCTCCCTCTTTTTGACTATCTATATCTCTCTCTCTGTCTCTGTGTCTCCATGTGTCTCTATATCCATTTTATTTCCAATTTCAAAATTTCAATTCATGCATAAATTAAGAGGAATTCATTAAAATTATGTTGATTTAGAATCTACTAATATGTGTAAACCATGCATGCATAACTTCACATAACAAATACTATATCTCCATCTTTACCATTAGTTACGAGCCTCTACCAATATTCCAATTTTGATAAACAATGTCTCCCTTGTGTTTTGTGTCAATATACACTACACACAAACACACACACACACACACACACATAAAAATGGAGGATTATTTGTATATTCTTTGATGCAACGCGATAGTTGGAAAGGATACGTTTAATTATAGGTATTGTTTTGGATTATATATAAATATGAACTTATAAGGTTGCTTGATTAAGTACAGTTATAGCTTCCTTTTCAATTTCTAATGACTTGTAATTCCTATTAGGTCTTTCTACTGAAGATTGGTCTCATCAGTACGGTGGTAAAATGCCGTCTGCTAAAATCCACTTGTATACCCGTTATAAGACCAGTGGTCGATTCACAAAGTACTTGAAGCGTCTCATACAGTACCGCCTTATCTCATTAATATTCAGTGAATTTATGTGGTGCGCATGTTGTATATATGAACCCACACGTAAACAGTAATCACTTAGTACAACATGCGTAATAACCGTTAGATTTGTTCAGTTCTAGTGTGCATTTTATCGGGATTGTGTAGCTTTAAGAATGTTACATCAATATCTACAAGGGTCACCATATGTGGATGCATGGAACGACAACTTTGGGTAGAGATTGGTATTACATCGCATTCCATTATAAAATCGGCTAGCGCTAATTTTGGGGCAAATAGTACATAGATCTATATCTTAATTTAAAAGGGATCATATAATTTATTTAAAACAAAATTGTTCCAATAATATCACAGTTTAATTTAGTAGATATTGTTCATTAAAAATTGTATACAGCTTTTATACTTTATACAATGTATATTCTAACGACTTGTATATATACTATGTAAATACTATGTTTCATCATTTCGCGTATTGAAATTGTATATATCATGTATCTAGTTTATTCCGGCTGATTATCGGGCTATACTCAAGCAATTAATATGCAGTTACACTCCAGTTGTAATAAGTCTTTATTGCACATTATTATGTACTTTTTTTCATTTTATTTGTGTTTATCCTGTTGTGTACCTTTTTACAATTAGCATTTGTATTTTTTGTTCACTTAATGTCTATTTTCAATTTCAATTCGTTAATAGTTCAATAAAATATATTAAATTCTCGATACACATGTGTTACGTGTAAAACCGTTATACATGTATGTGTTATTACATAATTAGGTTTCGCAACCATCTTCTCCTTTAAACGATTACCCTGATTCGTCTTTCTAACCAGTTTCTTCTGTTTTGTTTGCATCTTTCCTCGGAGGCGTTTCTTCAATCTCCTCGCACTGTACCTTGACATGTTGATTCTTCCAGGATATGTTTCTAAATACACCAAGCGTCGTCAGGACAACTGAACTCTCCACGACATTTCTCAGTGTTCCGTCGTCTCTTGTGATGGTCTTCTCCGTTTTGACAATCGCTACGCTGCTTTGTCTAAGAAAGTCGTCGTCAAAAATAGCGGCTAAGTTAGTTATCCAGTAGGTTTGCATGATTGTATCGTCAGCTATTCTTCGCACCGAAACCGGAAATTTGCGTGACAGTAGTGACACGGTTGTTTTAACTTCAAAGTCGGATGTTGAGGGTTGCTCAAAAACGTACAAAGAAGCTTTGGCCTTTTTCCATCTAGGTACTTTTATTTTAGTGTCTATGTTCCATGACAAAGTCTCTAAAAACTCCTGTCTCTTGGTATCTTTCACGGAAAATAAACCGTTTATACCGCCTCCGAATTTAACCACGCCTCCAAGGTCTACTGCAACATTAGTTTTTGCACCGATGGTGTAGGTTTTTTGTAACTCAATCGTCGTTGTAACAGTAGTTTGCCGAGTGGTACTAAATGTGTATTTTTGCTCTTCCTCGGTGCGGTTTTCATACTCTGAATAATACAACAATTCCTCCTTAGTTGCGGGTTCTGGTGTTCGTTCAGTGGCCTCTGTTGGTGGTTCAAGGACCACTGTCTTGTGTTTGAAATTTACGTATTTCCACCCAATGTCCATGTAGTATTTGCTTCGTCTGTAAAAAATGCTCCTGAAGAAACCCTTGTCTTCCTTGAAGCTCTTCCATGCGTGCTTTTCCACGAACTCCTCAAGGTTGACTATGTCAGTGTCCCCTGTTTCGCTCATCTTATTTGTTATCTGAAAACAAATATAAAATTTTCAAAATCACTAAAAAATGGCATTTAAATATTGAAGACCTTCTGTTTCCTTGAGTAAGATCAATGTTTTCATGTTACGCTCTTTTTGCTCTATTGAATTTATGCCATTTCATGTCTTGTGTTCATATGTGTATATATCTACGGCGTGTGTATGTGTTCTTTTTATCCTTAAATTCGTGTCATGTGTGTATTTTCAGTTGAAAATTCTGTCCATTTTGCTCCATTAAATTTACTTCACAAATTAATTGTGTTAACATATCATTGACCAGAGTTAAGACCCTTGATTTATTGAAAAATCCTATATTCTGTCATATTATGTGAACACTAAAACCTTTATTCTGTATTTGATATTTACCAAATTTGGTTAGATCGTTGACTATAAAAAAGGTGGAAACGGTTGAAAACCCGCTAGATTAGATTAGTAACATTAGAGTTATGTCCCTTGATTTATTGAAAAATGTATATCTTGCTTTGGTGGCACTGTAGGTCCTTCATTTTCCATCTGATATTGACCAATATCTGACAGGTTGTTTGTATGATTTAAATCTTCACACATAGAAGCAGAAATATAGTTACTGCCGTTGAATTATTTTAAAATGCTATAGTTTGCCTTGTTAGCACTTAGCACCACAATGTTGGCTCAGGCATAACTCCTAAACTACTTGATAACTCTATAATAAATGTTAAGCATGATGAGAGGGTGTCTAACTCGTTAGAATCAGGTCCATATCTCAAAGGCCAAGGTCACACTTGAAGGTCAAATGTGTCAAAATGGTGTCTCAGCTAGAACTTTAAAAGTGCTAAAGAACATTTCGTAAAACTATACACGTGTGTTAATCATTATGAAAAGGTTTGACGCGTGCCAGAATCGTTAGAATTTCTGAAAGGTCGAAGTCATAGTTGAAGTTTAAATGTTAAATCAACTAAAATCGAGTTTCAGCAATTAAACTCCGAAAATACTGAAGGAATTTTAATAAAACTACACAGAAATGATCAGCATAATTAGGAGATGTTTCGAGCATAAGGTATGCACCTCAAAGGTCAAAGTCACACTTGAAAGTATAATGTCATATTAGTCAAAAGTAACTCCTAAACTACTTAGATTTTGATAACAATACGATGAGAAGGTGTGTCACGCATACAAATCGTGGCTGTTGCTCACAGGTCAAGGTCACACTTGGAGGTCAAAAGGCAAATATGTCAAAGCATTTCTCAGCCATAACTGTGAAAGTGGTGAAGGAAATTGTAGGAAATCCCATGTCATAAGAGTCATGTTCGCTAGTAGGACGGCCTCGGTTGTTGTTTTTAAGAGTGAGCGAATGAGAAGAAGAAGATTTTATTCATAAATTAATAGGCCATAGGCCCGTAAGATACTACAAATGCATACATACATAGAACATATGACATAGCAATAAACATATTTACAGAAGTATTAACATAAACATTGTTCTGTTATAAACCTAATATTGTATTATTTGTATTCCTATTTAATACAAAGGAGAAGACACCCATGAGTAACGAATAACTGATAAACGACAAACCCTCAAGTTCAATTATCGATTTATTACAATTTATGTCTTACTAAAAAGCTATGAAATGACAAATTTTAAACGTGCCCTGATTCAGATATATAGGTCGAACATTAAAGGTTTCCGATATTACAGCGCAATAATGGATAAGTAAAAGTAACGACAAGTCCTGTCAGGCCATAGAGGAACCCTCAAGTTATAATATATGTCTCGTGGATCACCTCGGCGATATCTAAAAATAACGCTCGCGTTACAATGCATTGCAATATTTTACCGCCAAGTTTAATAGTTTCCACAAATTTAATGTGTTTTACATTGGTTTTCAAATGTGTCTCACGCAAATACTTATGTTTGGGGAATTTTGTTCAGCTTTGGATACGTGATAAATAATTGATACTGTTCTCGAAATTATAAAATCGCTTTGTATTATATTATTTTTCTTATGACAGACATGCGTCTTAAAAGTCTTGTCAGCCATAGAGAATTCCGCAAGTTATAAATAGATGTCTCGTGGATCACCACGGCGATATCTACAAATGACGCTCGAGTTACAATGCATTGCGTTTTTGTTTTGTTTTTAATGTGTGTCTCACGCAAATACTTATGTTTGGGGAATTTTGTTCAGCTGTGGTTACGTGATACAAGCATCTGTGATTTTTTTTATCATTCATAATTTCATTAATGCGGTTCTCGAAATTACAAAATCGCTTTGTATTATTTCTTTGACAGATATGCGTTTTAACCTAAAATAGTGATTAGAGTCCTCCACCTACCAATGGAAAGATACACTTTGCCCTAGAGAAATAAGACATAGTCTGTTTAAATACATACAGAATAGGTGGTCACTTGGTAACAACAAACACAAACAAGAGATAAAAGTAGCAGACTCGGGTTTTCACTCTCATTAAGTAAGAAATCGCCAAACCAAAAATATTAACTACGTATTTTTCAGTAAGCATAGAGTAGACGTCAGGATATAATGTGTTCGATTATATGAAACTGTTAAGAATTGTTGAAGAACATGTATATCCGAAACGAAACGAATCACTAGTGGTTATTTGTAAACCAAGTCCTACTTTATATCGCCTCTATACTTGGGGTATGATATTTGCGGGGAGGATATTGGCTTTGGCAACGGTGCAATATATAGGACGCAATACGACGGGTGATATGAAAGTTGAATGCACACGTGTATCACGTCTTAAAAAATTGTATAATGCCAAGTAGCTTTGTCCAAATACGCACGGATAAGACAAAAATATATATCCAACTAAACCCAAAAATATTATATAATTATGTGAAAGAATTTCGGCTCTCCCTTTCTCTCACACGTTGGGTAGTTTTAATGAAATACGTTTTTGGTATGAATTGTCCACTATATTTCAATGAATATCACTTTGTATTGGAGTGTCCAATATGTCATGATATTAGAAAAGATTATGTTAACAACTATTTTTGGAAACGGACAAAACATACAAAACATTATTGAACTTATGACAGAAGAAAACAAGAATTTATTAAAGGAAATTTCAGTTTTCATTAGTTAGAGTTTTTAAAAGAAGAGACGACATGTTTCACTTTTTTTCCATTTGAGTCCACAAACATAAATGTGTTTTTATCAATGCTTAAGATTATTAATCTAAAAACAATTTAAACAAGTATATAAATAATAGTTGTCAAATACTTTCCAAATGTTAATAATAAAATCATTAATTACAAAATTGTCATTAACTAGAAAAACGTATATATGCAATGCCTGTTTGTATGTATAAGATGTAGGGTCCAAACGCATTGGCATCGTAGGTCCGCACTGTACTGCAACCAAGGAGCAATATTTAATTAATTATACAATGAAAAAGACAAATTACAACAGAAAGGTTGGTGAAGACAGAGTAACCGACTTCGAACGGTGAGAAAGGAAATAAGGCCTACAGGTTAGGTTAGCTTGAATCGATTTTATGTGTACACAATCCTCGTTATTATCCTGTCTCCAGTGCCCAAATAGACAAAACAGTGTAAACAAAACTTCATCCATCAAAATAAATTCTCTAACAATAAAGTCCACATCCAATGAAAAAAAAAAGAAACACTAAGACATAGATTGTGTATGTAAACTGTTGGGCGTAATTCCGTACCCATCCATCCAGCTAGCCAGCCATCCATCCATCCATTCAGCCAGCCAATCAGCCAGTCATCTATCTATCTATCTATAGATCTAAGATACTATCACTACGATTAAAATAATGTGACACAGCTATTCGCTTACATTCCGATGTTAAGGGTCTCTCAGATTACGATATGCTATTGTTCCTATTCACAAATTCAGATATTATTCGCGTGTGTGCCGAAGCCGGCTTTTAAAAAAGACGATCAATTCATTTATACTAGGTTTAATTGTATGATATAGGTTTTATAGTTTTTTAAAGTCTCTTCATAGTACAGTATTCTATACAATATAACATTACATATTTTAACTATGCCGTTATATAAGAATTATAAGAGACTATATAAAAATAAAGATCATTTAAAACAATAACAAGACAAGGCCATCATTTTATGGTCATGATTGACAGGTAAAGTCACGCCCCCAGCGGATGACGTCACGCATAAATTAGTGACAGGGTATCTAAAAATAGGTCCGTATCTAAGGTGACCTCGATTAGGTACGCGTTTGGACACGTTTTTTAACGAGCGCGCGTGATTTGATAAGTAAAAAGAGTTTTGAGGAGTATGCATTACCTACAATACAGAGCTATAATTATTAATTATAAATTACAACCAGTTTTACAAAGCCACGGTGTAATCACCAAGTTATAAATTACTGTCACACGTGAACATTCGGGATGATTCGACACGTTTAATATGGCTAACCTGGGTGCGTAACCAGAATTAGAAAATACCATCTCTGGGTCTTTTGTTATATATAATCAGTGCCATTTATTTGGTCATTCATTTTGATCAATTTAATATAGAAATAATTTATTTTTAACAATTCTAAAAGAATGACCAATAACTGATGTACTCCACTTTCAGTAAATCCATATTTCCAGTATACATAATTGATCACGAAGCTATTGTTACGGTTTCTGGTTAAATAATTTAGTTCATATTCTTTTAAAACAATATATTTAATTAATCCATGACAAACAACTATATAATCAATAAAGTCCAACCGTTTAAAACTATATAAATATATACATGTATATTAATCCATTCGTATTTTGTTTTCACTTGTCTATCCGAATAAATCTCACTTCTAAAGATGTATGAAATATACATTGCGATTAAAACTATTATCTTCCTTTAGAAATACGATATTGTCACGATAAAATAACATCCTCTTCCCACTAGGTCAAGTGTATATATTACACACTTTCTTGTATATTTTTTGGAAAAACAACAACAGCGATTTATAGAGAAAGCTGATCCAGTGATAAAATGTACCTTTTGTAAAAAAGTTATACCTATTTATTTCGAAAACTAAAGCGAAGAGACTTGCTATATAATACATTTTTAGAAAGGTGTGGGATAAGAGAACTGTTTCTTTATGAAACAGAAATCTTTTTTCTGAGTTTTAAAAAAAGTTTAAAAAGTTTAAATGTCTATATTTTTGCCGTGACTTTGTTAGAATTATTTCAATTTTGAAACTATATATATATATCGAATGAAAGGCCGTTTAAAAGGCGTTCAAACAATATATTATTCATGAAAATGTATTAAAAGGGTCGGGTGCATCTGGATTTTTATGGAAACATATTAAATTACAAAATTATTCCAGTTCATGATGAAACACTTCTATCCATCAAAATATAATGTCAGAGACATTTTGTTTTAATTTATTATACTTAATATATCAGATGCTAGCTTAAGCGTTTTTAGGTTTTGAAATCCGGGTGTTGTTCAGAAATTCACTAAAAGATGACAATTTGCAAGCGTGACCTATTTCTCATTTTTGATGTACCTATGACATTCTAACATTTATAAAGGTGACTTTCTCCATTACAAAGGCTATACATCATTCTTTTATCTTGATGAAGCTATGATATTTCAGATTTTTTAATTTGAAAATAAATTCATATATTCATAGTTTGTGGTAAACGCACTAATAAATCAT
This sequence comes from Cyrtodaria siliqua, assembly GCA_037043455.1. Taxonomy (NCBI): domain Eukaryota; kingdom Metazoa; phylum Mollusca; class Bivalvia; order Adapedonta; family Hiatellidae; genus Cyrtodaria; species Cyrtodaria siliqua. Next base: position 319,261 of record JAWPHD010000207.1, on the reverse strand, counting down.
GCTTATCTCCATGAACATGACATTTTAGAATTCGTAAAGGTGACTTAAGTCGTTACCTAAGCCATACATCATTCTTTATCTTGGTGAAGCTATGACATTGCAGAATTTTTAATTTGAAAAAGAAAATCATATATTCATAGTTTGTGTTAAATGATATATAGGGTCCTAAAGAAACCACAGCGTCCGAACGCAATGGCATCGTAGGTCCGCACTGTACTGCAAACAAGGACTTGAAACTACAATGAAAGAGACAAAAAACAACAGAAAGGGTGGTGAAGACAGGGTTACCGAATTGGAAGGGTCAGTAGGCAATAAGGCCTACTGGTTAGCTTGAATCGATTTTATATGCGCACAATCCTCGCTATTATCCTGTCTTCAGCGCCCAAATAGACAAGACAGTGTAAACAAAACCACATCCATTAATAACGCATTCTTATCCCGATGAACATGACATTTTAGAATTCGTAAACGTGGCTTCCGTCGCTAGACTATACATCATTCTTATCCTGATGAATATATGACAATTCTACAACATTAATAAGATTTTATCTATACAAAACGTCAGATATGGGTGAAAATCTGTGGTTCTTTATAATGTGTCACGTGGTTTTAAAAAGTGTGATAACCTTAGTTTTTTTTTATTCTATTCTATTCATTCTATTCAAGGATGCCTTACTGTTAAGTCTATGTGTATTTCGACGTACCAAGCACAATTATTTATAACTAAAGTGTTTTAAATTCATAAAATATACAAGTTTATGATAGCAATAATATTTAGGAAAAGAGGCTTGTGTATGTCATATCATATATATGTTAAACGTATATTATAGTTTTTATCATTAGTGAATGGAATAAAACTGTGAACATATTGAATTAATGCGAAGAATAACTCGTAATTATTTCAAACAAATAGGTTGAAAGTTATGTAAAGATAAATATAAGATATGTGTATGGAATTTATTATTATTATTATTATTTTGTTTTGAAAATCGAAGTTTTCGTTACTTGGATGTATTGAGTTCGCTTTTAATTGCAAAATGTGATGCGAGTGTTTGAAATTATATTTAATTTACAGAAAATACACGGAATTACAAAACGACTGACTTTTTTCCAAAATGAAGGGATAGACTTAATAAATGTTTAATATTTAATAAAACAGGTGAGTTCTCTTTATGCAAGACATGTTTTAGTTTTACCGATATTGTTACATTTAAAAAAAATAAGAAAGCAGAAAAAGTAATCAAATATGTTTAAAGATTATGTGGGAACGTTTGTATTGATATAGAGATGCGATATGTGAAAACCAAAAATTAAGGTTACATAGAAAACAACAACTATTTGCAGCAAATGGATACATTTTTAGGCGATTTCCTTCAAACATTTACTAACGCAGACGATTTAGAATATGTGTCCAATAATCTACAAATGTTACACGATCCTGATGTTCAATCTAGGCTACGAGAATTACGATCTACATTAGCAATAGTTGATCGGCGTCAGATTGAAGATCTGTTTGAACCTTGGTCACCCGACATGTTGGAGGCTGTTGAAGGCTGTCATGCGTTACAGTGAGTATGATATTTTTATTATAATGTTATGTGTTTTGTGATTTTTAAAATATAATGACAGAAAACAACCTGTTTTATATTATTGACAAAACCTATTTGAATTGTATAGGCATACGAGCTCTAGTACTTACATGACAGGTGCGAACGCACAAGTGGGAGGAAATGGAGAATTACCTTATGAGATAGAGAGGTCAGGGCAAAATCATATGCACGTACAGCGGCCACTGAGACTACATACAGAGTACGATTTAATGATCAGTGGCAAGGTCAAAGATTTAGTTATCTTAGAAACGACCTGCATGATATGATGGACGCCATTTTAGCCCGGGGTAGAGATGGTCTGGCCAATAACGATCTAATAAGAGTCGTTATACGTCACGATGCACTGAATCACGCCATTGTTGTACCTCTTCAAGCAGCGGATGGATTGAACGCTGATAAGGTCATGGAAAAGGTAAAAGACATCTTGCAAAGCGAGGAAAATTTGACCGTGGATGATTCCCTTCAAGGTATTTCTTTAAGCTACTTTTAATATTATGAATGAATATTGTTACGTTCTATTGTTGAAATAGCTATAAAATGTTTTTATATTCCTACATTAATAAACGTACATTTATATATAAATGTATTTATTTATTTTATTTTATTTTTAGTGATAGTTGGAGCCTTACACATTCCGCAATGAACCGGAAGGAAGAGAGTGACACATTTGACGGGGCAGACAACTCCATTCATAAGAAGTCTTCCATGGTCGAAATAATCAATGACGATAAAATGTGCATGGCGAGAGCTGTAGGTGTTTGTTTGGCCAAAGTATGTATCGTCTCCAAAGACGAATGGCGTACAGTTAAAAATGCAAACAGGCACCTACATAATGTAGAGATATTAGTAGAGAAGAGGAAAATATCGTTAGAGACGTACAGAAACATACTCAATAAGAGTAGAACGGAACAAAAATCATTGGCTACAATACTGTGCCATAAGGCAAATGTACCATGTGATCGCCCCGCTACTTTAAATGACGTGGTCAAATTCGAGGAGGCTCTGCAAGTGAGAATCGCAGTTATTGCGGCATCGTTGGGCAACAAATTCATTAGAGTTCCCGACAACGAGCATACGGAACGTCCGTTACTGTACTTGTATTTAGTTCATCACGAGGGTGTTTCTCTTTTTCATGCTATCAACAATATATGCTGATTCTTTAGCAGCATTCATTTTTGTGAAAACTGTTTTAAACAGTACGATCATAAAGAAAAACATCATTGTGAAACGACTTGTATCGTATGTAAAAGTTCTAACTGCTGCGAAACTGAGTTTACAATGGGATGCCTTTCCTGTCACATGAACTGTAGATCGGCTGAATGTTTCGCTCGTCATCGTAACGTTCCACGAAACAAAACAAATGACGATGATCCCAAAATGTCCCAGTGTGAACGGTTTTGGCGTTGTTCCACCTGCAAGAAAGTGACGGACAAAAGTAAAAGAGATATGGACAAAAAACCTCATCAATGCGGTGAATGGTTTTGTAAATGTTGCCGATCCTGGGTGCTTGAAGGGCACTTGTGTTACATATTTCCCGACAAGCCTTAATCTAAGGTTTCGTCGTTCATATTTTTCGACTTTGAGTCCAGCCAAGACACTAAAGCGCAGTGTCAAAATGGATACAATCCCGCTTCTTGCTGTGAGTGTAAAGATGGAAAACCATGCAATATGTGTCAGAGGTGTCAGAACTGTTCAAAACAATAGTGCGGACGACATAGACACGTACCCAATTACATCGTAGCCTAAACGGCTTGCTCAAACTGTTTCGGTGAAACGTTAGAAGAAAACGCTACATGCTGGTTTTGCGGGAGTCGATGTTCTAATTGTAACCAATTTGATGCCCATCTAGCCATTTACAAAAAAGAGCCCTGTCCCGAAACGTGCGGTTTCCGGGAAGTCATATTTCAAGGTGACAATACCGTAGAAGACTTTGGCAAATGGCTGTTTAATCCCATGCACAAAGGATGTACCGTACTAGCTCATAACATGAAGGTTAGTATTAACTGTACTTATATAAATAAAATACGTTTTTGTGCATTGTTTTCTTTTATATATACATAAAATCATATCAAACAACTTAACGAAATAATAATCGTGCTTTTTTCTTTCTTTCAGGGATATAACGGCGTGTTTTTATTAGAGTACCTCGTAAACAACTGCATTAGACCTTCGAAAATAATTTATAATGGATCTAAAATAATGTATAAGGATGTTGAAAAGGGATTAGATATCATAGTTCTGGATTCTCTAAACTTTCTGGCAATGAAACTCGCCGATCTGCCAAAATCATTTGGATTAAAGGAGTTATGTAAGGGATACTTTCCGCACTTTTTTAACAAGAGAGAAAATCAGCAATATGTAGGAATTTATCCCGAGCCTAGATACTACAGACCCCTGATGGACATGACACGCCATGGGTCCCCGTCAAACTCGACCTTGAAGGATGGAAGGTGATCTTAGACGAAGAGTGGATATTAATGGAAGACATGCAAGGGTACACGTTCAAGGTGAAGAAAAGAATCGAAACAGCCATTCCTCAATTGTCTAGTGCGGGGTAAGTTATATATTTATACGCAATCAGTATTAATTAACACGTAGATACATGTTATATAAATAATAAGCACATGTTTTATATCTACACTTTCTTAAATACTTTTTGTATTTTGTATTTACTTTTGTTAATACATTTGTTTGTATTTTAGGTATGTGAAAAAATATAAATATAGCAAAGCGTCTATACAGTGGCTTGAATACCTCGTATATGCATCTGGAAGAGACGGTGTACAGATAGAAATTCCGCATGCTCTAAATGTCGGCGAGAAGTGAATTTTGGGTACTAATTATAAAGTAGATGGTTTCTGCGTCTCCACAAACACCGTATATGAATACCATGGTGAGTCGATTGTTTGTTTGTTTATTTGTTTGGTTGTTTGTTTGTTTGTTTATTTGTTGTATTATGAAGTATATTACTGACTCGTCCGAATTGATTAAAAAACAAAACAAAAAAACAACAATTGATTAACGATGAATAACTTTGTTTTATTTACAGGTTGCATTTGACACGGGTGCAAACGATGTTACCCCAATGATAGGCAAACTACCAAAAGCCCTCGTACCAACCAGTCGTTTGAAGAACTGTACGCGTTGACAATTCTTAAAAAAACTACAATATGTCAGCTCGGATATAAGTACGTTTGCATCTGGGAGCACGACTGGTTAAAACAGATACAGTCCGACCCCGAAATCGATTGGTTCGTTTCCCAGATCGATATCGAAGAACGATTAGACCTTCGAGACTTCTTCTTTGGAGGACGTGCGAATGCCGATAAATTATATTACAAGGCTACAGTCGAAGAGAAAATCAAATACGTTGACTTTACTAGGTAAGTTGAGTTTATGTGGATTTATGTATAACATCAGTAAAAAAGAAAAGTTAAAACAATAGTAATGAAAGAATATCGATATAATAAGAATGATTATTAGTTATTGTATTAGTTCAGCAAATATTACTTCAAACAGCATTGTAATTGTTTTGCATAATATTTTTTATTTTAGTTTGTACCCCTACGCTACCCAATGGGACATCCGGACATAATAACTAAGGATTTTAGGCCTTTACACGAATATTTTCGTCTTGATAAGATCAAGGTCTTGCCCAAGGGGACTTTATCATCCTGTACTACCATACAGATCGTGCGGAAAGCTCAAGTGTCGTACCTGCGCTGATGAAACATCAATCACCTATTGTTCACACACGGAGGAGAGATCCATCATAGGTAATTGGTGCACACCAGAAATCGAGGTCGCCATCAGAAAAAAGTACAAAGTGATGCAAGTCAAGTGTACGAGGTGTACCATTGGCCAAAATCATCTCAGTTTGACCCATTGAAGAAAGAAGGTGGACTGTTAGCTGAATATGTGAACACATTTTTAAAATTCAAACAACAAGCGTCAGGTTGGCCCGACTGGTGTAAGACGGATTCGGACAAATTACAGTACATACGAAACTATTTCGAAAAAGAAGGAATCCAGCTAGATGCCGATGCCATCACGACAAACCACGGTCTTCGCTCTATTGCCAAGTTGTGCTTGAACTCGTTCTGGGGTAAATTCGGACAAGGCTGAACCAAGGACAGTGTCAGTACTTTCATGAGGTAGAGTTAGATGAATGTTTCAAAAAGCTGTCCGATCCAACCAAAAAAGTTAAAGACTTTCATATCATTAGAAAACATCCAATTGGAATGGGAACACCAGTCAGGATTCGTACCTGAAGATATGAAAACAAATGTGTTTTTGGTCACATTTACCACATGCTGGGCTAGTCTGAAGTTATACGAAGTACTGAGCAGCTTAGGAGAAAGCGTTTTGTATTATGATACAGATAGTGTGATTTATGTCAGCAGGTCAGACAATACGATCCACCCCTAGGCGACTTTCTCGGTGAGTTGACGGATGAATTACAGGTTGGAGACTACATTACTGAATTCGTTTCAGGACGACCTAAAAATTACGCTTACACTACTTCAAAAAACAAAACAGTATGTAAAATTAGAGGGTTTAGTCTCAATTACAACAACGCCCAGCTTTTCAATTTCGACAGCGTTAAGGAGATGGTTACACATATTCATCCGGGGATAAGCAGCACCTACACGACCGCGTCAAACAAACGAAAAAGGGACGATAAGGTCGTATTTTCGAGTAAAAAGTTTATCTAAACTGTTAACCCAATAAAAATTACTAGAGATAAAACGTCAAATGTCATTTATAATAGAGAAGAAAAGAAAAACTATAGGGTCGTTTACGACAAACGAGTGCTGCTGGACAATTTAGATACCAGACCTTAAGGATATTAGCAATACAAACGCAAACACGCACACGCAACATCACCAACAAAGACGCTTTTGGAGGAAAGGAGGGTACCCTTCTCGTGGTTTAGGGTGTAAGTAGTTTTCGGGCGAAACTAAGAGTGTCACTCAGGAAGATACTTAGGAGAAAATACCAGACTTATATATGATGTTATGCAAAACACAGAAGAAAATAATCTGTCGGGTTTAATTCTCTTGATTGACTTTGAAAAAGCTTTCGACTCTCTATATTGGGCCTTTATATTTAAAGTACTTAATTTCTTCAACTTTGGAGAACGTTTTATATCATGGATAAAGGTTTTATATAAAAATGCCAAATTGGCTGTTAATCAAGGGGGAAACCTGTCATCGTTTTTCAACATCGGAAGGGGCTGCCGCCAGGGAGACCCCTTATCACCTTACATTTTTATTTTGTGCGCTGAAATACTGACGATTAGGATAAGAAATAACAATAAGATTAAAGGAGCCCTTTAATACCCTTATAACTTATATTTATTTGATAGATCTATTTGTATAACAACTATTGATATATTTCTCACGGTTAAAATCACAGCCGAAACACTTTATTATAACGTTTCCATAGATCACTCGGCACACCTTTACGGAAATCAACGGGGAAAAATCCGGAAAATTACGTCTTTACACGAAGTCCAACTTCGGCGATGACGTCACACAGATGCCCAGATACAATCAACAATTACGATGTTTCAGTTTCTGAGAGTGTACTTTTTTTTCAAGCTGATTAAAATTATTATATCTATTTTATTTTTTTTTTCAATAAATGCTTATATGATCTGATCATGATTTACATGATCAGATTATTGCTTACTAATTTCACTAATGTCCTATAAATCTATTATTTTTTTTAATAATTATAGTACATGAACCTCTAGGCCAAATTGTTTGAAACAGCCAGAACAAAGTCATTTTATGACACTGTGTATTCCGTAACAAGTGAAAGAAGGGTTTTATGATCCTAGCCATATCCTGTTATCACCTTTCTGTAACACAGTCAGTTAGTTTTATGACCCTGCATATTCAAGATTGAGTGGCAAGTAAGGGTTTTATGGCATTTATGGAATTTCGCAGTACTTAGCCACTTTTACCCAGCCTATATGGCATCAGTTGTATTACCATGTGTATTTCACCATCAATGGTAGTGAATTCAGTGCTGTATGGAACAAAGCATAATTAGGCCAATATAACTTTATAAAGCTCTTATTTATAAATATCTACACCAAAAAAGAGGTTGTAACATTAGAAAAATGAATGGCGGTGGGAATATAAACTTTATAATTAGACATAATATTATAATACCTAATACAAGTATATATGTGGCTCATTACCTGCTCAAACAAATAGGGTAGATAAGTAAGGAGAATTATATTTTTCTTCACTCACAGGTTTTTTGGCTGTTTTTATAGCCGAAATTCGGTCATATTCCCAATGACAAAACATATCTTTTTTTCCCAATGAAGAGGAAATAATTCGACATTTAAAAATAAATAATATATATATCTTTTTTTTTAAGAATGCCAATCCAATGATTGGGGTTCAAAAGCTTAAATAAATGCTTCTGTTTATCTTGGTGTACAAAAAACAGTATTAAAGATATAATTATGAAAGGAATGCTTTACTTTATATTTTTCCGAATTTTATTACAAATCGCGCTAAAATTCCCAATTTTATGAAAAATCGCGTTAAAATTCCCAATTCCAGGGGTACGGGTCATGTTCCCAAAATCATGAAAAAAAGCCCCGACTCATTATTTTGTAACCTGATAAACAAACTTCAAACATGTATTTGTTGATATCATCATATATTACAGGATAAAGAAATTAGATTTGGCATACAATGTTTGAGGTCAGCCCTTCCAAACGGGGTTTGTCAGAAACCGGAACATAATTTTACTGGGCCAGTTTTTTTATATAAATAATTAAAAAAAAATAATATTGGGGTAAATATGTGAGGTCTTATTAAAATGCCTGAAAAAAGGTAACACACATGCTTTGAATTAGCAATACCTGTAGCGCGATTGATAAAAATAGAGTATTCTGGAGAAGAACTTGGACAGAACATGGAATGGTGATATTTATATAACTCTTACCCTTAGACCTTCGAATGACAATTATGCGATCAATGTGTACATTTGTCTAATTCCCACTGTGTATGCCTGCCGCCACCTCAGTGGGGTAAAACGTTGATAGGCGCATAATAAGTGATATGTTAATCAACACAAACAACAAAGACAAACTATGAAAGTATGCAATCAGTTAGTCTCATTTATTTGACATCTGGGTTTGTTACAAAAGGACGTTTACATTATGCACCATGTGACTTGCGTTTGACCAAAAAACGTGTGGACAATTTCAGACCGTGTGTAAACGTTTCTTGTAAGACGTCACTACACTGACACCTGTATTTTGCAGTTCAAACAGTGCATATTACCGAGATAATAGATTTAAACTAATGTATTTCATATCATTTTTTTTTTGTTATTAACATTTTAGTGTGAAATGGATAACAAATGATCATATTAGGTTAATTGTACATTTATAAAAATCAGTGTATCAGTTTATGTCTAGGGCAGAGAATCTCTACGGAAAATCCACACATTAAAAAGTCAAACGCGTATGCACGTCGGAGGACGGTTCATTAAAAAAATCATCTTGCCGTTCGTAGACATGTTTTTAGGTCAGAGAAAACGTAAAGCCACTGCTTCATGTTTATAGGAGAGCAAATCCCTGAACTTCTGTGATGCAACAAGCTTTTCTCAGAAATGAGTCTGCAGTCAATAAACAATTTCATCCGTATGTATTTCATACTTTCAGTGACAGTTGCCTTTAATACTTCAAGAAAGTATGATCTAAGTTATCTCAATAAAATATTGAGAACCTGTCTGTGTTGTCAATCTGCCAGATATGGCGCGGTACTTTGTGTGACGTCACACACCGGAAATCAGCGGAAATAAACCGGAGGCGAATACGGATATTGTATCGGTCAACAGGTGATTTTTTAACTGGCGATAAAAAGCACGGAAAGCGATATATCACCAAAAAATGAGTTTCAATGTGTTTATATAGTGTTCAGTAATAAATATAAACAAGAAACAAGAGGTATAAAAGGGCTCCTTTAAAGGTATTACTATAGAGAATGTAGAAATTAAACTTTCGCAATATTCAGATGATACATCTGTCCTTTTGGATGAATATGATACATCCCTGAATGAAACACTATCAGAACTACATAAATATTCTAAATATTCTGGTTTAAAATTAAATTTTGACAAAACACAAGTGGTATGGATAGGGAAGAAAAAATACAGTTCGGATACAATCAAAACAAAATGAAAACTTACCTGTGGAAAAGATAATTTTAAGCTACATGTACTAGGAATACAATTTTAATGTCAACTTAGGTAAAATGATAGAATTAAACTATAATGATAAGATTTTAAAAATCCAAAATACAGTAAAGATATGGAAGCGAAGATATTTAACGCCACTTGGTAAAATCACGGTTATAAAAACACTGCTACTTCCTATTTTAAATCATATATTTATATCTCTTCCAAACCCAAATGAAAACATAATTGCAAAAATTAATAACATATTTTATGATTTCTTATGGGAAGGGCCTGCAAAAATTAAAAAAACAGTTATAGTTTAACAATATTCTGAGGGCGGTCCCTAAATGATAAACCTGAAAGCTTTCATACTTAGTCTTAAATCAACCTGGTTAAGAAGACTCATAACTAATGAGGGGACGTGGAAGCAGCTTGTTGAAAACCTAATAGACATTAAAAAATTAACATCTTTCGGTAAAGATTACTGTGATACATTAATAAAAAAAGTGAAAAACAGTTTCTGGATTTATGTGCTAAATTCATATATTAAACTTATTGAGTATAGTATACCAAACTCACCAGAAGAATTTGGGTCAACCCCACTATTCTATAATAATAATAATAATATTCTAATTGGCTCTAAGCCTTTCTTTAATAAAATATGGTATAGTAATGGCATCAGGTTTATAAATGACCTTATCAAGGAAAATGGTGATTTTTACTCTTTAACTGAGCTTGAAGAAAATACTGGTATTAAAACAAATTTTCTAATTTATGAAGGCGTAGTAGCTGCCATTAAAACATTTAAGAAAAGGTTACAACATTTTACAATTATAAAAATAGAAAACCCAATTCTATCTGCGAATATTAAACCACTCATCAAAAACAAGAAAGGCTGCACTGATATGTACATTATTCTTAACAGAAATAATGAAAGTCCAACATCAAAAGCTAAATGGGAACAGATTTATGATATTAATACAGAAGCATGGAAAAACATTTATTCGTCCCCTTTCAAAATAACTACTAGCACAATACTACAATGGTTTCAAACAAGGATTAATCATCGGCTTCTTTCAACACAGCATTATCTGCACAAAATAAAAAAAGCAGAAAACCCTTGTTGTCACTACTGCCACCAGGACGAGACTATTTAACACAGATAAATACACTCTGCTTATCAAAAAATATAAATCTGAAGCTATCAGAGCATGCATTTATTTTTAACATAGGTAAAGAACAATCAACTGTAGAGCTACACACTATCTTAGAAATTAAATATTACATATTTTCTTCAAAACGACTGAAAACAATGCTCTCTGTTACTCCAATGATATACAGACTTCGTTATTTATACGAAAGCCATAAACAAATCGCAATTAGAAACAATCCACTGGAATAATTTGAAAATACATGGAGCATTTTTAAAACCATTTTATATTAATCTAGCTTTTTATCCATCCATCCCTATGAATTCTTACAATGAACCAAGACACTGACAGTTGTGTATATATGTGTATGTATGTATATATATGTGAGTGTGTATGTGTACGTATGTATATACATGTATATATTAACTATATAAATATTGTTTATTAACCAGTAATTTATACAACTTTATAATTAGATGGGCTAGTGGACGGCAATCAAAAGGTAGTTTAAGGAGTGTTTCTCTTTCTTTTTTTTAACATCTCCTCTGCCTCAACCATCTAATACATGTATCTATTCTGATTTACTCTTATATCATTTTATGATGTTGAATTGTAAATATATATGTATATGTTTAGTAAATTAATAGTACATGCTGTAAAATATTGTAAGGTGTGGCAAGGGATGGTCCTCCCCGACCCTTGCTTCACCTATTGACGGGGAGATTAAACGGGTCGTCAAAAGACGGCTCAAAAACAAAAAAAAAAACAAAAAAAGAGTGTCACATTTAAAGTTTATAAGGGTATTTTGAGGGAGTCTTATTTTAAAAGAAAAAAGAAAAATGGATCGATCAATATGTCCCGACTGTCAGTAAACTTTCTCGAAAAAAAAAGATGTCATGTTAAGGCATTTAAGAAATAAACACCCTACACACATCAACGAATCGCCGCCCCCAGAATAAGCATCAGCCAAGCGCCGCTACCGCAGCCGCTGCAACGAGACACGGACCTGAACTTAATACCGTTCGAGCCTTGTTCTAGCCTCATGTTAGCGGGGCCAACGGGGGTTCGAAAAAGTTGGTGGGTTTACCAATTTCTGCGTCATAGGGATAACATGTACGTGAATGATCCGCCCACAAAAGTGATGTATTGTTACGGCGTGTATCAACCGCTGTTCGATGACATGGAAAGAAACTTGACTCATTTTACCTTACATCCAGGATTACCTAGGCAAGCAGAAATAGAAGAGTTTCAAGACGATCAACATAACCTGATTGTGTTGGATGATCTCATGCATCAAGTCTTAGAAAGCCGAGATATGGAGATATTGTTTACCCAAGGCTGTCATCATCGGAAGTTGAGCGTAATCTATATCACCCAAAATGTGCATGTACAGGGAAAATCGGCTAGAACAATAGTTGGTATATGGTATTATTCAGAAATGTAAGAGAAACTTACAGGGCTAGAGGGCGTGAGCGGTAGCTAGCATATTTCACTACCACTCATGAACAGTCTCAATCAAACCGAGACTGCAATATTTCGTATGTGTCGTGCTCGGCCGTTTCCAAAGGTCCATTATCATACTCTTTTTTTCGCAGATCGCGACACTAGGGAGGCAACTCTTACCCGGAAAATCCAATATACTGGTGGAAGCTTACTAAGATGCCACACAGGTGCATTACGATTAGTTGATCGTGGATCTGTCACCAAAAGGTAAAGATACATTCAGATTGAGAACAGATGTATTTCCTGGAGAAGATCCCGTCATTTGTATACCGAAACGTTTATAAGAGGCATCAACAGTGCCACACAGAAATTAACAAAAATTAGTCGACTCGTCAAAAAACATTGGAACTATATTCAATTATTGATGTTTACGACCTCAAAGTTTCAACGCAAACAGTTATTAGACACGATTACCAACGATCAAATTAGAGCTTTAACGGAAATAGTGGTTAATTTTCTTCAACTTATACTTCCAATTACACCATCTATCAAATCGAAATTGAAGAAATATAAAAACATCATTAGGCAAATTGCAGATACCTCAACAAGCCTTATGAAGAAAAAGATCATACTGCGCAGACAAGGAAAAATGGTTGCTTTATTACTCAGAACTGTAGAACCGAAAATGCGAAACTACGCACAACGAAAGACATCCAAAAATCGGTGCTTTTATCTTACGAAAAATATCAGCGACTGTTAGAAAATAAGCACGTACCAAATGATCTAGATAAACGACCAACAACAGATCAGAAAGGAGGCAACAGTATTCCGAACAAAGCGATAACGAAGAACAGACCTCCCAGAATTCCAGTACGTGACGGAGAAAAGAAAATCAAGAAAGTAAAGGAAATTAAAAAGGGTTATACCAACCAAAAAGTGGATTACCGTGTAACGATGACAGATAGGAAAAAATATCTCGCGTCTATTTACTTTGATGCCAGCCATCCGGGTAGTTATGCTTGTCCCGAAAAATTATACAAAATCGTGAAATCCGAAGGCAAACATAAAATTGGAAAATATAAAATCAGAAAATGGTTACAAGATCAGGAGTCTTACTCGCTCACCAGAGGCGCCAAAAGACACTTTCCGAGATCCAGAGTGATAGTAGAAGGTTTGGACAGTATGTGGGACATAGATTTAATGGACATGTTTTCATTGGCGGACAAAAATAATGGAATAAAGCACGTGTTAGTTGCCATTGATGTATTCTCGAGATATACTTGGTGTCAACCTTTACAAAACAAGACGGGAGCTGAAGTAGTAAAAGCTCTACGCCTTATACTCGAAAATAAGAGAAAACCGGAAGTTATAAGAAACGACAAAGGCCGTGAGATACGTAACAAAGAAGTGTTACGATACTTAAAATGTATGGATATTCATCATTTTGTAACACAAAACGAGACCAAAGCCAACTATGCGGAAACAGTTTATAAGGGCAAGTAAATTGTAGCTAAACGAAAAGTCACTCCAACCAAGAGAAAGCTATCTTCCAAAGCTGCGAAAGGAAATAAGAAACCGCGTGTGAAAGATTTTGTGTGAAAAAAATGTACGGCGAAATCCACGATAACGATTTGGCCTTGTTTCAAAAGCCTGAATAGATGTTGGATCCCAGAAAAAAGAATGGCTTACTGTTAGACCTACCAATCAGCTTACAGACGGTTCAGCCATAGAATTTAATATACCGGGAACGTCGTCTACCTACATAGATTTGAAAAACACGTTACTTCACGTCAAACTAAAAATAACTAAAGCTGATGGTACGGATATAGGTGCTACCGAAAAGGTTGCGTTAACAAATGCCCCATTGCATAATATCTTCTCTCAAATTGACATTAACCTGCAACAGCATCCTACGAGTGAACTCGGTACCGACTATCCGTATAAAGCGTATCTGGATCTTCTCTTGGACACTCCTACTTAGCACGATTTAGACTGTCAGCGCTTCATAAAATATGATGACGATTCCCCATGGGTAACAGATCCAGCGGGGTCCATAACGGAATTTTCGAAATATGGAAATTTACAGCGTCATCAAAAATCGCGGATCTCATTGGACGCTTACACGTAGATATATATCAACAAGATCGACTGCTATTAAATGGAGTTCCGATCAACTTTAAATTATGGCAGAGTACAAACCCTTTTAGATTGACAGCGGCGTCGGCTAATGAAGCCTTTAAAGTGAATATTACGGAGGCTGACCTGAAAGTAGCTGTTGTTAAAGTCAACCCCAGCGTTATCCTAGCTCATGCTAACGGAAGTTGCTTGTACGTGTTCAACTTAGACGGGGATACCAGAGATCGTCATTCTCTGAGAGCTCATACTAGATTAGAACTTAAGTTCTCTGAAGCTCTGCCAGAAACATGTATAGTGATCGTGTGTGCCAAGTTTCCAGCTTTAATGAAAATTGATGCTAGCAGAAACGTGACATTAGAACAATGAATACGTTCCAGTTAACGTATCTTTTAAAAACGTATCCTATAGTACAAAAACAATTTGGAGGCGTGATTCCTGCGGATACACTACCCTACGTCATTAAAAATAGACCCCGGATTTACATCGTTAACACCGATGACAGCAGCCAACCAGGCGAGCACTGGGTAACGTTTGATTTACCCTCGATGGGACCTTCAGAGCTTTTCGATTCTAACGGACGAGCTCCGGAATATTACCATAGACGATTCAGGCACGTGTTGCTTAAAAATGGAAGACCTTATATTTACAATAATGATAAAATACAGCAATCAAGAACAATAACTTGCGGTTATTTTTGTTTGTATTTCTTTTTTTTTATCGATGTCGTGGATGGACTATGAGACGCATTGTAAATAGTTTTGATAAAGTAAACTTAAACTCTAATGAAGAAAGAGTCAGACATTTTGTTGGATATTTATAGTGCAGATATGATGTGTTTGTGTGACAAACGTGTAAAACATGATAACATGAATTGCAAAAATGTATATATTGTTTAATAAAATTCACCTGGCATGTTACTGCCTTTAAAAAAATGAGTTATATTTTCACCCCCAAACAAGTAGTTACCGTACTCAGTTAGAACAAAAAGCTCTATAGTCAACACAGCATTATGTAAAAGCGTTGGTAAGTATGTTAAAAACAACTACGATATAAATATTGAAATAATTGTATTTGCCCCTCTCAGCGGAGTACGCCAGGGATTAGGGCGGACCCCTTAGGTACAATTGTGTTTCTTTCTTTATTCCCGTCATCAGCACTGCGTCCGTATTAAAGCAAGTAAAATGAATAGAGTTCTTCACAAACATGGCCGCTGGAAATCTCTCTGGTTCGTAGTTTCCTTCATAATGAGTCACAATCTTGGGTAAAGACGGTCGTCCCTCCAACATAAAATAGGCAGAGATTGTAGATATCACGATGTTTTGTAACTTGACGTTCCACCCCATACGTTGTAGTATTCGGGCATATCGCCTTACTCGTTGTTTGGCTTCTTTGGTAGATTTCACTTTTCCGTTCACCATCATTTTTCCGTTGGTAAAAAACATACAATTTCCACCGATCTTCCTGTGTTTCCATATAGCTCCCGAAAAAAACTTTCTAGGATTGTACACTATATTACTACATTTAAACATTAATTGGTCATATACCACTATTGCATTTTACATAGGGTTACATTTTAGCCCTTTGGCCCTAAAACACATTTTACATACCCAAGGGAACCTTTTAGCTACTTTATTTTCAAGAACTATCCTAGACACACTTAAAAAAGTGAAAATAATTGGGGCTTTTGTAATGCTTTCACCTACTTTCGGTTTGATGAAGGTGCTGACAGTCGGGCTCGCAGCAAATAAATGTGAATTTCTGACAATTTACTATACCTGTAATTTTCTCAATACAATAGTCCAGATGCAAGAACAAATACACTTTCTTTCTTTCTTTATTACCTACACATATTATTTTGACATTTTATATATATCAGTTATGATTAAGCCAATTCTACCCAATCAGAAAATAGCTCTTTCGAAAAAGATATACCCTAATACACCCTATACTTTTTTCAGCTAATCAGTAGCCCCAAAACAGTAGTGGTATGTGACCTAAAGTCACACAAAAATGTACCAATTCAATTTTTTACTTCGCTAGTTTGATACAATAAACATTTTCGAACAAAATGATATATTTTTCTTTATTCTACTGTAAATTTCACCCAAACTGTGTCATTTTCCCCATATGCATACTATGCCAGTTTTACCCTAAGTCTGTTGACATGAAACTAATAGCATTAGCTCCAGACATGTTACCACATAAATTTTCATATCTTTTTCAATGATTGATATTTCTTTCTTAGATTTTCCATATATATAAAGGAATATGTCCTGGCAATTTTCCAAAGTGTTTTAGCGTGCTTCCCTCAATTTTAGACTATTGAAATGTCGATTTAGTGCCCCACCCACCCAAAATATACAGAAAATTAAAAAAGTTCAACAAGAAAAGTCTAAATAATTATCTTCAGTAACAACATTAAGCATTCATTGTACACTTTAATTGCTCAGCAAAGACCATTAGACTCATTAAGAGTTATCTTTTGTTTATATGAAGACGTTTAGAAAATAAATTCCACAGTGCAGGGATATGTATGTTGAAGGTGTTTGGAACAATGTGAGAGTGTAGAATTGTCGACCACTTGGTTAATCTCCATCCTCAGCAACCCGAAGTATCATATTACAACCAAGATGATCAAAACACATTATGTTTGGTCACATTTCCATACAAACGTACGTACCAAAAAGGTGTGACTTTTACCAAAGAATTATGAAAGGATTAAAAAAGATGTCAAATTGGATTTAAAAAAGGGCATATTTTCTCTCCAAACAAGGGAAAAAGTGCTAGGATTGTACACTATATTACTACATTTAAACGTTAACAAAAGAAGTTGAGGAAAAAGTGCAGTACATTCGACCGACTGTGCAAGAGGAAGAACTTCTGCGAGACGAACCAATTAAGACTGAGGCAATGTCTTCGACAGTTTTCTCGGATCCGCCAGCTGGGAGAGTTAAATTCCTACGTAGCCAACCAGTTCAGCCTTCTACGAGTATATGTAACAAGTTTGCCAGCAAGGACCAAATGTAAGTACTTCGAGGTTAAACATTTTGATTACAACAGTGAATTAAAGTTGATTTAACTGTAATTTTCTTGCGCCAAATGTGTAATTAATGTCTTAAACGAAGTGAAACGTATATGATGCATGGTGTTTTTGTATGTTTTTCTGCAATTTCTGACAAGAAATGATTAAAATATACTCCACTAAAGGAGTATATAACACTAGGACGTCTAAAACATTGATTTTTAAATATTTCCCTGTTTAAAATAAATTTCTAATTGAATTTAGAGGTAGAATTAGGCTTAGGGTAAAATAATAACAATCAAAGGGAGATAACTCCAAAAATACCAAAAATCATACAAACACTAAAATACATTAAACTGGTAAAACAAATCATCAAACATGATAATATTTGTCAGAAATCAACTGTCATTTCAGGCACAATAGCAAGCAAAGCTGCTACAAGCTGTGCCATACAGAAAAACTGTGGGACATGATGAACAGTCATTAAAGAGCACGTCTCGAGGAGTTCAAGGTGTAGGGGGAAATTGGCCTTCGACAAGACTAGTGAAGAACAGAGGGGCTTTGCCTGGCGTGAGAGAGTCATTTGTAGCTCTTGCAAATACCGCTCGACTATGTTTAAGCTGTATGAGGAAGTGAAAAACGGAAAGAGGGGCTGCAAAGCCGCGACAGCAAATGTGGGATTAAACATAGCCATGACTCAAACTACAGTTCAGCAACCAGTTTGAGAAAAATGATGTTGGGTGTCAATATTCCAGCTCCATCTATGTCGGGTATGCAAAATATTGCATCAAAAGTAAATGAAATAATAATTAATGAAAATGTTGCCGATATGAAAAGACGACGTGAACAGCTGAAAATAATTAATCGGTGGAGAAACAGGCCCGAAAAGAAAATTGCTGTGCAGTCTGATGGTATATACAGTCTTTACTCTGGGGTGGGGAATACCCCATTTCAACACGCAACACAGTGTACTTACACTGTGGTGGAACATCTCACAAAAAGGAAGCAAATAATAGCTCTGGAGACAGTAAATAAACTTTGCTCCAAGCATGGGTTTCATACAGGAACAGATGAGATGTGTGATATCAAGGCTGCAGTGTGCACTTCAACTGCAAGCATGGAAACTAATATTGGAGATGAACAAAAATGGGCAGAAATGTGTTTCAGAGACATGCATGAGGATGGATTAGAGGTGAAATACCTAACAAATGATCCTGATACCAAGGCCTATCAGGCTGCAGCAGAGCTTTATGGAAAAAAAAAACAGCACCATGCCTGAACATCAGATTGACACAAGACACTTGGGCGAGAACTACAGGAAACAAATAAAACGCCGTTCTCATGTACTGAACATGATGCTAGGCAATAAAAAAGCATATCGACAACACATACGTGATCGATTTGCCATCGATATAAGCAAACGGTGTCAGGCAGAATTCGAAACAATTCACGGTCAGGAAAATGGAGATTTTAATGGTATAACAACCCGTTTAAACAAAAGGTGTGGGCGCTATTAAAAAGTGCTATAGTGCTAATCATACACACTGCAAGTTATTTTCAAGTATGTGCAGTGGTGAAAAAAATAAAAACTGGATTGTGAAAAGCTGCTTCTTACCACCCATATTTAAAATAGACTTGTCAAAATCTAAGAATGAGACAACATTACTTGAATGCATAGAGTACAGACTTTCTGAGGACACATTTAGTCAAACAAAATTAAACACAAACACTCAGAAGGTGGAGGCAACGAACAGATCAATTAAAAGATCCTTACCGAAGAATGCAACGTTTTCACGTAATTACCCAGGTAGAGCTCACAGTGCAGTTCACAGTGTCAATAATGGTCCGTAGGAATCGATCAGGGGACTGTGCTCAGTTGCTGGCTGTCCTATTCCGGTAGGTGGAAAAGTCGATCGCAGTCTTACAACTCAGATAGGTGCTATCTGAAAGCAAAAAGAAAGGGAACGATCAATAGCTCATAAATTAAAGCGCAAAGCAAGACGGTTGAAAATGTATACACTTTACGCGCAACATCAAGAAGAAAACATATATATTCGCGGACAGCTGTTGAGAAACGTAGTCTTGAAAGCACGTACAACCAAGCAGACACGAAATGTTGCTTGTCCGATCACATCATCCCAAGACCACGCTTATACCAGAAGACCTCGAAATAATACAAAATTACGTACAAAGAGGCAGGCTACAGCGTGCAAACCCACACAGGACCCAGCTTTAGCACAATAACTCCTAGACATATTTATCGACCTAGCCTCAAAGACCAAATGTGAGGGATTCACACAGATTTTATTGTGGCACCGGTGGCTAACATCCAAGTCCAATCCATGCTCATCCAGTCTCGGAACCTCATGGTGAAGTAGCCTATGATGCAGCATGTACGATACCATGTGAGCCCTTTCAAGGTACATTCTTACATATGGCCAACAAACACGTTTTACATCATATCCACACCTATCCCTGCACCCCACCCACTGTACACACTTCTCCTCTAAGAAGTGAGACCCCACTGGCCAATAATCAGTGTTTTTTTGAAAACTTTGATGAATTTTCCCAAGGAACTTTTCAATTTCCATTTTTTTAATATCACAACAATATTGTCATCTGCTAGTTCCCCCAACAAATAAATGTAAACAAACCAAATCAGCTTCCGACTCTTTGAGCAGCCTCTTTTACATGCTGTGCTTTAGGTCATATACCACTATTGCATTTTACATAGGGTTACATTATAGCCCTTTGGCCCTAAAACACATTTTACATACCCAAGGGAACCTTTTAGGCTACTTTTTTTTCAAGAACTATCTAGACACACTTAAAAAAGTGAAAATAATTGGGGCTTTTGTAATGCTTTCACCTACTGTCGGTTTGATGAAGGTGCTGACCGTCGGGCTCGCAGCAAATAAATGTGAATTTCTGACAATTTACTATACCTGTAGTTTTCTCAATACAATAGCCCAGATGCAAGAACAAATACACTCTTTTTTTTATCACCTACACATATTTTTTTGACATTTTATGTACATCAGTTATGATTAAGGCAATTCTACCAAATCAGAAATTAGCTCTTTCGGAAAAGATATACCATAATACACTCTATACTAGTTTCAACCAATCAGTAGCCCCAAAACAATAGTGGTATGTGACCAATTGCCTCAAATTTATATCACAATGTAAATCCGTATTACACACAATGTTCGTAATCATCGTAGCACTGTATTAGTCTCTCTAAGGCTTCTCCGGCTTCCCTTCTTAATTGGCAACATCTTAACTACCAATCAAAGTCATCAATCAGTGAACTGATAACGAACGCTAGACCAAACATAATGAATAATCTGTGTATAGAAACGTTTCTTTTATATCATGAGGTTAACGGCACGTGACAAAATGCTGTCTTCTCAATGGTCATTCTAATGTAGATGACAACGCACTCACGTCTGACGTATAGAATGGTCCTTACTTCGATCAAAAATCACAAGAAATCCTCCCGTCATAGTTATCTTCTTTTCCACACCCACCATCTTGACATAATCGCAGTTAGGAGACCATTTCAGGTGTTCTGTCATAGCTTCGTCGCCCCTCTCCCAAGAGCTCACTTTGACTTGGCAACGAAAGCACGTAACCATTTTTTCGCATAATAAAATCCGGCCATAGCTAGTTCGTACTGATTGGGTAAAATCTGTTTTGGAAAAGCGTCGAAAGTTGCCAAGCGTGTTTCATAATAGTTCATCTTGAAAGCGGCGCAAACGGAATCCATCGTATTCATCTTAACAATGACTTATATCTTCGAAACTATCCCTTATAAAAATCAATCCATATATTACTTTTCTATGACATTATCTTCCAATTTGTGTAATCATTCGGATTACACACGGAACATATCGTGGCTCCTAACTGATTCTTGTAATCTTCTCTTCCCATACAGGATACCGTGTTGTTCAGTTCGGGAACATGACACTCTATATCGCTCAATCTTTTCACCAATTCTCCAAACTGTTTATAACGTAAAGATATACCCCTTTTCGTAGGTTTTACATCTGTCGATCCTTCCGGTAACCGAAACTGTCTCAAATCCACCCGAGCGATTCCTTCAGTTAAGCTCAGGTACCAGTTACCTCCTAAATGATGTTTCATTTCTTGACATTTAGCGATTCTTATTTGAACTTCTAGAATCACGTTCACAAATTCCTTCCATCGTAGTAACTTAAACGTAGCTCCTTTCTTTGTAGGAAATATACCGTCAAAATATCTCACGTGAATATATATTTTCCCCTCAAATACCGTAGCTAATATGAAAATATCCTCTCCTAATCTATAACGACATATTTCTCTTTTGCTGTCCTTTTCTGTACACCTTTTAACCATATAACCCTCATCATTGACAATATACAACATATCTGCTGTAGTCATTGTTACTTAGACCCCCTGTTTCATCGTAATGAACTTCAGTGATCCTTTATACCATTTATGATCGATGTTTTCGATCCACCTATTGGTCGATATCAGTTGCTCACACATGCGCATGCCCCTCAAAAATCATTTTTGACTCATCAAATCACGCGCGCTCGTTAAAAAACGTGTCCAAACGCGTACCTAATCGAGGTCACCTTAGATACGGATCTATTTTTAGATACACTTACTATAATTTATGCGTGATGTCATCCGCTGGGGGCGTGGCTTCACCTGTCAATCATGACCATAAAGTGATTCTCTTGTAGTATCGGACTCACAAACAACTGAAGCAATAACCAAAAAGAGCCAATCACAAAGGTTTTACTATTTTCACAATATATATCATAACATTAAATGTTCCAGCTTATACAATCATTATTTATAATGTGCTAAATTGCTAAAAGCTAAACAGTAATTGGTAATCGCCCGCATGTGTATCATAACCATATATATGTTTAAAATGCTATGAAAAGTGTCTAGTTAGACTATGAATTTTGCAAATAAGCACCTGGGGACACTTATAACCGGAATAAAAACATATATAAAGCTCACAAGGCATTTATCACATCAAGTTAGACCAGGCGTGAACTGATTAACAGTAGCTGTTCAGAAACAACATGTCACATTCAAATTGAATAAACATTCACTTAAAATAGTATTATTTATTTAAATACGAATTTCTAGATTGTAAAATATTAAAACAGGTTTTGACACATACTCTTATAATATCCTGATTGGAAAATAAAATCTTCATGTTGTCTAAATCACTAAAACTATAAAGAAAATTAACAGAGAGTGTAAGAGCTTTTTTAAATAATTTATCTCTATATTCATTATACAAAATGCACTTAAGAAACACATTCACGGTCGCTTTCCTGTAAGTTCTCATAGCGTCCTGTCTTTAGCCTTAAAGGTACAACGCCACATCAAAATTTCAAAAGAGCTGATCGATGACGTAAAGGTCATATAAATTGACAGTACGTTTCAACGCAATTCTCTGATTTAAACAGATTATACGTTCTTAACTTGTTGCCACAATTTATGCTCTGTTTCCATTATGTAGTGTATTTATCTATTAAATAATCAACAGCATCATTAATGGAAACAACATTTAATGGTTTAAAATTAGTATCAGAATATCTTGGATCGATGCTTTCAAAACTAAATTTGACATAGTAAAACTAGATTTTACAAGATGTGTGAGCCTTATTACAGGCCAAAATAAAAATAAGCTTATTCAGGATAAAGCTATTCGTAGTGGTATTGCGATAACAGAGGTTGCATACGAAAGCAGGTGTCCAACCCATATCATCAGTCATAGCGGCCGTTGGAGTATATTTCCCCGTGCCCAGGTAAACATGCATTGCTCTAATTTGTACGGCATTAATGCAAGAATGTAATTCGCAACCCCATATAGCAGCGCCGTGAGAAATAAGGGACAATCTAACGAATCATATAATTTAGCAAATACATCAGATGGTATTCCCTCTAAACACATATATTTTGCAATTAGTAAACCCAAAGAACGGCTCGCGCTCTGAGCGACTGCCTTAGCTGTAAGACTATTGTCTAGGTGTTCAGATAAAACTGTTTCGTGATATACATATTTATCAATGACATCAATCGTATCGATTACATAAGCAACAGCATATTCTGGCCTGGATATAAAGTTATGTCTTTAATGAACAATATTGCTTTTAGTGGTATTGAAATCCATACTTTTTGCAGTGCACCAATCATTAAGTTCATTCAGCATGATTCGATTATTCGAAGATCATTCTCACTTGCTGCAAATAAAGCCATAACATCATCATACAGTAATATATTTACCATTTCGTTATCGATATCAATGTCGTTACCTAAAGCTGTATTGCGAAGAGCCAAATCATTGATAAAAACAAAAACAAAAAGGAGGCAATGAACACCCTTGTCTTAACCCTGATATCACATCAAACCAATTTATATAATGAGTATTACCTTTTACACATGATGAGACAGATATATACATGGATTTTAATTTTATTTTTCTTCGTTGTTTCAGTTCTATTTAACAGGACTGAACCAGGATCAATGGTGCAGAGTTTCTTCCTAAATCCATTTTGTTCATCGACAAGTTGATCATGCATTTCTGACTATACAGTTAGGCGATTATTTATAATAGAACTGTACAACTATAGTATGCCTCTGTAAGAAGACTGTTCTCTACTTTGGAATAGGATTGATAATAGTTTGATCCAATAATGTAGGTATACAACCTGTATCAAAACAAATATTAAAAAGAGAGAGCAGAAGTAGTATAGAAACTACGGGTACCAGCACAGTTTCCCTCGCGACGGGCAAACAAGAAATAATCGAGTTGTCTCCATTTGTCATTAATGCAAAGATACAAACGCCAAATGGCGTTGGCATACTTGCTACCAACTACAACTATATTAACTGCTTGATTGCCCCGCTCTGGAAAAACTATCCTTATACTCCTAGTTTCTGTACTACTCGCCAATCCGGTTTATCAATTTAACAGACATAATAGTTAGATAAGTTAGATTATTTGAATCCAGTTTTCCTTTTATAAATAACTAATAACTAAAACATTTGAAATCATTAAACAAAGCCAGACGGAACCGGACAGTAGACTTCATCATCGCTGTACATATCATGGAATTTACTTATACGCTAATGTATCTTGTGCATTATCTAGTATGTACCTCTTATCATTGAAAGCTGAGAAACGTTTTTTGTTTATTACATAGCTGTTTAGGTTGTGCTTTTTTCATCTAATAACGTTCATTTGCTGTAAGTAAAATATTCTTGTAGTTATCATGTATTATCTGTTTTTTAACAACACACTTTTTAATACCCTTACATTTCTTTGCACCAGTCTCATTATCTAATATGTACGAATATAGTCTACTCCGAAGCCCAACAAATTCAACAATGGGTATTCCACAAGTGTCATCTTTCATTTTACCAATAACCTTTTTATTGTCATTAAAATCAAATTGGTCCTTCGGATAATAGTCACTATTTTCAAAAAGTTGTTTATTCTTATAAAAATCTGCATACACATCTTTTGTTTTAATTTCATAACACAAATAATCAGTATCAGTAAACAACAAATTAGCTTTCTTACCATAATTATTTCTAATGTAGTTGTAATGGAAATCATACATCAAATATTTTGACAAGTCTCGAATATACATACCAACATAACAAGGGCGGTTTTCAATTAGTTTTTCTTTTATTCGGATTATGGCAAATAAATTCTCATTAAAAATTTTACAAAAAACAAATGAAGCCTCTCTTGCTTCATGTTTTAAAAGGACCTCTTCATCATGAGTCAATTTGACATTAACTCTCTTTCACAAATTTTCTTGCCAAAAACTGACTTGTTCATTAGTTTAAAGAAATTCTTTTCAGACACATTCTTACCGACTGCTCTTTTAGCAGTGTTAAAGTCTATGCATACTTCTAGCAATTCCGATATGCATCGAGGTATATTATGTATTAACTTTCTTTCTCAATGTCTTAATGTTTCATATATGTATTGTTAGCCTTTGAATATCTATTCGCAATGTAACTTATTCCACCTATTAGTCCTTTTTCTATAAACAAATATTGGTCAATATCAGTTATTAAATCAAGCTGAACTCGTCATCTTAAGACATTCATCCCAAGCTAATCCAGGACTGCTAAAGTAGTGACAAGGATCTAATTTGTAATACTCAAAACACATCTGTCTAAAGTTTTCGAAAACATCTGCTAGCAATAGCACATCTGTTTTAATATATAGGCCATGGTATTCTCCCATGTTTTTGATATTAAATGCCTTCCATATTTTTTCGCATGTTCATCATCTGCATCATCATTTAACTTAGAATAAAAGCTATCTTTATGAGGTAATTTAGTTTCTTTAAAACGTTTAAAACTACTATTCATGTAATCAAAGGGATAAACACCTTTTCTTTTTACTAACTCACACTTTTTACCAGGATACTCTTTTGATGTATATGTAAATGAAGGAATATTGTTTACTATCTTTATCAGGTAATTTAGTTTCTTTAAAACGTTTAAAACTACTATTCATGTAATCAAAAGGATAAACACCTTTTCTTTTTACTAACTCACACTTTTTACCAGGATACTCTTTTGATGTATATGTAAATGAAGGAATATTGTTTACTAAATTATCAAGTGATTGAGCCATAAGTTGGAAACTATCATAAAACACCAAATATTTTCCTAACATAAAAGCCATATAACATTTATTTCTTTTTTAAACTTTCCAATGTGTGTGTTTGTGGTTGACTGTCGTCCTTGAATGCTACTTTTCAAAAAGTTGAAAAAGAATTATGACTGGATATAATGTCCATTCAAGTTGAACCTCTTTATGTCAATTTCCAGAGGCTCTGTAAAGTTATCTTTTTTTTAATCTCTAACATTTTATTAAAGATAATTCTGATTACCTCTTCGTCATTGGCTAGTCCAATAGTTGTATGGACATATGAAATAAGTTGTTTAAAACTCCTATAATGTATTTTCAACAAAATCTTTTTTCTGCTATTCTTGTTTTACTCTCTACAACAGCAACTACTGGAGGAATTGCACCAACTAAAGCCACGAAAACAGGAATTGCTGGAAAATGCTATAACAGCATCACAACCAATGATTCCACTGGTAATCTGTAACGTTGTGTTTATAATACCACACAATTTATAACTGCGTCTGTATGCAGCCACAAGTCGTGTCAAGTGATCAATTAATTCTTCTTTATTATTAATGTTTTGTCATGAACAATTATAGTTATACACTTATTCTATTTTGTTGTAATCCTTTCCCTGAATAAATATCGCTATGCTTATGCATACTCGAAGTCTATCTCTGTTGGAGAAAAACAACTTGATTGTTAAATCCGTAATTAGTACAAAATATAAACAAGGACTTGGAGCATCAAAAAACAAGAAAAGGCGTTGAGATGGACTGATAAGTTAGCTGATGAACTTCATAAACCCATACAAAGAAAGTTCACTCAACGCCGCGTGATTATTAATGAAATTGATACAATATGATGAGCTGATGTAGTTGATATGCAATCGTTTTCAATGTACAATAAATGTATTAAATACTTTCTTACTGTTATTGATGTATTTAGTAAATTTGCTTAGGTTATGCCTGTTCAAAATAAAACTGGTTTGGAAATTATTAAAGCTTTCCAAATGATTGTAAGTACAGGGAGACAATGTAAATATCTAAGGGTTGACCAGGGTGTAGAATTTTATAATAAAATATTCAATAAATGTCTTGATGATATTTATATTCAAGAAATGTCTTGATGATATTAGTATTGAAATGTATCACACGTTTAATTATGGAAAAGCTGTAGTAATTGAACGTTTCAATCGAACATTAAAAGAAAAAACAGGAACATTTGAGAAAGGGTATACACCAAATTGGACGGAAGAAATATGTGTTATTGATGAAATTCAATATACAAATCCTATAACATACAAACTAAAGATTTAAACAATCAAAAGATTGACGGGAGTTTTTATGAATTGAAAATGTTAAAAGCTGACCAAGAAGTATTTAGAATTTAAAAAGTTATAAGACGTGATAATAAAAAGAAACAAGCTTTGGTTAAGTGGAAGGGTTGTAATGATGATTTTAATAGTGGGATTCCATTTAAGGACATTCAAAATATTAAAAAGGGCATAACAAATAAATATTGTATAGTGTTATTAGATATAATGGAACAAAAATGTGTAGAAAAGATTTGCAAAAAAACTTGAAAATATAGAAAAAAATAATGGAAGGCAGGCAGGGCCAATAAGAATATGAGGTAGTTCGTGTAGATTTTATGAACACAAAAGAAAACCAAGTCAATAAGCGAAAAAGATTGCTGGTTGAAATGGGTAATTATGTACGTGAGCTGGATAAAAACAGGGAAGAGCTTCTCGAACTAAAATAAAAGATAGCAAAATGTAGAAAAATAAAATAGTCCATTATATATTATGATATGTACAGCGACTACTGTCCGGTTGCGTCTGCCTTTGCTTAATGGTTTCAAATGTTTTAGTTATTAGTTATTTACAAAAGGAAAAGTGGATTTAAATAATAAAACATACTATATAGACAAAATATTATGCCTGTTAACTTGATAAACCGAATTGGCGAGTAGTATAGAAACTAGGGGTATCAGGACAGTTTTCCCTGAGCGGAGCAATCAAGCTGTTTATATAGTTGTAGGGGCGTCTGGTAGCAAGTATTCCATCGTCATTTGGCGTTTGTATCTTTGCATTAATGACAGCTGGAGACAACTTGATAATGGCCCGTCTCGAGGTTACATTGCACCATTGCGTTTGTGCTTCCGTGGTGTATAGTCAAATAGTGCCTAATAAAAAAACATTCCCTGCCTTACTAGTGATACAAAATGCATAGTTTTGATTGCTTTTTGTTATTATTACCTATAATTCAGCCAATTGATGTATTGTGAACATTGATTAGTGTTTGTTTGAAATATTTAATTATAATTGACATAGACAGTAAAGCGAAAGTAGAAATGGGGGTAAATATATCTGTGACGTGTCAAAATAGAACGTGACGTCATTTAACAGATTGGCTTGTTCTTACATGATACATGACCCCCTGTTTTTATTTCATTTTTATATTGGCGGACGCTCGGTCGTTTGATTGATAAGTGTTTTAAAATTTTCTACGGAGAAAAATGCGCATTTTTTATCTCTTGATATACATTCGTCCTATATAAAACAAAGAAGGAAAATCAATGGTGCAATGTAACCTCGAGGGAAAAATAGCAGACTTTACAAATGAAACCGCCATTTTGAACTGATTTAGGCGTCGTAATGCGAATCCCGCAGCTATGGTAAGTATTTTGACTTTTTAAAATTGTTCTTGAATATATTAGAAAATACTTTTGTGCTTATCCATATCACTATTATTTTATTATTAATAATAAGAAAAAGAAAACATTTTTTAGGGCATAAAATATTATTTTTGAAAAATTATAAGTTTGTTGGTGATATAGCTGCGGGATTCGCTTTATGACGTAATTTAGGCCCCGTAAATCAATTCAAAATGGCATTTGTAAAGTCTGCTAGTGCCGATAAGAAGTGGCGAAATACTCGTTGTTGTGTGATTTTCTAGTGATACAAACAGATCAAATATAGATTTTATTTACGGATCGGTGCTTTACGTTAGTGAATTGATTGCGATTTGAAGCTGGAATACTGCGCCGAAATTAACAGTAACCTGATTTCGGTAAAATTCATTTGTTTACCACGGGGACCAAGACAATTGACGATCAAATTGAAATTGCACTTTGGTGACTTTGAACTCGGATATCTTAGCGAATTTACAAGGGATCCTAGGAAAAAAGGTATTGTTGGATAGGACATTCATTTATGCACACGATAGTATATATAGAAATGAATGTTGTTTAACGGCTCATCAACACAGTATAGGTTATTTAGACACGCCCCCAGAGAGAGCCCCGAGAGAGGGGAAGGATACATAGGAATCCGGGAACCGTGCCCTACTCTTATTATCCAATAGATACCTATTAGGCCTTGAGCCAGGACCCAAACTTTTCGATATTGTTACCAATTCAAGGGACAAATTCTACCATCACTTTTTAAAAAGAGCAATGTATATAGATTACATTTTTCCATGATAGCAATCTGGAACAGGTAGCTTATATAAAAAAAAAAATCGAACATTATTAGATTATCATTGTCGCGCTTTCATATAAGTTTTTGATGTTCATTGTTGAATGTCATGCTTATGTGAATAATTATTGATGTACTTTTTAAAGATGCATTTAAGTTTACAATTCATTGAGTTACATAAAGCGTAAATAAGCTCTATTTTAGCACAGAATTCAGTTTAAAATCTCTATTTTGCTTCAAATTAGAAGTCAACTTACCCCACCCGCTATTGACACATTTGTATGCATTTAGTTTAGTTAATATGTTTTACAATATATGTGTAAACTTGAAAGAATCAGTAATTTACAACCTTTCTACATGATTTAAATAATATTATAATATGAATAAGGGATTGTTATGATATATTGATGAAATTAAGTACTAAGCAATGTTCATGGCATTGCATATAATTTCTAGATAAAGGAAATGTGCGGTTTAACGTGGGTTTTTTTAACAAAAGTATTTTTTAGGTGTATGCGTCATGGCAATACTTATTATGATTACACATTTGGAGTATGTATTACACATAAATACATGAATTAAACATTGCATATTGCAACGCAAAATCTTAAAAGTTGTCTATTTTAATACTTTTTAATTACAATTTATGCATATCTTAAGGATTTTTACACCTGAATTAACCCACCCATATACAACACAATGAAGAATACTGCATATGTAAAAATAATAGTATATGCATTTGCACGAACCATTTTTGTGTTACTGAAAAAAGAATCGACGAAGATGAATTGATCTGAATTGGGGTTTTACGGCGCACCAACACAAACATGTTATATGGCGCCAACAGGAATGAACATTCGACCCGGCTCACTCTTCATCTAGATACAAATTTGCAGAATGTGCCTAGAGCCTTCTTACCTGCAGAACTGCAGAGTTGCTGCAAATTCTCTAGTAAACACTCCATTTTTCGCTGGAGCCACGATCACTGCCACCACTGAAGTAGACCTGAAACAATACAGGTTTCATGATGAAAATAATGAACAAAAATGATAAAATTAAACTGAATTCGGAGAAATTGTACCCCTATGCCTCGATATGCAGTGGTCATATTCTTGCCCGGGAACCATACGGCGTCGACGAAGAAATATCTTTAGGGTGATACCCAGATCACTGTACTAACTACTTACCATGGCAACTATATGTTAGTATTGGTGCAGTTGTTACAATATCACCTGCTTAGGATATGTATCTAAACATATTTTGTGATGTTCTACGTATTTGATTTAGAGTATGGAATTAACCTAGGATTGTAAGCATCAACCCTACTTTTGTGCATGCAAGTGTAAGTGGAATGATTATTACCTAAAAAAGAAGGTGTATTGCCAATGAAGAGAGAGAGGGAGTGTGTGTGT
Source organism: Cyrtodaria siliqua (assembly GCA_037043455.1). Classification (NCBI taxonomy): domain Eukaryota; kingdom Metazoa; phylum Mollusca; class Bivalvia; order Adapedonta; family Hiatellidae; genus Cyrtodaria; species Cyrtodaria siliqua. The sequence goes on along the minus strand of JAWPHD010000207.1, from coordinate 288,130 downwards.
GTGGGGTGCGGGGGGGGGGGGAGTTTGGGGGGTTGGATATATAGGCATTTAGGAACCTGCCCTACTGACGAATAGACACCTATGTTTCTTTAACATGATGGGAGAAAAGAACAAGCGATACACGGAATCGCCTGGTTTACGTCCCCATCCGACGGACGAGGGTAAAAGTGTCTTGCCCAAGAACACACCGACAAAACTCACTGGCTCCGGTGAGGCTTGAACCAGGGTCCTCTGAATTTAAAGTCCCCCGTGCTATCCACTGCATCAACAGGCTGTATGCGCTTAAGCAGGATGACTGCATTCAAATACATACAGCTAAAATGTTAATCTGTCATAAAGGTTATATCCAAGAAGCTGGGTTCACAACGATCTATCTTATCTAGCAAGTTAGCATCAAGTTCATGTATGTCGAATTGCAATATGCCTGCAAGTCTTATATATGCCCAGCTCATTGCTGTTTTGATAAACTTGGCAATTAATGCCTTGGGATAAAACAGGACAACTAAGAATACTCAGTACATATTATCTGATTTAAATAATATAACTTAATGTGACAATATAACATACATAATGTAAGATATAACAAAAAATAAACGCTTCCAGATAAGAATCGGAACCCAGTGCATCGAGATAGATCACATTTAGTGATCACGGTTAGTTTACCGATGTTTACTCTAAAAGCTATATCCGACATACAGGTGCTACTGCAGTAAAAGTAGCTATCCCGCCAACAACAGCCACATTTTACAACATATGTACATCGTTTCTAAATCTACTAACCACGAGGTATATACATAACTTACATCGTTTGAGAATCAAAACTCTATAGATACAATATAACAAGCTTTAACCAGCCAGTCAAAAAAAAAAATGGATAATTCATTTTACACTTATTCAATTACGGATATTTATACAAAAACCTATGAATAAACATATACTTTTAAGCGACATATATGCATTATTATATGAGACGAACACCTGGATAGAGTTTTGATAAACTATTTTTGTAGAGTAATTTTGTCGTAATTCGGCGGGTTATTTTAAAATGTGTATAACAAACACCTAAAAATCAACAGTTATACCGTAAAATGCCTTTTCTTTTTCTTTCTGTTTTTTGCAATTTGTCGAAAATGCAGTGGTCAACTTTGTGATTTTAGTTCGTGGATTTATTCAATATGCGATTTGTAAACATGGTTAAGTCTTCATAATGGAATACCTTATCAAAGGTCACATTCTCTATATATTTCAGTTTGCTTAAAACTTTTAAAGTGATTTTATGAAAAGTGTACAACTTCAAGCCATAAACAAGAGACCCACTTCAAGTGCTCTCATGTTTTAAGAAACAACAACAATTTCTTTATATAAATCTGTAAAACTGTGACCCCCGTAGTGGCCATATTTGACCCCATTGTCGCCATTTGAACAAACTAGGTAGAGGATCATAAGCTTATGGTACATGCAAACTATTATTTAGTGGAGTGCGTGGTCCAGTAGTTGAGCGCCGAACTCCTGATCGAGAGGTCGTGGGTTCGATCCTCCGTCGCGGCCACGTTATTTATTCTTGAGCAAGATAATTAATCCACATTGCTTAGTACTGGTTCTACCCAGGAAGCCATCGAGAGTGATTAATCTAAGTTGCAAGAACTTGTTTCGCAATGGATGTAAAATAAATATGTTTAAAACAAACTATTATTTAGCTTTTTAAGTATCAGAGAAGCTGTTTGAATATGTTTTCCTATATAATTCAATGTTATAGTGTGACCCCCGGGACAGGGCCAAATTAAATCCAGGCTTGATTCAAGGGGCACCATTTAAATTATTTGGTACAGGACAATAATCTTAAGCTACATCTAGCTAATTACACCTCTAGCTCTTGTAGTTTCAGAGAAGATGTTTATATACGTTCCTACATAACTCTATGTAAATATGTGACCCCCGGGACCGTGCGAAATTTGACCATAAGATCACCAAACAAAATAAATTGGTAGAGATTGATACTCTTATGCTACATGCATCGTATTAGACCTCTAGCTCTTGGAGTATCAGAAAAAAATTATTTTTATGGACTTTCCTATATAACTCTTTGTAAAACTTCAACCCCAGAACCGATCCGTAGTTGGACACAGAGTCACGATTTGAACAAACGTGGTAGAGAACCATAAGCTTGTACAATATGCAAAATAGTAGACCTCTGGCTCTTGTTTTTTTTAAAGAAGAGAGTTTAAAGATGTTTCTATATGACTATATGTAAATATATGACCACAGGGTCAACATTTTAACAAACTTGCTAGTGGACCATAAGCTTATGCTTCATGCATAATATGGGACCTCTACCTCTTACAGTTTTAGAGAAAATTATTTATTTTTAAAGATTTCCTATATTACTGTATGAAAAAATGTTACCCCCGGGGCTGGGCCATATTTGACCATATTTGACCCTGGTGTCAACATTTTATAAATACTTGGTAGAGGACCCTTAATGTATAATACACGCAAAATATTAGACCTGTAGCTCTTCTAGTTTCAGCGAAAACGATTTTTTAAAGAAACAAGAGTTTTGCTTAAAATAACTCTAATAACAGGAATCAGCTACCCTGTTCACACTGCTATCATGGATTTTTTGTTTCTCTACAAGGTACTCAATAACATGGTACTAGTAAGAATTTGTCCCTTGAGATGGTAACACAAAAGTGAATGGCTCACGGTCTATATGGTTCTTTAACATGCTCGGGGGATAGACTGATACATGGGACCGCCCGGTTTACGTCCTCAACCGACCGACGAGGCTAAGGGAAAGTGTCTTGCCAAAGAACACACCGACGAATCTCAGTGTCACCACGGAGGATTGAATCCGGAGCCTCCGGTTACAAATCCGCCGCGCTACCGACTGCGCCACGCCAGCCCTCCATAGCTACATGCATACAGTGCCAGTTTCACTCAAGACAAAAAAGGAGAAAAATAACAACAACAACAAAAACAAAATAACAAAACAAAAGCCACATAATTATATAGTAATATCAGCTAGTTTATATCCTGTTTTTGGAAAAGAAATAGTTTTAAATTGTAGTTATAAATTAAGGCTATTGACGTTACATATATGTAAAGGAATTGTATTCCATACTATTGTACTGTAATAGCTGAACGAATCTTTAAAAGATTTTTCCGATATTTCAGTGGAACAAGATCTTTTCGCTTAACGGAACGCAACATATAATTTTCATTGTGAGAGAAGCTAATTAGATCTGACAGGTATTTTGGTACTAGTTCATATTTACATTTAAAAATTAATATTCCTATATGATATAGACATCGGTTTTCGAATGATAGCCAACCCAATTCTTTAAACATTAACTTTGAATTAGTATTTAAGTCTTTATTCAGTATTATTCGTGCTGCCCTCTTTTGATTTTTTGTTATTTTAATGATTACAGCTTTCTAATTAATTAACTCCCTTTCCCCAAATAGTGCCACAATAGTCAGACGATGACATAATGTAAGCGTTATAAAATATTTTCTTCATATCATATGTTAAACAGTAAATAATATGTTTTAATAATGCAATTTAAGTATTGAGTGTTGAACAAACTTTTGATATTTGATACTTCCACGATAGTGTATTATCAATATATAAACCTAGTAGTTTATGTACAGATACTTTTTCTATTAAGACATCGTCAATATATAAAAACATTTCTTTGGCATTTTTAACCTTATATTTTGTGGAGATAAGCATACATTTAGTTTTAGATGGGTGCAGTGCAATGTTATTAATGTAACACCAACTTTTGACAGCATTCAGATTTTCCTGTATTTTTTTCTCGATCACATCTATATTATGATCAGATTCATAGAGAGTAGAGACATCTGCATACAGATCAATATGTATTGCATTTGGTGACATTGATATGTCATTAATATACAGGAGAAATAGAAGAGGGCCTAGTATGAAGCCCTGAGGAACACCTGATTTTATTATCATTTCCTCAGAAAACTGGCCATTAACCTTCATTCTTTGCTTGCGATTACTTAAATATGATGTGAACAATTTAATGGTTTTGTCTGAGAAATGATACAATTTAAGTTTATACAAAAGTATTTGGTGATCCACAAGATCAAATGCCTTTTTTAAGTCGAGAAATATTTCTCCTATATATTTTCCAGAATCTATGTCTTTTAACCATGAATCAATTAGCCTTGTTAAAGCAGTTTGACAGGAGTGCAATTTTCTGAATCCTGATTGTGACAACGTGAGGTTATAATAAGTATTTGAAAAGACATGAGGCTTGACACAAACTAACATACAATGGAATAATAAATGTAAAGTGCAGGAGAGAAAACCTTGGGTAAATAGGATTTATTATTTTTTCTATTTGAATTTTAACATTATATTTGTTATACACAAGCACACGTTTTTGTATTCTAAAATATGTACTTATATTCATAACTTTGTGTAGACTATATATATTTTTGTGTATGTAAATACTTAGGATTTATCAAGCGTTTTCTACTTTCTGAGAAATACGGACATTCAATAATATAGTGAAATTCATCACCAACTGTTTTATTACAAAAGGTACATTTACGCATTTCTAATTCGATTCTGTTCCAAATTCCGGTTTCTACAGGTAACTTAATGGTTCCGTGTCCTGAATCTGATAACAAACTTTAACAGATTGCTTGGCGTATTGGTTAAATATTTTTCGAATGGGAATGTATCCTTAAACAGTCTATAGTTTATACATTTACTAGAAACTTAAGAAAACGCGGTCCTTAATGGTGAAGATATATCTTCATAGACTCTATCCGGCTTAGTGTTTACCATAGGCGTATTGATATTCTTTACATAGGTCACGCTCTAACCTGTGAAGAACGCTGGTATTACATTTTTCATGAATAAATGTAGCCAGTATTTGAAATTCTGAGACATCTGATTGGTATAAAAAGTAGGGTAAACAATAATTTAAAAATAAACAGCTTTCGCCGGATGGTAGCGGAAAGTCATTTATGATTTGGAAAATCTGGATTAGATCTGTCCCTTATATTGTTTAGTCCACATTCAACCAGTAACATTCTGTTTCTTAATGGATGGCTGTGAATATAATTGCTAAACACAATAGTATACAACATACGAAGTCATCGTATGACAACGTTTTCTTGCACAACAGATATAAAGTATATTCGCTTCGCGTTTTGCATGGGTGATGGAAAGCCTGATCTTATACAGAGAGGGAGATAAAAGTCACGCGCATCAACAATGACGTCAATATCGTCAACAGTTGCACACTCAAAATATCAATGACATGCAAGAGAAAGAATCAATCAAGTATTCGGTTCAGATAGGAATTTCCAACACAATTCCAATAAAAACAATTATACCTCGTGTTGGACCATGAAAGATTCTTATAACCTATAGACCAATCAACACTTGCGTAAAAAATCCAATATGGCGTCATCGCTCAAAGTTCATGTGGAATAACATCATACGTATCCAATGTAAACAATATGGTAGCTGAGTGTATCTATCGCGTTTGCTGGAATTTACAATTATTTTGCGTGTTAATATCATTTGTTTGCTTACTAAAGGATAAAACAGACGTTGTTTTTTTTTTAATTTGTATTGCCATGGTCACGTTTTTAAAACCATTAAATGGGAGATATTTCTTTCGACTATATGTCACCAAATGATCTCGGGCAGAGCAGAGCGTATTGGTCGTACATAGCTCTTGTAAGCACTTGACGACATCTGTCAGTCACATGCTAATTCATTGTTCAGTTGAAACATATTCACCATTTGCATGATATATGCATGTACCACGGAAAAGCGAATCTCCCTACTTCATTTGCATATGTAGATCTTTAATTACCTCCAATATTATTAAATTGTGAGACTATACCGTTTCAATGTCACCCTAGCAGAAGTTATAACGTAACCTTTGTGTTTGTTTTATTTCATTAAAAGCTTACTATAGTATTTAGATTGACTTAATACAGGCAAAATAAGTTGATTATGGTATAAAGCTTTGCCAGAGGTTTATATTAAAGGGTATTTTCTCTTCTCGTAGCTGATTAAGCTTCATATGTGAAAACCCCTGGAACTTTCTTATCAGCATCAGACCACCATTTTGATAAGCACATGCAGGTCTAAATGGAGTGATGTGTCTCTGGCTGATTTTTGAGATCCGGATCTGTGGTACAACAACACCAGAAATATTAGTATTTAATATAAATGCTTTTGAAGCATGGCAATTTAATGTATGTGACTGATATACTGAATAGGAAATTCTCACAACATTCTTTATAAAAACAAGTACTGTGTATCAAATGGAAACTTCATAATTGATTCATCTAGTGCAGGCCTATGCATTAATTTAGCAATGGAGAAGAATTTCCCCTCCTTTGTCAGAGTTGAATGGGAAGATTTTTGTGAAGGATAACAAATAAAGATCTGAAAAAATATTAAGCGCTCTCTCCCCCTCTCTTTTTCCCACTCTCTCATCTAAAAGTAGAGTGATAGTCGAAGTATTAAATCTCTTTTCCGAGATGTAGTTGGCTGGTACAATTGTTCATGTAAATATGAATCAAACCAAGTTTATGTAAAATCATACTTGGGGGCTGCATTAAACAAGTAAAAATTCAAATATGAGAAATAAATTCAATACCAAAATGAAAACACACCTAAACATATATATTACTTCATGTTAATGCTTGACTTTTATTCCTAGTTCTGAAATTCCTAATATACACCTTTAAATATAGGACCATGTGTAAAGAAGCACAAGGAATACTGTAGACAGATAATGTTATATAGTTTAATTGCTGTTTAACCATTCATTCATTAACTACTATTCATACCAATTTAAAATAGTCATCAATATTCAAGTCAATTAATTTTCATAAATGCAAATATAAATAATAATAATGTAGATCTACATTGTATTCAGCCAGACACGAATTTTTTAACCTGATGTTAAAACCTATCTCAGTCTTATTTTAATATCAATATCTTATTATTTTAATGAATTAGTATTTTAAAGATACATTAATTGCGGTAATAAAGCAGTGTCATACAGCCAACATGTTGAATATATATTCCTTCCTTTCAAACATTGAATATATTTGAAGGAAGTTGATTTCTTATGAAACTTCTTACATATAGATATAATGTACTAAACTGTATCAGTAATGCTTTGTCGCAATAGGGCTCTATATGTCATTTTTGTCCCAGGTTGCAGCGGTCTGAAAGAAGACAATCTACATTTAGTTTGCTTATTTTATGTCAGTTTACTTTAAAACAGTATATAGTTATTTAAACAGAATGAAACGAACTATGTCTCTTAAATGTGCTGACTCTATCGGAACAGCACAGGCCCTTGTTACAATAGAATAGAGAAAGGATAGAGAGAAGAAGAGATAGGGTTATTGTTATAGTATAGGTTATATATTTAGAAGCTTCTAAATGTATAACCTATACTATAACATTATCTCTTCTTCTGAAAATGTATTACTCAGTTAATTCTTGCATGACATTATTGTTAACTGGCTCCATATCTCCATGTTGAATTATCTTTTACATAACCCTGCACTTGTAAGGTACTTTTTTAGCTCCTGTCACTATCAGATCAGTTATCTTATAGATCTACTTCCTCTGTATCTTCCTCCACCCCATCTCCAAGCCGGGCCGCCCACCACCCCCTTATCCTGCTCACAAGTACACAAAGTAGATATAATTTCTGGAAATAAAAAGTAACCACTCTAAAGTCTAGACTGTTTATAACAATAAACTGATGCTATGATCACACTCCCTCCATAAAATGTAATTTAATTTATTTCCTCTTCTTTGTTGTTTTTCCCTTCTGTATATCTTATAATTATATTTTCCAGTTTCTATTTCGATGCATTTTCCCAATTAAATATGTTTTGTTATTTTAATAAAACTATACCATTTCAATAAAAGTAATTGTTTTGACCAGCATTATACTCAATAACTATTTTAAAAATCAATTTATTTGAATTTTCACGCAACGGGTACTTTCGTTTTCAACGCCGGTAAAACTGAAAGTTACTACGATCGCTATCGTTGTTAAAATATGTCACTAATTCACTGAAATGTTTCAAAGTGGGACTGGGTAGAATAAACACAAACACATTGAAGCATGTACATGGGCGTTTAGTTTGTTAATAATTCACATTTATTTGCCGCTATCGGGTTTATAAAGCCCCGTAGTCATTACTACATGTTGAATTTTTCAACGATGTAAGCGGTTTTTCCCCCATAACCTTTAACCTGATCGCTTAATTCAACTATAGGCAGCTACACTAATAAATGAAGCGTATGAGGCTTTTTATGGAGTGATAAACAGAATCTCACAATCTTTCCTCTTTATTATTGAATTTATTAATCTCGTCGAATAAATTTGATATGATGCTCGTCACAGCCTCACGTTATAATTTTATCCAACATGTTAAATAAATTCAATATTAAACAGGCACGCATGTAAGATCCTCTATGTATGTGCACTTGGGCGGTGTATTAACGAAGACAATGTATGCTATTTTCATAAATGTTTATTGGATGTATTTGGCTATTTGCTTAAAATATTGATTTAAATAGTTAATGAAAGATAGTCATTGAATATATATCAATAAAGTCTTTCCGAGTAGAGATAAAACACCTGATATGAAAATTTATAGATTTTCAAATGTAGATAACCATATGAATAGAAATATTAGATCTAATACCAATTTGCATGACACAAAGTTATAGCTACTCATATTTCACGAAATATATATCCGTTTTAGTAATTTTCGTCAGGTATGGAACTACCGGTTGTAGGTAAAGTGTTGATATCCCTATGGGTACTAACTGTGCACCGCTTGTCGAAGATTTGTTCTTGTATTGCTATCAAAGAGATGTCATGTTGGTAAACCCCAAAACACGCAAAAAGACAAACATGAATGGCAATGTTTATAAAGAATAAAGGCATATGACGTCACAAACACAAAAGGGTTGGCAATAGGGCTACCGCCTTGGAACAGTCAGTGGCAAAAAAGGTCCCTGGGAGTTTAAACCAGGTTCTAGGGTGCACCAGACCTCTACTGTCATCCCGCTAAAACGGGACAGTGTAAATAAAGAAATCCCCGCCTTGAACTATTCTCTAACCAACAAGGCAGCATTACTATGCAATACTTAATAGGCAGAAGCCAGAGCCACAAGAGAATAAACCATTGAGGCATTGAGGCCACGACAAGACAATATTGCAGACAAACATCAAACGTCACTGTCCTTGTGGGCTTTAGGTAGACGTCATCATAGGGTCCAAAGCGTGTCCGGTCCACGCACAATTAGATGGTGGACCCTATGATGGCGTCTACCTAAAGCCCATGATGAGTACCCTTAACGGTTTGTTCTCTTGTTGCTCTGGCTTCTGCCATGTCATTTAGTACTTACGTTGTGGCTTTGTAGGCTTTTATTTTTTTATATTATATATACATGATCATTTATGTGTTTTACATATATTGTCTATTAACACTGCCTTGTTTGTTAGAGAGTATAACCTGGCGGGAATTTCGTTAGTTACATTGTCCCGTTTATTGGGATAACAATAGGGTAAGACTGAGGGTGGTGCACCCTAAAACCTTGTTTAAGTCCCAAGCGACTTTTTTGCACTTAAATATTTCAAGGCGGTAGCCCTATTGTCAACCTTTTTGTGTTTGTGATGTCTTATCTTGCCTTTTATTCATCGTTAACGTTGTTCTTGATTTCTGGGTTTGTTTATGGTTGACTGTCGTCATTGAATGCTACTTTTCCACTTGATTTTTATATCTACTTTTTTATTCAATAAAAATGAAATTTCAAGGCAAGCACATACGTCTTAAACAATATTCAAACTAATTTTTAAAGGGATCCATGACGATCTTGATTGTTTTAAATCCCACTTCGTCTCGTTAGTTTAGTTCAGTCATTAATATTAATTATAAGAATGGTATAAAGCAAATTGTTTTTGCATATTACTAACTGTTGATTATATTTCACTAATAATAGCTATATATTCAAACCTATGGAAGATAACGAAGAAAAGTTGAAAACTTAAAAGTGTATTTAAATCTATGCAAGCAGATTTAAAGTCAAAAAGGATGCTGGATTAATAATAGAGAGGCTAATTTGAATGCTTGATAAACATTTCAAGATTGCCATGTGTCCCTTTAACCAATATATACACTTAAACGACATAAAAACTAATTCTTAAACGATATGACAACTTCTTCAGTGCGTTGCTTTTCACATTTATTTTTGATAATACGGGTAATTCCCTTTTAAAACTACGCTTAACATTATGGTAGCTGTGCCTTTTTCCCGGTTCATTTGGAATACGTAATTTCATGACCCATACTAATGAGACTATTATCTGACTATATTATAAGGAAATGTTATAGTCAGGTGTTATATTGAATTTCAGTATGTGTCGCATTAGGATTGGCAAAAATCGTAAGTGTCAGTTGCGAAATACGCATTCAGTCGCTACATAATACGCAATGTATATACTCGTATTTACTGTTTGTTTGTTTTTTGTTGTTTTTTTATACTATTTAAGACGTAATTTTTTATTTAGGCTGGGTTGCGTACTATTGATGCAATATATTGTTTCCGCCATGTTTTATTTTGGTTGAAGCTGTATTAAACCGAGAAAAAAAACACGGTTTGCCAACAAATATCGTTTAAAAAAGAGTATAAAAGTAGAAATTTGGAAATCGCCGAACACAATGAATACAACATATATTGCAGTCTCGATTTGATTGAGACTGTTCATGAAAGGTAGCGAAAAATGCTCGCTACCGCTCACGCCCTCTAACCCCGTGTTGGGCAGAACTCAATATTTAAAATGTCTCTAGTACAGAAATTTGAGCCATCCCGAAGATGGTATGAATATAACGGTGAACATGGAACCTTCATTATACATATTTTAATCTGATTATTACGGCTTAAATTGGAGAAAACATCCCATGTATACTCTCGGATTACTGGTAGCTGCAGTATTTTCAAATGCAGATCCTTTAAAACACAATTATGAAAATTGAAAAAACAAATCTGAGAGTATATCTGTGTCTCCACCTATAGGGACTATGGCCCCACCCCTAGGGGCATACAATGATTGTTAACCAGGCTAAACTTCGGCCTAACCATATTTTAAACTGCTAAATACGTCGGGGGTAATTATGTACTACATGGGTGGGGTCAGCATAATAGTATTGCAAAATATTTATTTCAACGTAATTGATATATGTCTAAGAATACGTTTCATTACGTATAAAACATGCTTAAGATTTATCAGATTTATGTTTTTACTATGGATATTTTGTTATAAATGTTATTAGTAGTTATTAGAAGAGGTTATTTTCAAATGTCAAATTAAATAACCGTGTTAAAACAAATCAAGATAGAGAAAAATCAATACAGTTCTAAAGAATAATTTAAATCCACATACCTTCCAATGTCTCCTTATACAAATGCCAATTAAATGTTATTGTTCTAGTTTATGTAATGGCTTTATCGAATATAAAGGAAATATGTTCAGTTAACAATTAATATAGACGGACTTGTATCGAATAATGAGCGTCACGGTACACAGGAGGTAATCATTTCATTTAAAAGAAGTTCTCAATTATATAATCACTATTTTCTATAAAATGCATTTGTGAGTATTTAGGGTCTGCTTTATAGGTTGAAATGACTTTATTGTCTTATAAAGCCGAGGGTTCAAGAGAAATAGTCCAGATAAAGTGTGTGTAGTAAAACATTTAAAGGGCCATAACTCAGCCAAAAATCTTGCAAGCGGAACATAGTCTTCATATGCATACTGATCATTCCTGCAAAGTTTCGCTGAAATCCGGCCAAGGATTCAGGAAAAAAGGTCCGGACAATGTTTGTGTATTAAAACCTTTAAAGGGCCATAACTCTGCCAAAATCATTCCGCTGGAACACGGTGACGATATACATAACTAGATTTGGTACTGATCGTCCCTGCAAAGCTTCATTAAAATCTGGCCAAGCCCTATCATCTTAATGAGGTAAAATACAGCATTTTTAATTAAATCAAGGAACGTAACTCCGGTGTTACTTACACGATTTAGCTGGCTTTGCAACTTATCTGAGCTTATATTGATATTAACATCTTTGTAAGTTTGGTAAAGATCAAATAATAAATGAAGGTGCTAGGTTGTTCACAAGGCAGAATATGGCATTTTTCAGCAAATCAAGGGCTATAACTCTGTTGTTACTCATTCAATTTGGCTAGTTTTCGAACTTATCCGAGTTTTTGTTGATATTAACAATCATTACAGGTTTTGTAAGTATCAAATAATAAATGAAGGTGCTAGAGTGGTTACAACGCAGAATATGGCATTTTTCAGCAAAACAAGGGCCAAAACTCTGTTTTTACGCATTCGATTTGGCTAGTTTTTGAACTTGTCCGAGTTTTCATTGGTATTAACAAGCAGTGTAAGTTTGGTTAAGACCAAATGATAAATGAAGGTGATAAAGTGTTCACAAGGCAGAAAAAGACATATTTTAGCAAAACCAAGGGCCATAACTCCGGCATAAATGGTCCGATCCGGCTGTTCAAACTCGTCATATTTTATTGTTATTTACAATCTGTGCCAGCTTGGCAAGAATCAAATAATAAATGAAGGTGCTAGAGTGTTCACAAGGCACAAAATTACATGTTTTAGAAAAAACAAGGGCCATAACTCTGGTGTTACTGACCTAATTTAGCTGGTTTTCGAACTTGTCGGAGCTTTTATTGATATTAACAATCTGTAAAAGTTTGGTAAGGATCAACCAATAAATGCAGGTGCTAGAGTGTTCACAAGGCAGAAAATGGCATTTTTCAGGGGGGAAAACAAGGGCCATAACTCCGGTGTCACTGATCCGATTTGGCTTTTTTTTCGTAACTTTTTCGAGCTTTCATTGATATTAACAATCTTGCAAGTTTGGTAAAAATCAAATAATAAATGAAGGTGCTAGAGTGTTCACAATGCTTAATATGGCGTTTTTCAGCAAAACAAGGGCCATGACTCCTGTGAAACCAATCCGATCTGGCTGGTTTTCAATTTATCCGAGCTTTCATTGATATAAAGACACTTTCAAAGTTTCGTAAATATCCGATTAATAATGAAGGCCCTAGAGTGTTCACAAGGAAAAAGTTAACGGACGACGACGGACGACGCTCTCATGGAGAGGTATTTGTAAGGTGAATTACCTGTACAAAGTCGACTTGTGGGGTGAATTTGACTTGTGGGCTGCACCCCACAATTTTACCCTCCGAATATCCATTTCGGACACCCTTAACCCTAGTTTACTATTAAGTAAATCCACCCCATAAGTTTCACCTGTATAAAATACGACTTGTGTGGATTCCACATCTTGTGGGCTCGTTTTTGGCCGTTTACTTGTGGGGAAAACCCAAAATATGCACAAGTACCTCTCCATGGACGACGGACGACGGACAAATCGCCATCCCATAAGCTCTGCTGGCCTTCGGCCAGTAGATCTAAAATCATTTCCATACTGTAGTGTGCGAGAGTGAACCAAGTCCGACAACACAACTATTTGGGATACAGACAATACATACAGAGTTATCCCCATTTACATGTAAATATATAGTGATTTGGACATTCTGACAATCGTACTGCCCCAAGCTCCTTGAAGCGCAACAGTTGCTAGGGAAGTTGATGGCCAATGACACGAGTAATGCATATGTACGTTTGCCATATGAATATGTACAAATGGACAAGAAAATTAGCTAACGTAGAGTATAAGACTGTGCCTATGTGCAGTATGAGTATGCGCTAATGTACGGTATGAGTGTGTGATAATGTACAGTATGATTGTGTGCTAATGTACGGTATGAGTGTGTGATAATGTACTGTGTGCTAATGTACGGTATAAGTGTTTGTTAATGTACAGTATGAGTGCGTGATAATGTAGAGTATGCGTATGTGCCAATGTAGAGTATGAGTATGTGCTAATGTACAGTATCAGTAAGTGCTAATGTACGGTATGAGTGTGTGTTAATATAAAGTATGAGTATGTGCTAATATACGGTATGAGTGTGTGCTAATGTACGGTATGAGTGTGTGCTAATGTACGGCATTAGTATGTGCAGATGTACAGTATGAGTATGTGTTAATGTACGACATGAGTATGTTTCATTGTACGGTATGAGTGTGTGCTAATGTACAGCATGAGTGTGTGTTAATATTCAGTATGAATGTGTGTTAATATGCAGTATGAGTGTGTGCTAATGTACGATATTAATTTGTGACAGTGCACGATATGAGTGTGCGCTAATGTACTGTATGAGTGTGCACTAATGTACATGTGCACTAATGTACATTATGAGCGTGCGCTAATCTACAATGTGAGTTTGCGCTAATTTTCAGTATGAGTGTGTGTTAATGTTCAGTATGAGTTTGTGATGATGTACACTATGAGTGCGTGTTAATGTACAGTAAGGGTGTGCGTTCATGTGCAGTATGAGTGGTTTTTAATGGACAGTATTAGTGTGTTATTGTACAATATCAGTGGGTGCTAATGTACTGTATGAGTCTTTGTTAATGTACAGAATGACGGTGTGTGTGTGTTAATGATCAGTATGAGTATGAGCTAATGTGCAGTATGTGTGTGTGTTAATATAATATATGAGTGTATGTTAATGTACGGTATGAGGTTGTGTTAATGTACAGTATGAATGTGTTCCTAATGCGCACGGTATGAGTGTGTGTTAATGTACGATATGAGTGTGTGCTAATACACAGTATGACTGTGCGCTAGTGTACTGTATGAGTGTACTCTAATGTACAGTATGAGTGTGCGCTAATGTACAATATGAATATGTGCTAATGTCCAGTATTAGTGCGCGTTAATGTACAGTATGATTGCGTGCTTATGTACAGTTTGAGTGTGCGCTAATGTACAGTATGAATGTTTTTAATGTACAGTATGAACGTGTGTTAATGTACAGTATGAGTGTGTGTTAATGTACAGTGCGATCATGTGCTAATGTTCAGTATGAGTGCGCGTTAATGTAAAGTGTGAGTGCGTGCTAATAAACAGTATGAGTATGCAAATGTGTTAATGTACTGTATGAGTGTTTGTTAATGTAGAATATGAGTATGTGATAAATTACGGAATGAGTGTGTGCTAATGTACACTATGAGTGTGTGCTAATGTACATTATGAGTGTGTGCTAATGTACAATTTGAGGTTGTATTAATGTACCGTATGAATGTGAGCTAATGTGCAAGGTATGAGTGTGTGATAATGTACAATATGTGTGTGCACTTATGTTCAGTATGAGTACAGTATTTGTGTGTGTTAATGTACAGTATGGTTGTGTTGGTGTTAATGTACAGTACGAGTGTGTGTATGTGTTAATGTACAGTATGAGTGTGTGTATGTGTTAATGTACAGTACGAGTGTTGTATGTGTTAATGTACACAATGAATGTGTGTTAATGTACAGTATGTTTGTGTTGGTGTAAATGTACAGTATGTGTGTTGGTGTTAATGTACACATTGAGTGTGTGTTAATGTACACAATGAGTGTGCGTTAATGTACAGTACGGCTGAGTTGGTGTTAATGCACAGTACGGTTGTGTTGGTGTTAATGTACAGTATGGTTGTATTGGTGTTAATGTACAGTATGGTTGTGTTGGTTGGTGTTAATTTACAGTATGGTTGTGTTGGTGTTAATGTACAGTAGGGTTGTGTTGGTGTTAATGTACACTATGGTTGTGTTGGTGTTAATGTACAGTAGGGTTGTGTTGGTGTTAATGTACAGTACGGTCGTGTTGGTGTTTATGTACAGTAGGGTTGTGTTGGTGTTAATGTACAGTACGGTTGTGTTGGTGTTAATGTACAGGATGGTTGTGTTGGTGTTAATGTACACTAGGGTTGTGTTGGTGTTACTGTACAGTACGGTTGTGTTGGTGTTAATGTACAGGATGGTTGTGTTGGTGTTAATGTACAGTATGGTTGTGTTGGTGTTAATGTACAATACGGTTGTGTTGGTTGGTGTTAATTTACAGTATGGTTGTATTGGTGTTAACGTACAGTACGGTTGTGTTGGTGTTAATGTACAGTACGGTTGTGTTTGTGTTAATGTACAGTATGGTTGTGTTGGTGTTAATGTACAGTATGGTTGTGTTGGTGTTACTGTACAGTATGATTGTGTCGGTGTTAATGTACACAATGAGTGTATGTTAATATACAGTACGGTTGTGTTGGTGTTAATGTACAGTATGGTTGTATTGGTGTTAATGGACAGTATGGTTTTGTTGGTGTTACTGTACAGTATGGTTGTGTTAGTGTTAATGTACACAATGAGTGTGTGTTAATGTACAGTATGGTTGTGTTAGTGTTAATGTACAGTACGGTTGTGTTTGTGTTAATGTACACAATGTGTGTGTGTTAATGTACAGTACGGTTGTGTTGGTGTTAATGTACAGTACGGTTGTGTTGGTGTTAATGTACAGTATGGTTGTGTTGGTGTTAATGTACAGTATGGTTGTGTTAGTGTTAATGTACACAATGAGTGTGTGTTAATGTAGAGTACGGTTGTGTTGGTGTTAATGTAGTGTATGGTTGTGTTGGTGTTAATGTACAGTATGGTTGTGTTGGTGTTAATGTACAGTATGTTGTGTTGGTGTTAATGTACAGTACGGTTGTGTTGGTGTTACTTTTACAGTATGGTTGTGTTGGTGTTAATGTACAGTATGGTTGTGTTGGTGTTAATGCACAGTATGGTTGTGTTGGTGTTAATGTGCACAATGAGTGTGTGTTAATGTACAGTATGGTTGTGTTGGTGTTAATGCACAGTATGGTTGTGTTGGTGTTAATGTACAGTATGGTTGTGTTGGTGTTAATGTACAGTATGGTTGTGTTGGTGTTAATGCACAGTATGGTTGTGTTGGTGTTAATGTATTCAATGAGTGTGTGTTAATGTACAGTATGGTTGTGTTGGTGTTAATGTACAGTATGGTTGTGTTGGTGTTAATGTACATTATGGTTGTGTTGGTGTTAATGTACAGTATGGTTGTGTTGGTGTTACTGTACAGTATGGTTGTGTTGGTGTTAATGTACACAATGAGTGTGTGTTAATGTACAGTACGGTTGTGTTGGTGTTAATGTACAGTACGGTTGTGTTGGTGTTAATGTACAGTATGGTTGTGTTGGTGTTAATGTACAGTATGGTTGTGTTGGTGTTAACGTACACAATGAGTTTGTGTTAATGAACAGTATGGTAGTGTTGGTGTTAATGTACAGTATGGTTGTGTTGGTGTTAATGCACAGTATGGTTGTGTTGGTGTTAATGTACACAATGAGTGTGTGTTAATATAAAGTATGGTTGTGTTGGAGTTAACGTACAGTACGGTTGTGTTGGTGTTAATGTACAGTATGGTTGTGTTGGTGTTAATGTACAGTATGGTTGTGTTGGTGTTAATGTACAGTATGGTTGTGTTGGTGTTAATGTACAGTATGGTTGTGTTGGTGTTACTGTACAGTAGGGTTGTGTTGGTGGTAATGTACAGTATGGTTGTGTTGGTGTTACTGTACAGTATGATTGTGTTGGTGTTAATGTACACAATGAGTGTATGTTAATATACAGTACGGTTGTGTTGGTGTTAATGTACAGTATGGTTGTGTTGGTGTTAATGGACATTATGGTTTTGTTGGTGTTACTGTACAGTATGGTTGTGTTAGTGTTAATGTACACAATGAGTGTGTGTTAATGTACAGTATGGTTGTGTTGGTGTTAATGTACAGTACGGTTGTGTTGGTGTTAATGTACACAATGAGTGTGTGTTAATGTACAGTACGGTTGTGTTGGTGTTAATGTACAGTACGGTTGTGTTGGTGTTAATGTACAGTATGGTTGTGTTGGTGTTAATGTACCGTACGGCTGTGTTAGTGTAAATGTACACAATGAGTGTGTGTTAATGTAGAGTACGGTTGTGTTGGTGTTAATGTAGTGTATGGTTGTGTTGGTGTTAATGTACAGTATGGTTGTGTTGGTGTTTATGTACAGTATGGTTGTGTTTGTGTTAATGTACAGTACGGTTGTGTTGGTGTTAATGTACAGTATGGTTGTGTTGGTGTTAATGTACAGTATGGTTGTGTTGGTGTTAATGTACAGTATGGTTGTGTTGGTGTTAATGTACACAATGAGTGTGTGTTAATGTACAGTATGGTTGTGTTGGTGTTAATGTACATTATGGTTGTGTTGTTGTTAATGCACAGTATGGTTGTGTCGGTATTAATGTACACAATGAGTGTGTGTTAATGTACAGTACGGTTGTGTTGGTATTAATGTACAGAATGAGTGTGTGTTAATGTACAGTACGGTTGTGTTGGTGTTAATGTACAGTACGGTTGTGTTGGTGTTAATGTACAGATTGGTTGTGTTGGTGTTAATGTACAGTATGTTTGTGTTAGTGTTAATGTACACAATGAGTTTGTGTTAATGAACAGTATGGTAGTGTTGGTGTTAATGTACAGTATGGTTGTGTTGGTGTTAATGCACAGTATGGTTGTGTTGGTGTTAATGTACATAATGAGTGTGTGTTAATGTACAGTATGGTTGTGTTGGTGTTAATGTACACAATGAGTGTGTGTTAATGTAAAGTATGGTTGTGTTGGAGTTAACGTACAGTACGGTTGTGTTGGTGTTAATGTACAGTATGGTTGTGTTGGTGTTAATGTACAGTATGGTTGTGTTGGTGTTAATGTACAGTATGGTTGTGTTGGTGTAAATGTACAGTATGGTTGTGTTGGTGTTAATGTACAGTATGGTTGTGTTGGTGTTAATGTACACAATGAGTGTGTGTTAATGTACAGTATGGTTGTGTTGGTGTTACTGTACAGTATGATTGTGTTGGTGTTAATGTACACAATGAGTGTGTGTTAATGTACAGTATGGTTGTGTTGGTGTTAATGTACCGTATGGTTGTGTTGGTGTTAATGCACAGTATGGTTGTGTTGGTGTTAATGTACACAATGAGTGTGTGTTAATGTACAGTACGGTTGTGTTCGTGTTAATGTACACAATGAATGTGTGTTAATGTACAGTATGGTTATGTTGGTGTTAATGTACAGTATGGTTGTGTTGGTGTTAATGCACAGTATGGTTGTGTTGGTGTTAATGTACACAATGAGTGTGTGTTAATGTACAGTATGGTTGTGTTGGTGTTTATGTACAGTATGGTTGTGTTGGTGTTA
Organism: Cyrtodaria siliqua; assembly: GCA_037043455.1. Taxonomy (NCBI): domain Eukaryota; kingdom Metazoa; phylum Mollusca; class Bivalvia; order Adapedonta; family Hiatellidae; genus Cyrtodaria; species Cyrtodaria siliqua. The sequence continues at coordinate 268,855 of JAWPHD010000207.1, read as the reverse complement.
ATGTACAGTATGGTTGTGTTGGTGTTAATGTACAGTATGCTTGTGTTGGTTTTACTGTACAGTATGGATGTGTTGGTGTTAATGTACACAATGAGTTTGTGTTAATGTACAGTACGGTTGTGTTGGTGTTATTGTACAGTATAGGTGTGTTGGTGTTAATGTACAGTATGGTTGTGTTGGTGTTAATGTACAGTACGGTTGTGTTGATGTTTATGTACACAATGAGTGTGTGTTAATGTAAAGTATGGTTGTGTTGGAGTTAATGTACAGTACGGTTGTGTTGGTGTTAATGTACAGTATGGCTGAGTTGGTGTTAATGTACAGTATGGTTGTGTTGGTGTTAATGTACACAATGAGTGTGTTTTAATGTAAAGTATGGTTGTGTTGGAGTTAATGTACAGTACGGTTGTGTTGGTGTTAATGTACAGTATGGTTGTGTTGGTGTTAATGTACAGTACGGTTGTGTTGGTGTTAATGTACAGTACGGTTGTGTTGGTGTTTTTGTACACAATGAGTGTGTGTTAATGTAAAGTATGGTTGTGTTGGTGTTAATGTACAGTATGGTTGTGTTGGTGTTAATGTACAGTATGGTTGTGTTGGTGTTAATGTACAGTACGGTTGTGTTGGTGTTAATATACAGTATGGTTGTGTTGGAGTTAATGTACAGTATGGATGTGTTGGTGTTAATGTACAGTATGGTTGTGTTGGTGTTAATTTACAGTATGGTTGTGTAGGTGTTAATGTAAACAATGAGTGTGTGTTAATGTACAGTATGGTTGTGTTGGTGTTAATGTACAGTATGGTTGTGATGGTGTTAATGAACAGTATGGTTGTGTTGGTGTTAATGTACAGTATGTTTGTGTTGGTGTTAATGTACAGTACGGTTGTGTTGGTGTTAATGTACAGTATGGTTGTGTTGGTGTTAATGTACAGTATGGTTGTGTTGTTTTTTACTGTACAGTATGGTTGTGTTGGTGTTACTGTACAGTATGGTTGTGTTGGTGTAGTACGGTTGTGTTGGTGTTAATGTACAGTATGGTTGTGTTGGTGTCAATGTACAGTATGGTTGTGTTGGTGTTAATTTACACAATGAGTGTTTGTTGATGTACAGTACTGTTGTGTTGGTGTTAATGTACAGTATTGTTGTATTGGTGTTAATGTACAGTACGGTTGTGTTGGTGTTAATGTGCAGTATGGTTGTGTTGATGTTACTCTACAGTATGGTTGTGTTGGTGTTAATGTACACAATGAGTGTGTGTAAATATTCAGTACGGTTGTGTTGGTGTTAATGTACAGTATGGTTGTGTTGGTGTTAATGTACAGTATGGTTGTGTTGGTGTTCCTGTGCAGTATGGTTGTGTTGGTGTTAATGTACAGTACGATTGTGTTGATGTTAATGTACAGTATGGTTGTATTAGTGTTAATGTACACAATGAGTGTGTGTAAATGTACAGTACGATTGTGTTGTTGTTAGTGTACAGTATGGTTGTGTTGGTGTTAATGTACAGTATGGTTGTGTTGATGTTAATGTACAGTATGGTTGTGTTGGTGTTGCTGTACACAATGAGTGTGTGTTAATGTACAGTATGGTTGTGTTGGTGTTAATGTACACAATGAGTGTGTGTTAATGTAAAGTATGGTTGTGTTGGAGTTAACGTACAGTACGGTTGTGTTGGTGTTAATGTACAGTATGGTTGTGTTGGTGTTAATGTACAGTATGGTTGTGTTGTTGTTAATGTATAGTATGGTTGTGTTGGTGTTAATGTACAGTATGGTTGTGTTGGTGTAAATGTACAGTATGGTTGTGTTGGTGTTAATGTACAGTATGGTTGTGTTGGTGTTAATGTACACAATGAGTGTGTGTTAATGTACAGTATGGTTGTGTTGGTGTTACTGTACAGTATGATTGTGTTGGTGTTAATGTACACAATGAGTGTGTGTTAATGTACAGTATGGTTGTGTTGGTGTTAATGTACCGTATGGGTGTGTTGGTGTTAATGCACAGTATGGTTGTGTTGGTGTTAATGTACACAATGAGTGTGTGTTAATGTACAGTACGGTTGTGTTCGTGTTAATGTACACAATGAGTGTGTGTTAATGTACAGTATGGTTATGTTGGTGTTAATGTACAGTATGGTTGTGTTGGTGTTAAGGCACAGTATGTTTGTGTTGGTGTTAATGTACACAATGAGTGTGTGTTAATGTACAGTATGGTTGTGTTGGTGTTACTGTACAGTATGGTTGTGTTGGTGTTAATGTACACAATGAGTGTGTGTTAATGTACAGTACGGTTGTGTTGGTGTTAATGTACAGTATGTTTGTGTTGGTGTTAATGTACAGTACGGTTGTGTCGGTGTTAATGTACAGTATGGTTGTGTTGGTGTTAATTTACACAATGAGTGTGTGTTAATGTACAGCACGGTTGTGTTGATGTTAATGTACAGTACGGTTGTGTTGGTGTTACTGTACAGTATGGTTGTGTTGGTGTTAATGTACACAATGAATGTGTGTTAATGTACAGTACGGTTGTGTTGGTGTTAATGTACAGTATGGTTGTGTTGGTGTTAATGTACAGTATGTTTGTGTTGGTGTTTATGCACACAATGAATGTGTGTCAATGTACATTATGGTTGTGTTGGTGTTAATGTACAGTATGGTTGTGTTGGTGTTAATGTACAGTATGGTTGTGTTTGTGTAGTACGGTTGTGTTGGTGTTAATGTACAGTATGGTTGTGTTGGTGTCAATGTACAGTATGGTTGTGTTGGTGTTAATTTACACAATGAGTGTTTGTTGATGTACAGTACGGTTGTGTTGGTGTTAATGTACAGTATGGTTGTGTTGGTGTTAATGTACAGTATGTTTGTGTTGGTGTTAATGCACACAATGAATGTGTGTTAATGTACATTATGGTTGTGTTGGTGTTAATGTACAGTATGGTTGTGTTGGTGTTAATGTACAGTATGGTTGTGTTGGTGTTAATGTACAGTATGGTTGTGTTGGTGTTAATGTACTGTATGGTTATGTTGGTGTTAATGTGCAGTATGGTTGTGTTGGTGTTACTGTACATAATGAGTGTTTGTTAATGTACAGTATGGTTGTGTTGGTGTTAATGTACAGTATGGTTGTGTTGGTGTTAATGTACAGTACGGTTGTGTTGGTTGGTGTTAATGTACAGTATGGTTGTGTTGGTGTTAATGTACAGTACGGTTGTGTTGGTTGGTGTTAATGTACAGTATGGTTGTATTGGTGTTAACGTCCAGTACGGTTGTGTTGGTGTTAATGTACAGTAGGGTTGTGTTGGTATTAATGTACAGTATGGTTGTGTTGGTGTTAATGTACAGTATGGTTGTGTTGGTGTTAATGTACAGTATGGTTGTGTTGGTGTTAATGTGCAGTATGGTTGTGTTGGTGTTACTGTACAGTATGGTTGTGTTGGTGTTAATGTACAGTATGGTTGTGTTGGTGTTAATGTACAGTATGGTTGTGTTGGTGTTAATGTACAGTATGGTTGTGTTGGTATTAATGTACAGTAAGGTTTTGTTGGTGATAACGTACAGTATGGTTGTGTTAATGTACACAATGAGTGTGTGTTAATGTACAGTACGGTTGTGTTGGTGTTAATGTACAGTATGGTTGTGTTGGTGTTAATGTACAGTATGGTTGTGTTGGTGATAACGTACAGTATGGTTGTGTTGGTGTTAATTTACACAATGAGTGTGTGTTAATGTACAGTACGGTTGTGTTGGTGTTAATGTACAGTATGTTTTGTGTTGGTGTTACGGTACAGTATGGTTGTGTTGGTGTTAATGTACAGTATGGTTGTGTTGGTGTTAATGTACTGTATGGTTGTGTTCATGTTAATGTACAGTACGGTTGTGTTGGTGTTACTGTACACAATGAATGTGTGTTAATGTACAGTACGGTTGTATTGGTGTTAATGTACAGTATGGTTGTGTTGGTGTTAATGTGCAGTATGGTTGTGTTGGTGTTAATGTACAGTATGGTTGTGTTGATGTTAATGTACAGTACGGTTCTGTTGGTGTTACTGTACAGTATGGTTGTGTTTGTGCTACTGTACAGTATGGTTGTGTTGGTGTTAATGTACACAATGAGTGTGTATTAATGTACAGTACGGTTGTGTTGGTGTTAATGTACAGTATGATTGTGTTGGTGTTAATGTACAGTATGGTTGTGTTGGTTTTAATGTACAGTATGGTTGTGTTGGTGTTACTGTACAGTATGGTTGTGATGGTGTTAATGTACACACTGAGTGTGTGTTAACGTAAAGTATGGTTGTGTTGGTGTTAATGTACAGTATGGTTGTGTTGGTGTTAATGTACAGTATGGTTGTGTTGGTGTTAATGTACAGTATGGTTGTGTTGGTGTTACTCTATAGTATGGTTGTGTTCGTGTTACTGTACAGTATGGTTGTGTTGGTGTTACTGTACAGTATGGTTGCGTTGGTGTTAATGTACACAATGAGTGGGTATTAATGTACAGTACGGTTGTGTTGGTGTTAATGTAAAGTATGATTGTGTTGGTGTTAATGTACAGTATGGTTGTGTTGGTTTTAATGTACAGTATGGTTGTGTTGGTGTTACTGTACAGTATGTTTGTGTTGGTGTTAATGTACACACTGAGTGTGTGTTAATGTACAGTATGGTTGTGTTGGTGTTAGTGTATAGTATGGTTGTGTTGGTGTTAATGTACAGTATGGTTGTGTTGGTGTTAATGTACACAATATGTGTGTGTTAATGTACAGTATGGTTGTGTTGGTGTTACTGTACAGTATGGTTGTATTGGTGTTAATGTACACAATGAGTGTGTTTAATGTACAGTATGGTTGTGTTGGTGTTAATGTACAGTATGGTTGTGTTGGTGTTACTGTACAGTATGGTTCTGTTGGTGTTAATGTACACAATGAGTGTGTTTAATGTACAGTACGGTTGTGTTGGTGTCAATGTGCAGTACGGTTGTGTTGGTGTTTATGTACAGTACGGTTGTGTTGGTGTTACTGTACAGTATGGTTGTGTTGGTGTTAATGTACACAATGAGTGTGTGTTAATGTACAGTATGGTTGTGTTGGTGTTACTGTACAGTATGGTTGTGTTGGTGTTAATGTACACAATGAGTGTGTGTTAATGTACAGTACGGTTGTGTTGGTGTTAATGTACAGTATGTTTGTGTTGGTGTTAATGTACAGTACGGTTGTGTCGGTGTTAATGTACAGTACGGTTGTGTTGGTGTTAATGTACGGTACGGTTGTGTTGGTGTTAATGTACAGTATGGTTGTGTTGGTGTTACTGTACAGTATGGTTGTGTTGGTGTTATTGTACACAATGAGTGTGTGTTAATGTACAGTATGGTTGTGTTGGTGTTACTGTACAGTATGGTTGTGTTGGTGTTAATGTACACAATGAGTGTGTGTTAATGTACAGTACGGTTGTGTTGGTGTTAATGTACAGTATGTGTGTGTGTATGTGTTAATGTACAGTATGGTTGTGTTGGTGTTACTGTACACTATGGTTGTGTTGGTGTTAATGTACACAATGAGTGTGTGTTAATGTACAGTACGGTTGTGTTGGTGTTAATGTACCCAATGAGTTTGTGTTAATGTACAGTATGGTTGTGTTGGTGTTAATGTACAGTATGGTTGTGTTGGTGTTAATGTACACAATGAGTGTGTGTTAATGTACAGTACGGTTGTGTTGGTGTTAATTTACAGTATGTTTGTGTTGGTGTTAATGTACAGTATGGTTGTGTTGGTGTTAATGTACATAATGAGTGTGTGTTAATGTACAGTACGGTTGTGTTGGTGTTAATGTACAGTATGTTTGTGTTGGTGTTACTGTACAGTATGGTTCTGTTGGTGTTAATGTACACAATGAGTGTGTGTTAATGTGCAGTATGGTTGTGTTGGTGTTACTGTTCATAATGAGTGTGTGTTAATGTACAGTACGGTTGTGTTGGTGTTAATGTACAGTATGGTTGTGTTGGTGTTAATGTACAGTATGGTTGTGTTAGTGTTAATGTACAGTATGGTTGTGTTGGTTTTAATGTACAGTATGGTTGTGTTGGTATTACTGTACAGTATGGTTGTGTTGGTGTGAATTTACAGTATCGTTGAGTTGGTGTTAATGTACAGTATGGTTGTGTTGGTGTTAATGTACAGTATGGTTGTGTTGGTGTTAATGTACAGTATGGTTGTGTTGGTATTAATGTACAGTATAGTTTTGTTGGTTATAACGTACAGTATGGTTGTGTTAATGTACACAATGAGTGTGTGTTAATGTACAGTACGGTTGTGTTGGTGTTAATGTACAGTATGGTTGTGTTGGTGTTAATGTACAGTATGGTTGTGTTGGTGATAACGTACAGTATGGTTGTGTTGGTGTTAATTTACACAATGAGTGTGTGTTAATGTACAGCACGGTTGTGTTGGTGTTAATGTACAGTATGGTTGTGTTGGTGTTACGGTACAGTATGGTTGTGTTGGTGTTAATGTACAGTATGGTTGTGTTGGTGTTAATGTACTGTATGGTTGTGTTCATGTTAATGTACAGTACGGTTGTGTTGGTGTTACTCTACACAATAAATGTGTGTTAATGTACAGTACGGTTGTGTTGGTGTTAATGTACAGTATGGTTGTGTTGGTGTTAATGTGCAGTATGGTTGTGTTGGTGTTAATGTACAGTATGGTTGTGTTGATGTTAATGTACAGTACGGTTGTGTTGGTGTTACTGTGCAGTATGGTTATGTTGGTGTTACTGTACACAATGAGTGTGTGTTAATGTACAGTACGGTTCTGTTGGTGTAAATGTACAGTATGGTTGTGTTGGTGTTAATGTACAGTATGGATGTGTTGGTGTTACTGTATAGTATGGTTGTGTTGGTGTTACTGTACAGTATGGTTGTGTTTGTGCTACTGTACAGTATGGTTGTGTTTGTGTTAATGTACACAATGAGTGTGTATTAATGTACAGTACGGTTGTGTTGGTGTTAATGTACAGTATGATTGTGTTGGTGTTAATGTACAGTATGGTTGTGTTGGTTTTAATGTACAGTATGGTTGTGTTGGTGTTACTGTACAGTATGGTTGTGATGGTGTTAATGTACACACTGAGTGTGTGTTAATGTACAGTATGGTTGTGTTGGTGTTAATGTACAGTATGGTTGTGTTGGTGTTAATGTACAGTAGGGTTGTGTTGGTGTTAATGTACAGTATGGTTGTGTTCGTGTTACTGTATAGTATGGTTGTGTTCGTGTTACTGTACAGTATGGTTGTGTTGGTGTTACTGTACAGTATGGTTGCGTTGGTGTTAATGTACACAATGAGTGTGTATTAATGTACAGTACGGTTGTGTTGGTGTTAATGTAAAGTATGATTGTGTTGGTGTTAATGTACAGTATGGTTGTGTTTGTTTTAATGTACAGTATGGTTGTGTTGGTGTTACTGTACAGTATGGTTGTGATGGTGTTAATGTACACACTGAGTGTGTGTTAATGTACAGTATGGTTGTGTTGGTGTTAATGTACAGTATGGTTGTGTTGGTGTTAATGTACAGTATGGTTGTGTTGGTGTTTATGTACAGTATGGTTGTGTTGGTGTTAATGTACACAATGAGTGTGTGTTAATGTACAGTACGGTTGTGTTGGTGTTAATGTACAATATGGTTGTGTTGGTGTTACTGTACAGTATGGTTGTATTGGTGTTAATGTACACAATGAGTGTGTTTAATGTACAGTACGGTTGTGTTGGTGTTAATGTACAGTATGGTTGTGTTGGTGTTAATGTACAGTATGGTTGTGTTGGTGTTACTGTACAGTATGGTTGTGTTGGTGTTAATGTACACAATGAGTGTGTTTAATGTACAGTACGGTTGTGTTGGTGTCAATGTGCAGTACGGTTGTGTTGGTGTTAATGTACAGTACGGTTGTGTTGGTGTTACTGTACAATATGGTTGTGTTGGTGTTAATGTACACAATGAGTGTGTGTTAATGTACAGTATGGTTGTGTTGGTGTTACTGTACAGTATGGTTGTGTTGGTGTTAATGTACACGATGAGTTTGTGTTAATGTACAGTACGGTTGTGTTGGTGTTAATGTACAGTATGTTTGTGTTGATGTTAATGTACAGTACGGTTGTGTCGGTGTTAATGTACAGTACGGTTGTGTTGGTGTTAATGTACAGTACGGTTGTGTTGGTGTTAATGTACAGTATGGTTGTGTTGGTGTTACTGTACAGTATGGTTGTGTTGGTGTTATTGTACACAATGAGTGTGTGTTAATGTACAGTATGGTTGTGTTGGTGTTACTGTACAGTATGGTTGTGTTGGTGTTAATGTACACAATGAGTGTGTGTTAATGTACAGTACGGTTGTGTTGGTGTTAATGTACAGTATGTGTGTGTGTATGTGTTAATGTACAGTATGGTTGTGTTGGTGTTACTGTACAGTATGGTTGTGTTGGTGTTAATGTACACAATGAGTGTGTGTTAATGTACAGTACGGTTCTGTTGGTGTTAATGTACACAATGAGTGTGTGTTAATGTACAGTATGGTTGTGTTGGTGTTAATGTACAGTATGGTTGTGTTGGTGTTAATGTACACAATGAGTGTGTGTTAATGTACAGTACGGTTGTGTTGGTGTTAATGTACAGTATGTTTGTGTTTGTGTTAATGTACAGTATGGTTGTGTTGGTGTTAATGTACACAATGAGTGTGTGTTAATGTACAGTACGGTTGTGTTGGTGTTAATGTACAGTATGTTTGTGTTGGTGTTACTGTACAGTATGGTTCTGTTGGTGTTAATGTACACAATGAGTGTGTGTTAATGTACAGTACGGTTGTGTTGGTGTTACTGTACAGTATGTTTGTGTTGGTGCTACTGTACAGTATGGTTGTGTTGGTGTTAATGTACACAATGAGTGTGTGTTAATGTACAGTACGGTTGTGTTGGTGTTAATGTACAGTATGTGTGTTGATGTTAATGTACAGCAGGTGTGTTGGTGTTAATATAGAGTATGATTGTGTTGGTGTTAATGTACAGTATGGGTGTTGTTGTTAATGTACAGTATGAGTGTTGGTGTTAATGTACAGTATGTGTGTTGGTGTTAATGTATAGTATGGTTGTTTTGGTGTTAATGTACACTACGGGTGTTTGTGTATTTATTAATGTACAGCATGTGTGTTGGTGTTAATGTAGAGTATGATTTTGTTGGTGTTAATGTACAGTATGAGTGTTGGTGTTAATGTTCAGTATGTGGTTTGGTGTTAATGGACAGTATGGTTGTGTTGGTGTTAATATACAGTATGTTTGTGTTTTTGTTAATGTACAGTATGGTTGTGTTGTTGTTAATGTACAGTATGGTTGTGTTGGTGTTACTGTACAGTATGGTTGTGTTGGTGTTAATGTACACTATGAGTGTGTGTTAATGTATGCAATGAGTGTTTTCTAATGTACAGTATTTTTTTTTTGCTGTTAATGTACAGTACGAGTGTGTGTGTATTTGTTAATGTACAGTATGGTTGAGTTGGTGTTAATGTACAGTATGTGTGTTGGTGTTAATGTACACAATGAGTGTGTGTGTTAATTTACACAATGAGTGTGTGCTAATGTACAGTATGAGTGTGTGTATGTGTTAATGTAAAGTATGGTTTTGTGTATATGTTAATGTACAGTACGAGTGTGTGTATGTGTTTATGTACAGCATGGTTGTGTTGGTGTTAATGTACAGTACGAGTGTGTGTATGTGTTCATGTACAGTTAATGTACAGTATGGTTGTGTTGGTTTTAATGTACAGTATGTGTGTTGGTGTTAATGTACAAAATGAGTTTGTGTTACTGTACACAATGAGTGTGTGCTAATTTACAGTATGTGTGTTGGTGTTAATATACAGTATGGTTGTGTTGGTGTTAATGTACACAATGAGTGTGTGTTAATGTACAGTACGGTTGTGTTGTTGGGTTGGTGTTAGTGTACAGTATGGTTGTGTTGTTGTTAATGTAGACACTAAGTGTGTATTAATGTACACAATAAGTGTGTGTTAATGTACACAATGAGTGTGTGTTAATGTACACAATGAGTGTGTGTAATGTACAGTACGGTTGTGTTGTTGGGTTGGTGTTACTGTATAGTATGGTTTTGTTGTTGTTAATGTACATTATGGTTGTGTTGGTGTTAATGTACACAATGAGTGTGTGTTAATGTACACAATGATTGTGTGTTAATGTACACAATGAGTGTTTGTAATGTACAGTACGGTTGTGTTGTTGGGTTGGTGTTAATGTATAGTATGGTTGTGTCGGTGTTAATGTACACACTGAGTGTGTGTTAATGTACACAATGACTGTGTGTTAATGTACAGTATGAGTGTGTGTTAATGTACACAATGAGTGTGAGTTAATGTACACAATGTGTTAATGTACACAATGAGTGTGTGTTAATGTACACAATGAGTGTGAGTTAATGTACACACTGTTTTAATGTACACAATGAGTGTGTGTTAATGTACACAATGAGTGTTTGTTAATGTACAGCATGAATGTGTGTTAATGTACAGTATGCCTGTGTGATAGTGTACTTTATGAGTGTATGTTAATGTACTGTATGAGTGTGTGCTTATATACAGTATGATTGTGTGACGATGTACAGTATAATTGTGTGCTAAAATACGGTATGAGTGTTTAATAAAGTACGTCATTGGTGATTGCTAATGTACAGTATGTCTGTGTGCTAATGTACATTATGCGTGTATGTTAATGTACTGTATGAGTGTGTGCTTATATACAATATGAATGTGTGACGATGTACAGTATAATTGTGGGCTAATATACCGTATGAGTGTTTAATAAAGTACGTAATTGGTGAGTGCTAATGTACAGTATGAGTGTGTGCTAATGTACAGTATGGGTGTGTGTTAATGTACAGTATGAATATGTGTTAATGTACAGTTGGAGTATGTGTTAATGTACCGTATGAGTATGTGTTAATGGACAGTATTAGTTAGTGTTAATGTAGAGTTTGAGTATGTGTTAATGTACAGTATCAGTTTGTGTTAATGTACAGTTGGGGTATTTGTTAATGTTCGTGTTAATGTACTGTATGATTGTGTGTTAAATGACAGTAGGAGTGTTTGTTAAATTATAATGTACAGTTTTTTTCTCTGGTTATTTAGTTAACCAGAAACTTAAGCCCAGACTTAATGTCTGTTTCATACACAACCAACATCAAAGAAATTAGTTTTACCGACCATTCAACAATTATCAATTATTCGCATATAGCATGTTAGTTATTCATTGTTATAATCACCTGATGTATCGGTTGATAATACAGGAAAAGTAAATAAAACCAGGTTTTACTTTAATGAGAAGGTGAATATAAATGGATTATTGTTCAACCGAGTCGACGTTATAATCTACGTTAATCGTTCAGCATTGTCTTAAGAATGCTACATCATTATCTCCTAGGGTCACCATATATGGATGCAAGGAACGACTTTGGGTACAGATTGGTGTTACGTGGCATTCAGTTATGTAAGCGGCTAGCGCTCATTTGGGGCAAATAGTGCATTTAAAAGGGGTCATAGAATTTATGTAACATAAAACTGTTTCAATTATATCACAGTTTTATTTAGTAAATAATGTTCAAGATAAATATTGTACAGTTATTATACTTTATATAATGTATATTATAACGACTTGTATGTATACTAAGTAAATACTATGTTTCATCATTTCGCATATGGAAATTGTATATAGTTTATTCCGGCTAATTATCGGGCGGTATATGCAATTACACCCCAGTTGTAATAAGTCTGTATTGCACATTATTATGTTCTTGTTTTTATTCTATTTGTATTTATCATGTTGTGTATTTTTTTACAATTAGCATTTGTATTATTGGTGCACTTTATTTCTATTTTCAATTTCAATTCGTTAATTGTTTAATAAAACATATCTTAAATAGTAGCTTATTCACTAAGTCGCGTTATTTAAGAAACGCACACGTCACAACACCGTGAATTTCAAGAGCAGTCTGCGATAAAGCTTACAAATAACGACATCAGCGTACACGTCCATCAGCACGTTCTGCTTCAAGATACTTTATTATAAAGAATTAAAATCCGAATTATCGATACACATGTGTTATGTATAAAACAGTAACATACATGTATACATGTGTTATTATAGAATTAGGTTTCGCCACCATCTGCTCCTTCAAACGATGACCCAGATTCGTCTTTCTTTTCAGTTGCTTCTGATTTATTTGCATCTTTCCTCGGAGGCGCCTCTGCTATCTCCTCGCATTGCACCTTGACATGTTGATTCTTCCACGATATGTTTCTACATACACCATGCGTCGTCAGGACGACTGAAATGTCCATGACCTTTCTTTGTGTTCCGTCGTCTCTTGTGATGGTCTTCTCCGTTTCGACAATCTCTACGCTGCTTCTTTTTAGAAAGTCTTCGTCAAAAATAGCGGCTAAGTTAGTTATCCAGTAAGTTTGCATTATTTTATCGTCAGCTATTCTTCGCACCGAAACCGGAAGTTTGCGTGACGGTAGTGACACGGTTGTTTTTACTGTAAAGTCGGATATTGAGGGTTGCTCAAAAACGTATAAAGAAGCTTTGGCCTTATTCCATCTAGGGACCTTTATTTCAGTGTCTATGTTCCACGACAAAGTCTCTGAAAACTCCTGTCCCTTGGTATCTGTAACAGATATCGAACCGTTTATACCTCCTCCGAATTTAACCACGCCTCCTAGGTCCACTTCAATATTAGTTTCAGCACCGATGGTGTAGTTTTCTTGCAGCTCAATCGTCGTGGAAGCAGTCGTTTCCCGAGAAGAACTAAACGTATATTGTTGCGTTTCTTCGGTTCGGTTTTCATACTCTGAAAAATATAATTCTATTTTGTCCTTGCTACTTTCGGGATTCTTTGGTCGCTCCGTGCTCGTTGTTTTGTGTTGGAAATCTACATATCCCCACCTAATGTCCATGTAGTATTTACTGCGTCTGTAAAACATACCCCTGAAGCCCTTGTCTTCTTTGAAACGCTTCCAGACATACTTTTCCAAGATCTCCTCAAGATTGACTTCGTACACTCTCTCTTTGTCGCCCATCCTATTTGTTATCTGAAAGTAAATCCAAACAAATTTCAATATCCCTAAAAAATAAAGAGGATTTGATATCAAAGTTTTCCGATTCGTTGAGTAAATGCAGTCGTTTTCGTTTGAATCCCTATTTGCTCTAACATACATGTTATTCATTGAATTCATTGATTGTATGTTTGTATATAGCTACGGTGCGTTTGTGTGTTGTTTGTATCCTTGTTAAAGAAACTAACCCTCCTAATAACGATGTATGTATACTTCAAAACTGTTCATCAAAACTATGTCCAGGTGTTCAGGTCATATATAGAGATTATTTAACTGCTGGTATCGATTATAGGGAAACCCTTCACGAGATGGTAGACGTGTTCTTTTCACGAACGAGCGTCAGAGAGTGAGTGAAAAAACAACACACGTCTACCATCGAGTGAAGGATTTCCATATAATCGATCACAACAGTTAAATAATCTATTTATTACATTTTTAATCAGATTATGTATGCTTTTAACCAGAATTATTCGCTTTATTTAGCGTTATCGGCGGATAACGTCGACGTCACCAACGCGTTATTGACGTCATAACTCAGCGTCGCAGTTAGTTATTTTTGTGTTCGGAGTTAGTTATTAATATTTAGCGATTATTAATATTCTTTCACTGAGAAATCCCAATCTTTCACCCATACAAATGTAATAAAATAACGTAATTAAATGTATAGATTTATTTAATGTTTCTTGAAATACCCATGATCAAATATGCCTAAAACGAATTATGAGTTGGTAACTCTTAATAGACAGACAGACAGACAGACAGACAGACAGACAGACAGACAGACAGATAGATAGATAGATAGATAGATAGATAGATAGATAGATAGATAGATACTTTTATTGACTTAAACTATTACAGTTTTTCATCATTACAAATAAATGATAATTATAATATACACACACGTGACAGATTTTAACATTGCAAATACAAAAAATAGTAATTACATTTTTCTTTGTTTTATACATATTTAAACAAACAAAAACATACACATATTATGGTATGTCAATGATAAACGATGATGTTCTGAAATAAGATATCTAGTGTTTTTTTAGTCTGTTAAAATGGATGTAGATAGCCTTAATACGACGCTCCTGTCTTGGAGTTTGGCTTGTCTGGTTAAAGTCATTTATGTGTCTATAGAGTTTGGATTTCAAAATATGTAACATATATATCGCTTCGTCAATAGGTTTCGAAACGATGCACATTATGTTGTAAATTTTGACTGTTGTTGGCGGGATAGCTACTTTAAATATATATTATGTGTACTTTTCAACAGATCATTCCATTCGTTTTTCTCCATTTAACTTAATTCAGGGAGCTTCCGTGGTCGAGGGGTTAACGACGTTGCTTTGTATTCCATCTCGACTCTCACCGCTGCGGGTTGGAATCCCGTTGAGAATTCAACTTGAACGTGAGAAAGTGAAGATTTTTACGGATGGTGGTAAGTATACAGTAATGGTTCTACCCAGTTATAAGTAATAAGTTTCCACCACAAAACAATCGACCGTCATTCATAGCCTAAAATGTGCTGGAAAATAGCGTTAAACACTAAACAAAGACTTAAATCACCAAATAATTAGTTATCATTTACTGAAGCATATAATGAATAAAGGGCCGCTACTGTATCGATCAAACAGATCGGTTAGTGAGATTCTGATGATTGACGTGAGGTCTAGCGATAGGCAGAATACAAATTGTTCGTATCATCACGACGCGTGATATCACTTGTATTGATAAGAAACAAATTACAAGTGCAATATGTTATGGCTAATAACGTTGTGTTTAGTGTTAGACAAGATCGTAAAAAGTGTCCAAATATGATATAGAATATTCACGATATAATAACACACAAATCGAATAAACGATTAATACGCCTTGGGAAAATGGTCCCAGCAAAACGCGTTGCATATAAATAGATAGAGATAATTTAACGGCGATGTTCGATTTCATGAATTAGTTAACGTGATCCGAGGCGTGTACGAGATCCAAGGCGTGCGGTTATTTTTTGAAGTAAAAAGAAATGGTTAAAGTACCTATCCCGCCAACAACAACCAAATTTTACAACATATGTACACCGTTTCTAAACCTAGCAACAACGAGGTAAATATATCATTTAACTATTTTGAGAATCCAATCTCTATAGACACAATATAAACGGCCTTAACCAGCAAAGCCATACCCCGAAACTAGAGAGTCAAATTAAGAGTTACCAACTCATAATTCATTTTACGCACATTCAGTCACGAGTAATTTAAGAAATAGTAAACAAACATATTATTTTAAACGGCACATAAACATTATGATATGACCTGAACAGCTGGCAAGAGTTTTGATAAAGGTTTCGTAGTAATTGTCCCGTTAATTAGGCGGTTAGTTTCTTTAATAGTGGCTGACAGTAAAGAACTTGACTAAACTCTTTGACGTTTATGGTATTCTACTTTCGTTGTCCAAAGTTACCTCATGCAATAACTTTTGTTTTGGAGATATTGTTCAGCTTTGGCTGCGTGAGAAATGCATGACATTTTTTTAACACAAAACGTACTATAATATGTTTGATTATTATTTTAAATCTATTTCATACATACGGTTCTCGAAATTACATAATCTCTCAATATATTTGTTTTTCTTTTAATATATCAGACATCAGGTGTTTTTACCTTAAATATTTGGGCAACTCGAGTCAACCAACTCCCGTGGAAGTAGTACAGTTTATATGCGTGTGTGGAAGTAGTACAGTTAATATGCGTCAGTACAATATAAATTAATAAAATAATATACAAAAACATAAACGAGTCTCTAACGTCCGATTAATCCAGTTTTGAGCTTTGCAACAACCTACAATAATTTCTAATTAATATTTCCTATTTGTGCGCATCATGACGAATCTTTCTCATGGGGAATTCCTGAAGAAACCAAAGATCAGATAAAATTCATGAGCATGCATTTGAATATCTAAATCCCTTAATACAGCGTTTTATTATTCAAATGGAAAGATATATATCGCCCAAGAGAAATAATACTCAGACTGGTTAAATAACCATCATTAAGTAAGAAATGACCAAACAATGAAAAAAAAGTCTACGCATTTTTTTTCCGATATTCAATGAGTAGTCGTTAGGATAGTTTTGTTCGGTTTTATGAAAGGCCTTTTGCTTTTTGTGGAGCATTTAGCTGATATCAAAGACGATACGAATCGCTAGTGATTAAAAAGGAGAATAATGCACGACTGTCTTCATATCATGGGCTATATCAACTCGAGACCCAAATACCAGCTTTATACTGCGTGGGTGGGGGTGGTATGGGGGTATGATATTTGTGGGTACTGGGTTTGGAAACTGTGCAATGAAACGCTGCTGCTTTAAAAACGTGTGATATGAGAGTCGAATTCTTTAGTGTATTACATATTAAAGGGACCCACGGCAATCTTAAAGTTTTATTAAAAAATTAGCATCTCGAATTATTAATCCTGTATCATTTTGACTTAAACCCTCCTTGCATATAATTAAAAAAAAGGTTTGAGTTTTTTAAATTATTTCTCCTTTATTCTGTCGTAGGTTTTAATATATTAATGGTGCAGTATAATGTGCAATAAATTAATGGTGCAGTATAATGTGCAATATATTAATGGTGCAGTATAATGTGCAATATATTAATGGTGCAATATAATGTGATAATGTGCAATATATTAATGGTGCAGTATAATGTGCAATATATTAATGGTGCAGTATAATGTGCAATTTATTAATGGTGCAATATAATGTGCAATATAATAATGGTGCAGTATAATGTGCAATATATTAATGGTGCAATATAATGTGCAATATATTAATGGTGCAGTATAATGTGCAATATATGAATGGTGCAGTATAATGTGCAATATATTAATGGTGCAGTATAATGTGCAATATATTAATGGTGCAGTATAATGTGCAATATATTAATGGTTAAATATAATGTGCAATATATTAATGGTGCAGTATAATGTGCAATATATTAATGGTGCAGTATAATGTGCAATATATTAATGGTGCAGTATAATGTGCAATATATTAATGGTGCAATATAATGTGCAATATATTAATGGTGCAGTATAATGTGCAATATATTAATGGTGCAATATAATGTGCAATGAAATAATTAATGATTGAACAACTGCAAGTTATGTAGCAAAACTAACGTGACGCCGCGAGGTTCTCTACATAACTTGCATTTATCACGATTGCCGTGTGTTCCTTTAAAATATTTTATAACATGGTTTGAGCTATGGATAGGACAAACAAATATATCCAACTAAACCCAACGATCTGATATAATTATGTGGAAATTTAATAGTTTATGTAAGTCTCATCACAGTACAGTATTATTTACAATACAACCATGCATAATGTATCATGCATATAACAGTGACATTCTTTTTAGAATTACAAAAGACTATACAATACAAATATATATGTGACTGTTGACGATGTTAAAATGTATGTAACAAAAGTGTTGGTTTAAATTTCGATGTTTAACGACTTATAACGACAAGCTATTGTTTCTAATCACGAATACAGATTGTATTCGATTGATTGTGCCAAAACCTGTATTATAATTAGAGGATTATACTCGTAATCTCTAAATAAGATCTAACTATTTGATCATTTGATGTTATCTAATTTAACATGATAATTGATTTTCTTAAAAAAAAAAAAAATAGTTTATAATTACGTGTATAAACAGCACACGTTGCATTTGCAACTTCAGACAATTTGAAAACAAAACACGCATTTTTATTAACCCGTTAGATTATGTACATGTCCGTTCGTGAGGTATTACATATTAGACTATGTAGCATGTCCGTTCGAGAGGTATTACATATAAGACTATGTAGCATGTCCGTTCGTGAGGTATTACATATTAGACTATGTAGCATGTCCGTTCGTGAGGTATTACATATTAGACTATGTAGCATGTCCGTTCGGGAGGTATTACATATTAGACTATGTAGCATGTCCGTTCGTGAGGTATTACATAATAGACTATGTAGCATGTCCGTTCGTGAGGTATTAGACTATGTAGCATGTCCGTTCGTGAGGTATTACGTATTAGACTATGTAGCATGTCCGTTCGTGGTATTATGTATTAGATTATGTAGCATGTCCGTTCGTGAGGTATTACGTATTAGACTATGTAGCATGTCCGTTCGTGAGGTATTACATATTATATTATGTAGCATGTCCGTTCGAGAGGTATTACATATTAGACTATGTAGCATGTCCGTTCGTGAGGTATTACGTATTAGACTATGTAGCATGTCCGTTCGTGAGGCATTACATATTAGACTATGTAGCATGTCCGTTCGGGAGGTATTACATGTTAGACTATGTAGCATGTCCGTTCGTGAGGTATTAGACTATGTAGCATGTCCGTTCGTGAGGTATTAGACTATGTACATGTCCGTTCGTGAGGCATTACATATTAGACTATGTAGCATGTCCGTTCGTGAGGTATTACATATTAGACTATGTAGCATGTCCGTTCGTGAGGTATTAGACTATGTAGCATGTCCGTTCGTGAGGTATTACATATTAGACTATGTAGCATGTCCGTTCGGGAGGTATTACATGTTAGACTATGTAGCATGTCCGTTCGGGAGGTATTACATGTTAGACTATGTAGCATGTCCGTTCGTGAGGTATTACATATTAGACTATGTAGCATGTCCGTTCGGGAGGTATTACGTATTAGACTATGTAGCATGTCCGTTCGTGGTATTATGTATTAGATTATGTAGCATGTCCGTTCGTGAGGTATTACGTATTAGACTATGTAGCATGTCCGTTCGTGAGGTATTACATATTAGATTATGTAGCATGTCCGTTCGAGAGGTATTACATATTAGACTATGTAGCATGTCCGTTCGTGAGGTATTACGTATTAGACTATGTAGCATGTCCGTTCGTGAGGCATTACATATTAGACTATGTAGCATGTCCGTTCGGGAGGTATTACATGTTAGACTATGTAGCATGTCCGTTCGTGAGGTATTAGACTATGTAGCATGTCCGTTCGTGAGGTATTACATATTAGACTATGTAGCATGTCCGTTCGTGAGGTATTAGACTATGTAGCATGTCCGTTCGTGAGGTATTACATATTAGACTATGTAGCATGTCCGTTCGGGAGGTATTACATGTTAGACTATGTAGCATGTCCGTTCGTGAGGTATTACATAGACTATGTAGCATGTCCGTTCGTGAGGTATTACATATTAGACTATGTAGCATATCCGTTCGTGAGGTATTACATATTAGACTATGTAGCATGTCCGTTCGTGAGGTATTACATATTAGACTAGGTACATGTCCGTTCGTGAGGTATTACATATTAGACTATGTAGCATGTCCGTTCGTGAGGTATTACATATTAGACTATGTAGCATGTCCGTTCGTGAGATATTACATATTAGACAATGTACATGTCCGTTCGTGAGGTATTACATATTAGACTATGTAGCATGTCCGTTCGTGAGGTATTACATATTAGACAATGTACATGTCCGTTCGTGAGATATTACATAGTAGAGCAATTGATGTTAATCTTGATTACTTTGATCAAGATTGACATCAGATGTTCAAGCTTTAACTATAGTGTCATTGTGTGGATGTTAACTATAGTGTCATTGTGTTGATGTTAACTATAGTGTCATTGTGTTGATGTTAACTATAGTGTCATTGTGTTGATGTTAACTATAGTGTCATTGTGTTGATGTTAACTATATTGTCATTGTGTTGATGCTAACTATATTGTCATTGTGTTGATGTTAACTATAGTGTCATTGTGTTGATGTTAACTATAGTGTCATTGTGTCATTGTGTTGATGTTAACTATAGTGTCATTGTGTTGATGTTAACTATAGTGTCATTGTGTTGATGTTAACTATAGTGTCATTGTGTTGATGTTAATCATGAACGAATATATATGTTATTTATAGTAAGGCTGGTTCCCGGATTTATATACATCCTCTCTCTGGGGCGGCTCTATATACCATATTATGTGTTGATGAGGCTTTACAAATATCCATTCAATATCTCTCCTAAAATTACATTACAGAATGAGATGTGTGCAGCTTTTATGTGTACCAATTGCATGTGTACCACTATGTATACATGACGAGACGTAATAAACTAATGAACTATATCATGTCCTTTCTAAAAAATGGTTCATAGTTGGCTGTAAATAAAAGAGTGATGCACCCAGATACGAATACATAATGCGTACATCATCGTTTGGTTATCCAAGCCTTATCTATTCAAGGGTTTAACCAGACAACTCTAGATCTGTCTGACAGTTAAGGAAATTAAATTAAATAAAAATGGGGAATGACGTCCAATTAATACATGTGAGGTCGTATTGGGACAGTAACTTCAGAGGCAGGTGAGATAAAATGATGAAGATCCCATCAGACAGACTCGAACCCACCTTGGGCAGAGGTCAGCCGCTTTACGCGAAAGGTCTTAGCCCGTATTCACCAATCTTATAACGCCACTACAAAGGGATTGCAGAAAATAATTAAGTGTTTCTCTTCACATAATTTGTTATCTCGTGAGGAATTATTACCAGATACGTTTTTCATTTCAAGCGGCACGAATTATTATCTTACGGAAAAAGAAGCATCTGGCTTAAAAGCTAAAATCCAATATATTGTAAGAAAAACTAAACGTTTCTAAAGTTACATTAATACTATGGATTGCATTATTATGTAAAATGAAGCCTAAATCACTTTACTGGAGATCTGGCAGCAGGTTATCAATTACCAGGTATGTGTACCTGATCCTTTATTCGTTTACCGCAGACGTGAAGTTAATGGACGTTTTCATGTAAACACATGTTTTCATGTCAGAATGTCAGTAATTCATATACCATATGTTATAGGAACGAATAACACGTTGCTAATAGACATACGAGTTGTAACGTTATTACTTTTACCTTTTCCCCTTTAAAAACGTATTAAGGATCACTAAGTTAACGAACTATTTTAAGTAATGGATAGAGTCTGGTCTCAGCTCATTGTTTATTTAAAAAGCTCGATGGGCATATCAGCGAGTTGAGCGTTTTATTTTGCGTTCATTCATTCATTCATTCATTCATTCATTCATTCATTCATTCATTCATTCATTCATCCATCCATCCATCCATCCATCCATCCATCCATCCATCCATCCATCCATTCATCTATCCATCCATTCATCCATCCATCCATCCATCCATCCATCCATCCATCCATTCATCCATCCATTCATTCATCCATCCATCCATCCATCCATTCATCCATCCATTCATTCATTCGCAGCCTGAAACTGTGTAAAACAGTCCTGAAGATTACCCTGTGTCCATTAAATAAAAACAATCTGATGTCTTGCTGCGTATGATTGCAAACATATGATTAAGAAAAGAACCCCAGGACAATTAAGGTAAACTGTATTGTTCAACAAAGGTATACCTTTAGGGGTGTAAGCCTATTTTATAGACATTCCCGTGTTTCTTGACGTAAAGCCTATTCAATAGCAATATATTAAATTACCTACGGACAAGTACGTTTCAATTTATACAATAAAATTAGGTTTTAATTTACTTTAACCCGCCCGCGAAATCTGGAATGTGGCTAATTTATAGAAATTGGTCTCAAACTCACGATGTGGATGTCTTCATTTAAATATTCCAAATTAGCTTTATTCCCAGTTCAATCTCCACTATAAGTGTAAGTGTAAGTGTAAGTGACTTTAAAGACACGAATCAAGAATGAGACTTGAGGTGGACTTTTCGTATTAAATCTAGGTTGTTGTCAAGATAGGGAGGAAATGAAATTATTTATATTTAAGAAATCTAAACTGCTCAATTACACAATATTTCTCATAAGATATATGTTAGAATGATGACAAATGTAATATGAACTTTCCATAATTTTAAACAAAATCGAATTGTATAGGGAAATATATATTGCTTTAGCAGGCTATAACATAATGCTCCAATTTCTTTGAAATATATTAGAAACGCTTCCCATTTCTATAGTAAGGGATGGTACCTGTTAATACTTTGTGTTCGTATATGTTTTACACTTTTCATAGCTCAATGTACTATAATGATAGTTTATAATCAAAGATAAAGATACAAGCTTGTATATGAATACGTTAAACATTCCTTTGCCAGATAATGCACGTGTATCCATGTTTATACTTTTATTGAGACGAAACACCAGTGTTGGTAATTATTTACAATAACAGTTAATATTTCCAGAGGCGTCGTTATTCATCCTCAGCCTGGAAACAATCTTCAAACATGCCGTGCTTTATAATACAAGAGAGAAACCATACTGTGCCATGATGAGTTTGCGGCCATGTTGCTATTTTAGTAATTAATATTCTGGTGTTAGTTGCGGTAGGTCGTGTATTGAAACACAAACCTGAACTGCCTTGCTTTGCTACATTGTATCAGGAGGGACCGTTGTCGTGTCGGTTTCTTTAGAGAGATAGTCGGGTACATTGCTAGTCTTCTGTCATAGACCTAATAACAATAATATGTATGTGTTTCTGTATATGAAACTCTCTTTATAGGTCTAATTACACTAAATCAACAGGATGTCTCGCCTGGTGCATCGAAAGTAGTTCTGTATTAAAGAGTGCTGATCTTTTTTTCTTTAAAAACTTTTATTAGTGCAGTTTCCTGTTATTTTTTGGCTGTAACTGTATTCTGGACATGTTGTTGATATTTGAAAATGCAGCTCATCATGTTTTTGACAGTTTTTGATATAAATTTGAGAAGTGACAGGGTATGAAATTGCAAGGGGTAAAAATAGTGTTGACCTTTGACCCGGTGTTAGTATACAACTGAAGAAATGTTTCTTAGAAGGTATTAAACCCCCTATTTTCTTGTTGATGTTTAATAGCAGACATGTTTATTTGCATGATAAAGTAAGTTTCCCATGATTCTAACGAGGTTTGAGTTTTTAACAGGTTGTCAACATTCTAACTTTACTATGGAAGGGCAATGGAGATTCATTTACGCTATTATAACCTTATATGTGAAACACCAAGCCATATAAAGCCATATAATGGGAATAAAAGACATAAAGCAGCGAAACTCAGGTATAGTGTCCAGCAAGTTACTTGCTACCAGTTCATAAGTATAAACCTGAGATACTGCGTACAGAAACACATGCATGTACCCCGTATACCGTTTTATAGTACCCTGTATTAGTAAGAATAACCGTGTTTTGATGGGGGAAATAGGCTGGTACCCGGTATGCAATATTAGTCAACTAATACCCAACACAAATAAAACTAAAAGAAAACCTAATGAATCTTGAAAGTTTAAACCATTTTAATTAAAAAATGTATGTATATTACTAACGTTTGCCCATCAGCCTACTGCTAGATGTAACAATTTTCTAAAAGATTAAAATAAACCTTCGCAGGTAATCTGCTTGTAGGATGTTGTGATGAAAGACAAGCGTTTGCAAGATCAATTGAGGGATGCATGGGGGATTAGAGCCTCAGACAGCAACATTCTGAACCATGTTTGTCATTAATATCGCATAAGCCAGATTCCTTTGGAACAGCCAATTTGCAAAGTTAATGG
Organism: Cyrtodaria siliqua; assembly: GCA_037043455.1. Classification (NCBI taxonomy): domain Eukaryota; kingdom Metazoa; phylum Mollusca; class Bivalvia; order Adapedonta; family Hiatellidae; genus Cyrtodaria; species Cyrtodaria siliqua. Next base: position 245,074 of record JAWPHD010000207.1, on the reverse strand, counting down.
CTCGTCGGAAATTAGCATCTGACGAATTGATTACATTCTGTACTGACTGGCGGAACAAGAACAAGTCACAGGCATCAAGATCACCCGACGCTTATTAAACTCTGAATGTTCAGGCTGGTTATGTAGTTGTAGGAAATGTTAAGTTATTTAGTTAAGTACTCATCACTTTTGGAACCCAGACTATGGTCTTGACCTTTGATATTGCTATACAAATTTGATGAAGAACCATAAAAAATGAAAGGGGAAAGTTTAAAGTTCGTGACTAGGATAACGGCAATGAAACTAAACATGTTTGTTGTATTGTGCATGACAAAACTATTTTAATGGTGCATGGAATGACAAGTTTTTGGCTTACTTTTCCGTTAAAAATTTGACTACAGTGACCTGGAACTTGATGTTGACATTTGATAGTGGTTTATGTATTTGTCTGTGACTACAAATATGCAAAGTTTGATGAATAAATGAATACATATGAAGAAAAAAAAGTTTGACGTTTTTTCACGTTAATGTTTCGCACGGACGCACGCACGGACGCACGTACAGACGGTCGAGCGATATTTCTATATCTCTCCCATGAAGCGGCGGTGAATAACACACTGTAAATAAACGTACTGAGGAGTGATTTGTTTATATCGTTTAATAAATGTGTTTACTTTGAAATATCATTCATATGTCATCCAGTGCTAAATATTGATATATATCGATAATAGTTCGCATATAAGTTTCAGATTACAATGATAATAGCAGTATACAAGTTTTATTTATGTTTAACTATAATCGTTTTTTATATTTATGCTTTTGAATGACTGGGTGTGATTTGAAGACGCTTTAACAAATGTAGTTTAACGGGTGTGTCTACGCATGAATGGTAAATTACTAAAACTAATATATATCTGAAATACGAGTAGATGTAATAACTTTCTGGATTGCACGAAATCGGTATTAATATTTCTATACATATTGTTGTATACATTTGATATTCTGTAAAGTTTTACAACTAGCATTTTAATGTGTGTGTTTTTTTTCTCTATTCAAAATGCTATGCCTGTCTTATCAGGTTTTTAAACAAAGACATCTCCAATACTTCAAGTTACTAATAAAACATTTGTGAAAATAGCATATGTTGTCTGTGTTAATACAACGCTCGAGTGCAGACAAAGATAAATATTTCAAATAAAGACATTGAAATCTATCATAAAATACCCTTTTATTTCCATTGATTTGTGAAATAACGTACATTGTATGTTGACTTAATGCAGCTCAAATTCAGATCTACGTTTAATGGACGAGAGTCGATATGAAAGAGTTGTACCATCAAACTGTTTTTGATTCATTTTCATATGAAATAAGCCGCATAACACATTCAGATAAGTTAATGTTGACGAAAATATTTGGCATGAAAAAGTCAGCTCATTTTTTGTTTTACTAAATCATAAATACATATTAAAAAGGGGTTTATATTGATAACAGTTGAACTTGTAATTAAATATGTACTTTCGATCACAAACAATTTATTTATGTATGCCTTAAGCATCATATGAATTAATATTAATGATATATACAACAACAATTAGCCGAGATCGAATTATTTGATTAAAAATAATTAAACCGTACATATCATGGGGCCTATGTATATACATGGGACCAATAGAGCATGTGTACATTGAATCTGAAAGTGAAATATATTGTGATGGTTTTATTCGTTTTTGGATTTATAACATATTCCCCATTTGGTGAGCCAAAGAAACAGCCAGTTGACTATGTGTCTAAGAAACAGCAAATTGTATTTTGTTCCTGCAGGAGGTAGAACTCCCTCAATGGCAACCGGAGAATGAATACCATGGTTTATATTTGAATTGGGATAGAGAATATAATATCCATTTCCATCATCTCCATTATTGTTATGTTGTACTCATCACCATTCACCATTCCAACCCGCAATGACCTTAGCTGTTCAAGTTGTAAAACATCATTCAGACAAGATGATTACAGAGTTGCCTCCTGTCCCTTTAATACAATGTTCAAGTGCGTGTAACGCTAATTTTGTACTATTGACCTTTAAATACCACACTCATTTCCTGGACACAGCCGCTATGCTTCCTGTGTGACAAATGTTTCATGTACATTTATGAATTATGAAATTATTTACGCTCCAAGGCTGAAACGTCGATACGCGGATATCCCAAGAGCCCTATTAGCTGTTCATTAACACCAGAAACAATCAATTAATGGTGATGTTGACGTACCGAGCTGCAAAAATCCATACGTTTAGTGTAATAAGCTATTGTCAGGTTGGTATTAATACCGTATTGATGTTGTTTTTCCTCCTAGCCAGTTCGTTATATTATTTACGGGAAAATGTGTCTTTTTTTTCTGGGAAGTTTTCTTCGGCGTCTTGTATATGGAAACTCACCCTTTTCATTAACAAAATATAGAATTCCAGTAAATCCGTAAGTTGGTTAAACTAAAAGTTGGAAAGATTTGTAAGTTGGTTGCATAGGTTAAGTGTTTTGTGAGATTCAATAATGTATTAATGGTACTAAAGATGTTATTTATCGAAATAACTAATTGAAAACAATTTAATTTCCCACATGGTCTTCAAAATGTTAGCTCATTCATGGCTACAGTCATTATGGTATAATAACAAAAATGAATAAATTGGTGGCATTTCTAAAAGTTACTGTCAGACAGACATTTAATTCCATTAAAATTTGTAGATCTACTGCAGTATGAATATTAAAACAAAAAATGTACATTCTTCTTAAGATTATCAAATCTACATAATTGTAGCGGGCCAGATGGAAGATTAGTGTAAACTAAATGTGTATACCCTCAAGAAATAGTGACGATTAGCAGTAGCAGTAGTAGCAGCAGCAGTGGTAGCAGCAGTAGCAGTCGCAGTAGCAGCAGCAGCAGCAGTAGCAGCAGTAGTAGTAGTAGTAGCAGCAGTAGTAGTAGTAGTAGTAGCAGTAGTAGTAGTAGTAGTAGTAGTAGTAGTAGCAGTAGCAGTAGTAGTAGGAGTGGTAGCAGCAGCAGCAGCAGTAGCAGTAGCAGCAGTAGTAGTAGTAGTAGTAGTAGTAGTAGTAGCAGTAGCAGCAGTAGTAGTAGTAGTAGTAGTAGCAGTAATAGTAGTAGTAGCAGCAGTAGTAGCATTATAAGACAAGTAGTAGTAGCAGTAGCATTATTAGAGCAGTAGCAGTAGCAGTAATAGTAGCAGCAGTAGCATTATTAGAGCAGTAGCAGTAGCTAGTAGTAGTAGCAGCAGTAGCATTATAAGACTAGTAGTAGTATGCGAAGTTTAACATATATATACAGGATCAGCTGTATGGAATAGTTTACTGGGTGAACATAAAGTTGTAAATACTGAAAGTTCCTTTCATAATATTTTTATACAATAGGTGAAGAGTCCGAAATAAGGATAAATCGAAATGTTCATAGCATGTATATTTGAGTACCATATTGATAGTAATTAATTAAATGTTTTAGTTATATACTCATTAGTTTAATTCTGCTTAAACATAATTGTATGTATGTGGAGATTGACTCTTTCCCTGTTCATTGTTAATGCGGAATTGTTAATACGGAATTGCATGACACATAACATGGATATAAATACGTATGCAGGTCTATGCACATAATAATCAAATGTTAAGTGGCTATATTTTAAGAAATGTTATATTTAGTTGTAACTGTGTCGCTTTAGGATTTGCAAAAAGTTTAAGTGTCAATTGGAAAGTTCATATTCAGTCGCTACATCATAAGGAATGTAAATATTTACTGGTTTTACTATTTAAGACTTAATTCTGTTCTAGGCTGAATCGCTTACTTATACAATATGTTGTTTCCGCCATGTTATCATTAAGGTTTAAGTGGTATTAGGCCGGTAAAAACGGTTTGCCATTAAAGGGACACATGACAATTTTAAAGTCTTTATTAGCCTCTCGATTTATTAATCCAGTATCATTTTGACTTTAAATCTGCTTGCATATATTCAAATACAATTTTAGTTTTCGTTATGTTATTCTACCGTAGGTTTGACTATATTATCGGTAAAATTTTATTTAGAAAAACTAACGGGACGCGGCGAGTTTTTAAAAAATCGAAGTTGCCATGTGTCCCTTTAAATATTGTTTATAACCATAGTATCCAGATTTCCGGCTTAAATTAGAGAAATATGTTCATATTCGTCCATAACTGGAAGCTGCAGTATACTTAATACAGACTATTATAAAATATAAGAATGAATATTTGCCAAAGTATATGTATGGCCCCACCCATATCGTGTATGTCGGGGTGGGGTGGTATGTAAGGGTATATACTGATTGTTAAACTGGCTATAGTGTGGCCTAACCATATTCTAAATTGCTGAGCACGGCAGGATAATTGCGTCGTACAAAGAAATCTTGCAATGTGCTTATGGGTGGGGTCAGCATGATATTATTTCAAACTTTTTAAACGGAATTGAAATATGCCTTAGCATACATTTCATTATGTATTAAACATTTTTCAAATGCAAAGATATGTATACTTTTTATTTATAGTTTTATTATTCAAACGTATGGAGGAAAAGATGAGCAAAATGTAAAATAAAAATGGCGGAGTATGTGCTAGTATCTGTTTACGGCTTAATCATGTGCATAATTAACAGTATTTTCGGATTTGCCAGTTTTTTTGCAATACAATTTGTGTAATGACCGTGTTGTTTTTTATGACAGTTATAAAATCAAATTTCAAACAGAATAATTGATTTAAAACAAATTAAGATAGAGAAAAACAATCAATAATATTCCAAAGAATAATTAAAATCCACCTACCTTCCAATGTCTCCTTATATAAATGCCAATTAAATGTTATCTTTTTATTTTATGTAACGGTTTTATCCAATATGGAGGAATATTTTCAGTTTACAACTAATATAGGCAGACTTGTTTCTTATAAAGAGCGTCAATACCACTGAGGTATTTTACTCATTATAATATTGGCCGACACTGAAAACTCGCGGCTTTATGAGTGGCGCGTAGAGTCACGTGTCAGGGTTATGACCTGATCTCATTGTAATAATAGATATAATGATAGATATGAACACCGCTTGCTGTCAATGAAATATGTGCGACAAATTAATAAATATGCACACATTAATAGCCTACATAGCTATGCAGTCATTAAACATGTTGAACACACAACTCTATATAAACGTATTAGTATGTGTGTGCTTAAGGAAAGCTTAACGGAAATGTTGTCATATGTTTTTATACAAGCTTTATTAAAGAAAATCTGCAGAAGGGTGAAGGGAGTATTCGCCCAACAATTTACACTTAATATATGCTATTTAATAATACACATTGTGCGATGTTTATCTACCTGCATGTTTGAGCTGTATTATGTGTATTTACTATATTCATGACCTCATGACTGTAATGAACTGAGTGAATAACATATTTGATTTGATGTGATTTGATTTAGTATTAAAGTAATAAACAACAATATATGAACATTTGATTTTATATTTATTTATTTTTTTTATTTTTTTTTTTACTTTGAAAAACGGGTATGGAAGTCATCATAAGGGAACGGTGAAGACTTAGTTCTAAATTCCTAATTTGTAAATAGCGTCATAATAATGTAGAGGTAATAGATTCAGGCTTTAAAGGTACATACGGCAATGATTATTTTAAAAACTACCGGCGTCCCGTTACTTTTACTACATAGTTATTCATTCAATCTTTAAAATTATTAAATATATTCATAGGAAATTGTTTTTAGGTATTAATAGCTATGGACTATATATTTTTTTAGAAATAATATATTTTTTAAAAAAAATATAGAATAATGAAGACACTTGACTTTTGTATGTAGCTATTAATATCTAAAAACAATTTGCTATGAACATATTTAATAATCACCTAACGGTTAAATGACAATTTCGCTCAAAATTGGCATAGTCGATTAGATATCTCCACCAGAGCAGTGTTTTATAGGAGCTTTGCATCTTTTCAGTTTCAACCATAATTATCTTGATAATATAAATATTTTCAAAATGTGTCAAACACTAACCAAATTACGGGTGTCATCTCATAGGTTGCGAAGTGATGCGGGAAGATGGGTTAAACCAAACAGAATTCATGTTATTGATAGATTGTGTTAATTTTGTAATAAACTTGAAGATGAATTTCATTTTGTGTTGGAATGCCAAACGTACACTGTCTTAAGAAAGCAATACCTTCCACAATATTTTTACAAGAGGCCAAACATGATGACATTTTTCGAATTACTGAATTCACAAAATAAAGTATATATTCACAAGCTTTGTACCTTTGTTTTAAAAGTATTTAAATTACGAAACGAAACTTTATATAGAAATTAGTAAATATAGGTAATTTATTTTACCGAATGTGTTATGAAATGTATGGTTCTGTATTTATTTATATTATGTAGTAATACACCTTCTCAATGCTTAAGTCCACTTAACAAATCATAGAAATCGTTGTACGCGTGAGTGCGTAAGTGATTGAGTGAGTGCATGCGTGCGTGCCAGTATACGTGCATTTTGCTGTGACTGTCTCAGATTAACAAACGTTTCTTGTTTGTAAAATCCTACACTGTTGCCATGTTTTATGAAACTGTATATTTTATCCGCACGGGCTTTTAAGCCTATTGGAATTTGCAAATAAAGTTATCTATATAACACCTGTAAGCCAGAAGAATTACAGACTGTATCTTTGCTACATCTATCACCTATATCAACTGGACTCTCATCTACGTTATTATCAAGAGTAGGAATATATTCATCAAACATATCACTTGACTGAATAAAATCCTCCCGAGAAGCAGTTCTAGCATTCCGATCACCTATGACTGCTACTTTACCAATATCAGACGAGAAGTAGTTCTAGCATTCAGATCACCTATGACTGCTACTTTACCAATATCAGACGAGAAGTAGTTCTAGCATTCCGATCACCTATGACTGCTACTTTACCAATATCAGACGAGAAGCAGTTCTAGCATTCAGATCACCTATGATTGCTACTTTACCAATATCAGACGAGAAGCAGTTCTAGCATTCAGATCACCTATGACTGCTACTTTACCAATATCAGACGAGAAGCAGTTCTAGCATTCAGATCACCTATGACTGCTACTTTACCAATATCAGACGAGAAGCAGTTCTAGCATTCAGATCACCTATGACTGCTACTTTACCAATATCAGACGAGAAGCAGTTCTAGCATTCAGATCACCTATGACTGCTACTTTACCAATATCAGACGAGAAGCAGTTCTAGCATTCAGATCACCTATGACTGCTACTTTACCAATATCAGACGAGAAGCAGTTCTAGCATTCCGATCACCTATGACTGCTACTTTACCAATATCAGACGAGAAGTAGTTCTAGCATTCCGATCACCTATGACTGCTACTTTACCAATATCAGACGAGAAGCAGTTCTAGCATTCCGATCACCTATGACTGCTACTTTACCAATATCAGACGAGAAGCAGTTCTAGCATTCAGATCACCTATGACTGCTACTTTACCAATATCAGACGAGAAGTAGTTCTAGCATTCCGATCACCTATGACTGCTACTTTACCAATATCAGACGAGAAGCAGTTCTAGCATTCAGATCACCTATGACTGCTACTTTACCAATATCAGACGAGAAGCAGTTCTAGCATTCAGATCACCTATGACTGCTACTTTACCAATATCAGACGAGAAGCAGTTCTAGCATTCAGATCACCTATGACTGCTACTTTACCAATATCAGACGAGAAGCAGTTCTAGCATTCAGATCACCTATGACTGCTACTTTACCAATATCAGACGAGAAGCAGTTCTAGCATTCAGATCACCTATGACTGCTACTTTACCAATATCAGACGAGAAGTAGTTCTAGCATTCAGATCACCTATGACTTCTACTTTACCAATATCAGACGAGAAGTAGTTCTAGCATTCAGATCACCTATGACTGCTACTTTACCAATATCACAATATGTTCTAATGCCAATTTCTAATTGTTAAAAAAAAAACGTTGCTTGAGATTTAAAATAAATCGAATCATTTTGGTGGAATATATGCAAAACAAATGCAAATATCATTTTCTAAGTTAAAATAAACTTTATCTAACTTAACACATATAAAGCCATTACAGTCTTTCTCTAAAATTATGATTCCCTTTGATATACTTTCTTTGACAAACCTACATACACCACCGTGACCTCTACGACTCTTACGTTTTACAGACATACTTTCCTTTCTAGGAACACGAAACAGGGAGATATGCTCGACCGAAAACACCTGTTAGTGAACGACTTTGTAAATTTTGTACCAAGTCAACTACAGAGGATGAAACTCATTTTTTAGCCGACTATAGCTGTCTCGATTATAAATTCTGTTTCTACACATACTGAAATCCTGTGTGTGTAACTAAATAGTATGGCGGCATATGCCAGTGAAACACCGTAAATTTCCTTCCGAACACAAGGGAACATTTTTGAAATTAAAGTAAGAATCTAATGAAGAAATAATACGTTTGTTTTCCGTTTTTCCTTTGATCAGCTTAGTGTTGCATAGGTATTCTTTCAATGCAAACTTAAGCTAAAAAAAGGAAGTTAGTGTAACGCCACGAAAAATTGCGCTGTGACTCTAATCAAATAACACTCACACTGGCTAGTACATCGAAAAGGAAACTCCCAAAAGTCAGTCCGTTGGGAGAGTGACACCATTTAGTTCGTCCACCGGAAATGGAACTTCCACTGGTGCGTCCATCGGGAGGGGATCTCCCACTACATATAGGCATTCCAATGGGACGGGAACTCCGACTGGCTAATCCACCGAATAGGGTAATTTCTCTGGTGTGTCCATCGGAAGGGGAACTCCCGCTTGTCCGAACATTGGAAGGAGAACTCCCGCTTGCCCGTAAATCGTAAGGGAAACTCTCAAGGTTTCGTTCATCACAAAGGGAACTCCAACTGTTTCGTCCATCGGAAGTGAAACTCCCACTAGATCGCCCATTGGGAGGGGAACTGTTCCGTCCATCGGCAGATGAACTCCAACTGATTCATCCATCGGAAGGAGAACACCCACTAGTACGTCCATCAGAAGGGGAACTCCTACTACCCCCGTCTATCAAGAGGTGAACTCCCTCTGGTTCATCCATCGGGATGGGAACTCCTAAGTTTCGTCCATCAAAAAGGAACTTCCGCTTATTTGTCCATCGGGAGGGAAACTCTCACTCGTCCGTCCATCAGGATGGGAACTCGCTATATCCCGTCCATCAGGAGGTGAACTCCCACTGGTCCGTCCATCGGGATGGGAACTCTCTATATCCCATCCATCGGGAGGTGAACTCCAACTGTCCGTCCATCGGGAGGTGAACTCCCACTGATCCGTCCATCAGGAGGGAAACTCTCACTAGATCGTCCATCTGTAGGTGAACTCCCACTGCATGGTCCGTCCATCGGGAGAGAAAAAAATCTCTATATTCCGTCCATCGGGAGGTGAACTCTCATTGTCCGTCCATCGGTAGGTGAACTCCCACCGGTCCGTCCATCAGGAGGGAAACTCCCACTAGTGCTTCCATCGGGAGGTGAACTCCCATTAGTCCGTCCATCGAGACCTACCTTAAGAGGGTGTGGTTTTATCAGGCATGTTTATACACTAGTTTTATTTGTTGATTCCGTCGGGATTCCAGGGAATATCTTTGAAAATATTTCATTCCATCGTCAACTTCAACTTGACGCAGTTTCTTGTTTTGAGAATCTTTATTCTTGTTTTGAGATTCTATCAATCTCATTTAAAATCATATCCTAATTTCGCTTTGAAACTCTCCGCTTTAGTAGTGTAGAGTATCGTAGCATGATAAAGGGTCTGATTTTAATGAGATTGAGATTCTAATTTCTTGTGGAAAACATTTACATTCCAATCAAACTGTAATTACCACATGACAATACCAGAACACGTGATGGTGATACGTGTACGTCGCCTTCAACTTGACACAGTTTCTTGTTTTGAGATTTTATATTTCCTGTGTAAAACTAAATGTATTCGAAGGCATAATACACCATGCACAGACACCGGCGGAGTAATAGAAAGCGCGTTTTCTTTTTCTTTCACTGAATGAGACATGTATCGAAAATAAATAAGACGAAATTGGATGTCAGTTTAATCACGAGCGCCTCATACTTCTGGAGAGCACGGACGATCAATGAATGAGTTGTTATTGTTAAAGGTTGTCCTACGAGAATATGTTCCTGGACAAATAATTAATTTCGGAATCTGCTGTGCGTCGACAAAAGAAGTGTCTGTAAAAATGTTATCAATTGTGACTTTTGTAAATTGTTTTCGTTATGGAATGAACACAGTATAGAGAGATCGTTCTAGTTATAGAATTAACAGTTAGACCAAAATCACTGGCTAATTACAACGGTTATCCAGCAAGTATATAGTTAGTTGTATAAACGATTTCTTAAATTGTTCATTATGTATCGATTGCTTTTTATGACAATCAATAATACAAGCAGAGAAGTTGCAGGCTATGTTCCATTATGACGGGAATGTTCCCGAGCTCTAAATATTCGTAACCTTTATATAACTCAAATCTACTCCATCAGGGCTACTGTTACCATAAACTTCGCAAAACCTTTTCAAAATTGTATCTACTTTTAAAATATAAAAGTAATTTAAGAACTCTTCCGCGACAAGGATTATCACAACCGGAATGCTATGGTGGTGTGATTTACACATTTCGTAAGTTCCTCGGTCATGATCACTCATACAAACTTTATTACTCGTTAGAAAGTTTATCAAAGGAGCTTATGGCCCTATCACTTTGCAACACACTGCATGTTTGACCCGTTTACAGTTCGCCACAATGCTTTCCTCTTTGATTGTGCGATGACCCGAACGAGTGTGAACCCTTTGATGACGCAGACATACCTACATTCTGAAAGAGGTGGTAACATTTGATTTGTGTCTTCATCTTGTGTTGCCGCGCCCTTAATGGTTTATTCTACTTTGTTCTATCGTCTGCCATGTCATTGGATGCCAGCTTTGTGACTTTCTAGGCTTTTATTTATTTTTATTTAAATATACATGATCTTTTTGCGTTATACTGCCATAGTATGTTAGAGGATCTAGTCTGTTGGAATATCTTCGTTTACACTGTGGTGTTTAATTGGGGCGCATTATGGTAACGGTGAGGTTATGTACACCCTAGAACATGGTTTATATCCATATCTTATTTTTGCGCTTGACCGTTCCGACGCGGTACCCCTAGGTGGTACCCCTATTGTCAGTTTATAAACTACTGGCGGTACCCCTACTGTATAGATTTTCAGTTATATACTACTGGCGGTACCCCTATTGTCAGTTTCTATACTACCGGAGGTACCCGTATTGTCAGTTTCTTTTCTATGGCGGTACCTCTATTGTCAGTTTCTACACTACTGGCGGTACCCCTATTGTCAGTTTCTTTACTATGTACACCTACAGTACAGTTTCTATAGTGCTTCCGGTAACCATATTGTAGTATCTATAGTGCTGGCGGTACCCATATTGTACAGTTTCTATAGGATTGGCGGTACCAATATTGTACAGTTCCTATAGTACCCATATTGTACCGTTTCTATAGTACTGGCGGTACCAATATTGTACAGTTCCTATAGTACCCATATTGTACAGTTTCTATAGTACTGGCGGTACCCCTATTGTACAGTTTCTATAGTTCTGGAATAACCCCTATTGTACAGTTTCTATAGTACTGGCGGTACCTCTATTGTACTGTTTCTATAGTACTGGCGGTACCCCTGGTGTACAGTTTATATAGTACTAGCGGCACCCATATTGTAGTTTCTATAGTATTGGCGGTACCCATATTGTGGTTTCTATATTACTGGCGGTACCTCTATTGTACAGTTCCTATAGTTCTGGCGGTACCCCTATTGTACAGTTTCTATAGTACTGGCGGTACCCATATTGTAGTTTCTATAGCAATGGCGGTACCCCTATTGTACAGTTTCTATAGTACTAGCGGTACCCATATTGTAGTTTCTATAGTACTGGCGGTACCCCTATTGGAGTTTCTATAGCACTGACGGTACTCATATTGTACAGTTTCTATAGTACTGGCGGTACCCATATTGTACAGGTTCTATAGCAGTGGCGGTACCCTTGTTGTACAGTTCATATAGTACTGGCGGTACCCATATTGTACAGTTTCTATAGTACTGGCGGTACCCATATTTTACAGTTTCTGTAATACTGGCGGTACCCTTTTGTCAGTTTCTATAGTACTGGAGGTACGCTTATTTTCAGTCTGTGTAGTACTGGCGGTACCCCTACTATACAGTTTCTGTAATACTGGCGGTACCCTTTTGTCAGTTTCTATAGTACTGGAGGTACCTTTATTGTCAGTCTGTATAGTACTGGCGGTACCCCTATTGTCAGTTTTTATAGTACTGCGGTACGCTTATTGTCAGTCTGTGTAGTACTGGCGGTACCCCTACTGTACAGTTTCTGTAATACTGGCGGTACCCTTTTGTCAGTTTCTATAGTACTGGAGGTACCTTTATTGTCAGTCTGTATAGTACTGGCGGTACCCCTATTGTCAGTTTCTATAGTACTGCGGTACGCTTATTGTCAGTCTGTGTAGTACTGGCGGTACCCCTACTGTACAGTTTCTATAGTACTGGCGGTTCCCATATTGTACAGTTTCTTTAGCAATGGCGATAACCATATTGTACAGTTTCTATAGTACTGGCGTTACCACTATTGTACAGTTTCTATAGTACTGGCGATACCCATATTGTACAGTTTCTATAGTACTGGCGGTACCCCTATTGTAGTTTCTATAGTACTGGCGGTACCCCTATTGTACATTTTTGTAGTACTGGCGATACCCATTTTGTACAGTGTCTCTAGTACTGGCGGTACGCCTATTGTACCGTTTCTATAGTACCGAGGGTACCCCTATTGTACCGTTTCTATAGTACTGGCGGTACCCATATTGTACAGTTTTTATAATACTGGCGGTAACCCTATTGTACAGTTTCTGTAGTACTGGCGGTACCCATATTGTACAGTTTCTATAGTACTGGCAGTACACCTATTGTAGTTTCTATAGTACTGGCAGAACCCCTATTGTACAGATTCTATAGTACTGACGGTACCCCCATTATACAGATTCTATAGTTCTGGCGGTACCCATATTGTATAGTTTCTAGCGGTAACCCTATTGTAGAGATTCTTAGTACTGGCGGTACCCTTATTCTACAGTTTATATTGGTACCCACTATTGTACAGTTTCTATAGTACTGGCGGTACCCATATTGTACAGTTTCTGTAGTACTGGCGGTACCCATATTGTACAGTTTCAATAGTGCTGGCGGTACCCCTATTGTACAGTTTCTACAGTACTGGCGGTACCCCTATTGTACAGTTTCTATAGTACTGACGGTATCCCTATTGTACAGTTCCTCTAGTACTGGCGGTACCCATATTGTACAGTTTCTATAGTTACTGTTAAGGCAGTACTCATATTGTAAAGTTTCTATATAACTGGCGGTATCCACATTGTACAGTTTATATAGTACTGGCGGTACCCTTATTGTTGTTTCTATAGTAGTGGCGGTACCCATATTGTATAGTTCCTATTGTACTGGCGGTACCGATATTGTACAGTTTTTATAGTACTTTCGGAACAAACATTGTACAGTTTCTATAGTACTGGCGGTACCACTTTTGTACAGTTTCTATAGTACTGGCTGCACTCCTACTGTAGTTCCTATAGTACTGGCGTTAAACCTATTGTACAGTTAATGTAGTATTGGCTGTACCCCTATTGTACAGCGTGTGTAGTTCTGGCGGTACCCATATTGTACAGTTTCTATAGTACTGGCGGTACCCCTATTGTAGTTTCTATATTACTGGCGGTACCCTATTGTACAGTTAATGTAGTACTGGCGGTACCCATATTTTACAGTGTCTGTAGTACTGGCGGTCCCCATATTGTACAGTTTCTATAGTACTGGCGGTACCCCTATTGTACAGTTTATGTAGTACTGGCGGTACCCCTATTGTACAGTGTCTGTAGTACTGACGGGTCCCATATTGTACAGTTTCGGTAGTACTGGCGGTACCCCTATTGTACAGTTTCTGTAGTACTGGTGGTACGCCTATTGTACAGTTTCTGTAGTACTGGCGGTACCCCTATAGTACAGTTTCTATAATACTGGCGGTACCCCTATTGTACAGTTTTTATAGTACTGGCGGTATCCCTATTGTACAGTTCCTCGAGTACTGGCGGTACCCATATTGTACAGTTTCTATAGTTACTGTACTGGCAGTACCCATATTGTAAAGTTTCTATAGTACTGGCGGTACCCATATTGTACAGTTACTAATGTACTGGCGGTACCCATATTGTACAGTTTCTATAGTACTGGCGGTACCCCTATTGTACAGTTTCTATAGTACGGACGGTATCCATATTGTACAGTTTCTATAGTATTGGCAGTAACCATATTGTACAGTTTCTATAGTACTGGCGGTTCCCATATTGTACAGTTTCTATAGTACTGGCAGTACTCATATTGTACAGTTTCTATAGTACTGGCGGTACCCATATTGTACAGTTTATATAGTACTGGCGGTACCCATATTATACAGTTTCTATAGTACTGGCGGTAACCATATTTTACAGTTTCTATAGCACCGGCGGTACCCATATTGTACAGTTTCTATAGTACTGGCGGTACCCATATTATACAGTTTCTATAGTACTGGCGGTAACCATATTTTACAGTTTCTTTAGCACCGGCGGTACCCATATTGTACAGTTTCTATAGTACTGGCGGTACCCATATTGTACAGTTTCTATAGTACTGGCGGTACCCATATTATACAGTTTCTATAGTACTGGCGGTAACCATATTTTACAGTTTCTATAGCACCGGCGGTACCCATATTGTACAGTTTCTATAGTCCTGGGAGTACCCTATTTTACAGTTTTTATAGTACTGGCGGTACCCACATTGTACAGTTCCTATAGTACCCATATTGTACAGTTTCTATAGTACTGGCGGTACCCCTATTGTACAGTTTCTATAGTACTGGCGGTATCCCTATTGTAGTTTCTATAGCACTGGCGGTACCAATATTGTACAGTTTCTATAGTACTGGCGGTACCCATATTGTACAGGTTCTATAGTACTGGCGATACCCATATTGTACAGTTTCTATAGTACTGGCGATACCTATATTGTACAGTTTCTATAGTACTGGCGGTAGCAATATTGTATAGTTTCTATAGTATTGGCGGTACCCCTATTGTAGTTTATATAGTACTGGCGGTACCCCTATTGTACAGTTAATGTAGTACTGGCGGTACCCCTATTGTACAGTGTCTGTAATACTGGCGGTCCCCATATTGTACAGTTTCTATAGTACTGGCGGTACCCCTATTGTTGTTTCTATAGTACTGGTGGTACCCCTATTGTAGTTTCTATATTATTGGCGGTACCCATATTGTACAGTTCCTATTGGGGGCACTCCACAGTTTAATGTACATTTCTCAATCATCAAACCCATGACAAGCTCTTAGCCTGAATCCTTGAGCAAAAATAAATCACATCATCATTGTGTCATACATTTCTTAGAAGACAATAAAATTACCCATGTTTCCATACCAAATAAAAGTATCAAAAAACATTTTCTGTACAACTTTAGTCCCATTTCTTTAAGATTACCCCACCCCTTAAAACATGCTAAAAATGCAATTTTAGCAATATTTCAAATGTCAATAAATAAAAAAAAAAATATCCTACACATATCAGGGTCATGTCTGCACTCATAATGCTCTTGCATATCAGGAAATGCTAAATTTTAAATACCTAGTCCTGCATTTTAAAAAGTTATTCCACGCTGATCTCCTCGTCAGTGAAAATCAGCCATTTTAACTACTTTTAGGAAGTTTTTGATTGGTTCACATTTTTCTATTTATAGCCTCTAAAAAACCCAAAGAAAGCATATTACAATACACCAAAATAAACTTAGAAGTAATCAAAACTGAAAAAAAACATCAAACATGTGCTTCATAATTGTTATAAAGACCATCCATGGACCTAAAAGGTGCTTAGTTGATTTCTTTCTGATTTACAGTTATGGCGGTACCAATATTGTACAGTTTCTAGCGGTAACCCTATTGTAGAGGTTCTTAGTACTGGCGGTACCCCTATTGTAGAGTTTATATTGGTACCTCCCTATTGTACAGTTTCTATAGTACTGGCGGTAACCATATTTTACAGTTTCTTTAGTACTGGCGGTACCCATATTGTACAGTTTCAATAGTGCTGGCGGTACCCCTATTGTACAGTTTCTACAGTACTGGCGGTATCCCTATTGTACAGTTCCTCTAGTGCTGGCGGTACCCATATTGTACAGTTTCTATAGTTACTGTAAAGGCAGTACTCATATTGAAAAGTTTCTATAGTACTGGCGGTACCCATATTGTACAGTTTATATAGTACTCGCGGTACCCCTATTGTTGTTTCTATAGTACTGGCGGTACCCCTATTGTAGTTTCTATATTAGTGGCGGTACCCCTATTGTACAGTTTTCTATAGTACTGGCGACACCCATATTGTATAGTATCTATATTACTGGCGATACCAATATTGTACAGTTTCTATAGTACTAGAGGTACTACATTTGTACAGTTTCTATTGTATTGGCGGTACCCCTATTGTAGTTTCGATAGTACTGATGGTACCCCTATTGTACAGTTAATGTAGTACTGGCGGTACCCCTATTGTACAGTGTCTGTAGTACTGGCGGTCCCCATATTGTACAGTTTCTATAGTACTGGCGGTACCCCTATTGTACAGTTAATGTAGTACTGGCGGTACCCCTATTGTACAGTTTCGCGAGTACTGGCGGTACCTCTATTGTACAGTTTCTATAGAACTGGCGGTACCCCTATTGTACAGTTTCTATAGTACTGGCGGTAACCTTATTGTACAGTTTCTATAGTACTGGCGGTACCCCAATTGTACAGTTTCTATAGTACTGGCGGTACCCGTATTGTAGTTTCTATATTAGTGGCGGTACCCATATTGTACAGTTCCTATTGTACTGGCGGTACCCACATTATACAGTTTCTATAGTACTGGCGGAACCTATATTGTACAGTTTCTATAGTACTGGCAGTACCACTATTGTACAGTTTCTATAGTACTGGCGGCAACCATATTATAGAGTTTCTACAGTTTTGACGGTACCCCTATTGTACAGTTTCTATAGTACTGACAGTCTCCCTATTGTACAGTTCCTCTAGTACTGGCGGTACCCATATTGTACAGTTTCTATAGTTACTGTTAAGGTAGTACTCATTTTGTAAAGTTTCTATAGTACTGGCGGTACCCATATTGTACAGTTTATATAGTACTGGCGGTACCCCTATTGTAGTTTCGATAGTACTGATGGTACCCCTATTGTACAGTTAATGTAGTACTGGCGGTACCCTATTGTACAGTGTCTGTAGTACTGGCGGTCCCCATATTGTACAGTTTCTATAGTACTGGCGGTACCCCTATTGTACAGTTAATGTAGTACTGGCGGTACCCCTATTGTACAGTTTCTCCAGTACTGGCGGTACCTCTATTGTACAGTTTCTATAGAACTGGCGGTACCCCTATTGTACAGTTTCTATAGTACTGGCGGTAACCTTATTGTACAGTTTCTATAGTACTGGCGGTACCCCTATTGTACAGTTTCTATAGTACTGGCGGTACCCGTATTGTAGTTTCTATATTAGTGGCGGTACCCATATTGTACAGTTCCTATTGTACTGGCGGTACCCACATTATACAGTTTCTATAGTACTGGCGGAACCTATATTGTACAGTTTCTATAGTACTGGCGGTACCACTATTGTACAGTTTCTATAGTACTGGCGGCAACCATATTATAGAGTTTCTACAGTTTTGGCGGTACCCCTATTGTACAGTTCCTCTAGTACTGGCGGTACCCATATTGTACATTTTCTATAGTTACTGTTAAGGTAGTACTCATTTTGTAAAGTTTCTATAGTACTGGCGGTACCCATATTGTACAGTTTATATAGTACTGGCGGTACCCCTATTGTTGTTTCTATAGTAGTGGCGGTACCCCTATTGTAGTTTCTATATTAATGGCGGTACCCCTATTGTACAGTTTTCTATAGTACTGGCGACACCCATATTGTACAGTTTCTATATTACTGGCGAAACCAATATTGTACAGTTTCTATAGTACTAGCGGTACCACTTTTGTACAGTTTCTATAGTATTGGCGGTACCCCTATTGTAGTTTCGATAGTACTGGTGGTACCCCTATTGTACAGTTAATATAGTACTGGCGGTACCCAAAGTGTACAGTGTCTGTAGTACTGGCGGTCCCCATATTGTACAGTTTCTATAGAACTGGCGGTACCCCTACTGTACAGTTTCTGTAGTACTCGCGGTATCCCTAATGTACAGTGTCTGTAGTACTGGCGTTACCCCTATTGTACAGTTTCTATAGTACTGGCGGTACCCCTATTGTACAGTTTCTATGGTACCGGCGGTAACCTTATTGTATAGTTTCTATAGTACTGGCGTTACCCCTATTGTTGTTTCTATAGTACTGGCGGTACCCCTATTGTAGTTTCTATATTAGTGGCGGTACCCATATTGTACAGTTCCTA
Source organism: Cyrtodaria siliqua (assembly GCA_037043455.1). Classification (NCBI taxonomy): domain Eukaryota; kingdom Metazoa; phylum Mollusca; class Bivalvia; order Adapedonta; family Hiatellidae; genus Cyrtodaria; species Cyrtodaria siliqua. The sequence continues at coordinate 226,347 of JAWPHD010000207.1, read as the reverse complement.
TTGTACTGGCGGTACCCATATTGTACAGTTTCTATAGTACTGGCGGTAACCTTATTGTACAGTTTCTATAGTACTGGCGGAACCTATATTGTACAGTTTCTATAGTACTGGCGGTACCACTATTGTACAGTTTCTATAGTACTGGCGGCAACCATATTATAGAGTTTCTACAGTTTTGGCGGTACCCCTATTGTACAGTTTCTATAGTACTGACAGTATCCCTATTGTACAGTTCCTCTAGTACTGGCGGTACCCATATTGTACAGTTTCTATAGTTACTGTTAAGGCAGTACTCATTTTGTAAAGTTTCTATAGTACTGGCGGTACCCATATTGTACAGTTTATATAGTACTGGCGGTACCCCTATTGTTGTTTCTATAGTAGTGGCGGTACCCCTATTGTAGTTTCTATATTAATGGCGGTACCCCTATTGTACAGTTTTCTATAGTACTGGCGAAACCCATATTGTACAGTTTCTATATTACTGGCGAAACCAATATTGTACAGTTTCTATAGTACTAGCGGTACCACTTTTGTACAGTTTCTATAGTATTGGCGGTACCCCTATTGTAGTTTCGATAGTACTGGCGGTACCCCTATTGTACAGTTAATATAGTACTGGCGGTACCCAAATTGTACAGTGTCTGTAGTACTGGCGGTCCCCATATTGTACAGTTTCTACAGTACTGGCGGTACCCCTACTGTACAGTTTCTGTAGAACTCGCGGTATCCCTAATGTACAGTGTCTGTAGTACTGGCGTTACCCTTATTGTACAGTTTCTATAGTACTGGCGGTACCCCTATTGTACAGTTTCTATAGTACCGGCGGTAACCTTATTGTATAGTTTCTATAGTACTGGCGGTACCCCTATTGTTGTTTCTATAGTACTGGCGGTACCCCTATTGTAGTTTCTATATTAGTGGCGGTACCCATATTGTACAGTTCCTATTGTACTGGCGGTACCCATATTGTACAGTTTCTATAGTACTGGCGGAACCCATATTGTACAGTTTCTATAGTACTGGCGGTACCCCTATTGTACAGTTTCTATAGTACTGGCGGCACCCCTATTGTAGTTTCTATAGTACTGGCGGTACCCCTATTGTACAGTTAATGTAGTATTGGCCGTACCCCTATTGTACAGCGTCTGTAGTTCTGGCGGTACCCATATTGTACAGTGTTTATAGTACTGGCGGTACCCCTATTGTAGTTTCTATAGTACTGGCGGTACCCCTATTGTAGAGTTAATGTAGTACTGGCGGTACCCATATTGTACAGTGTCTGTAGTACTGGCGGTCCCAATATTGCACAGTTTCTATAGTACTGGCGGTACCCCTATTGTGCAGTTTTTATAGTTCTGGCGGTATCCCTATTTTACGGTTTCGCGAGTACTGGCGGTACCCATATTGTACAGTTTCTATAGTTACTGTACTGGCAGTACCCATATTGAAAGGTTTTCATAATACTGGCAGTACCCATATTGTACAGTTTCTATAGTACTGGCGGTTCCCATATTGTACAGTTTCTATAGTACTGGCAGTACTCATATTGTATAGTTTCTATAGTACTGGCGGTACCCCTATTGTACAGTTTTTATAGTACTGGCGGTACCCATATTATACAGTTTCTATAGTACAGGCAGTCACCATATTTTACAGTTTCTGTAGAACTCGCGGTATCCCTAATGTACAGTGTCTGTAGTACTGGCGTTACCCTTATTGTACAGTTTCTATAGTACTGGCGGTACCCCTATTGTACAGTTTCTATAGTACCGGCGGTAACCTTATTGTATAGTTTCTATAGTACTGGCGGTACCCCTATTGTTGTTTCTATAGTACTGGCGGTACCCCTATTGTAGTTTCTATATTAGTGGCGGTACCCATATTGTACAGTTCCTATTGTACTGGCGGTACCCATATTGTACAGTTTCTATAGTACTGGCGGAACCCATATTGTACAGTTTCTATAGTACTGGCGGTACCCCTATTGTACAGTTTCTATAGTACTGGCGGCACCCCTATTGTAGTTTCTATAGTACTGGCGGTACCCCTATTGTACAGTTAATGTAGTATTGGCCGTACCCCTATTGTACAGCGTCTGTAGTTCTGGCGGTACCCATATTGTACAGTGTTTATAGTACTGGCGGTACCCCTATTGTAGTTTCTATAGTACTGGCGGTACCCCTATTGTAGAGTTAATGTAGTACTGGCAGTACCCATATTGTACAGTGTCTGTAGTACTGGCGGTCCCAATATTGCACAGTTTCTATAGTACTGGCGGTACCCCTATTGTGCAGTTTTTATAGTTCTGGCGGTATCCCTATTTTACGGTTTCGCGAGTACTGGCGGTACCCATATTGTACAGTTTCTATAGTTACTGTACTGGCAGTACCCATATTGAAAGGTTTTCATAATACTGGCAGTGCCCATATTGTACAGTTTCTATAGTACTGGCGGTTCCCATATTGTACAGTTTCTATAGTACTGGCAGTACTCATATTGTATAGTTTCTATAGTACTGGCGGTACCCCTATTGTACAGTTTTTATAGTACTGGCGGTACCCATATTATACAGTTTCTATAGTACAGGCAGTCACCATATTTTACAGTTTCTATAGTACTGGCGGTACCCCTATTGTATAGTGTCTGTAGTACTGACGGTACCAATATTGTACAGTTTCGATAGTACTGGCGGTACCCCTATTGTACAGTTTCTGTAGTACTGGCGGTACGCCTATTGTACCCTTTTTATAGTACTGGCGGTATCCCTATTGTACAGTTTCTCGAGTACTGGCGGTACCCATATTTACAGTGTCTATAGTTACTGTACTGGCAGTACCCATATTGTAAAGTTTCTATAGTACTGGCGATACCCATATTGTACAGTTACTAAAGTACTGGCGGTACCCCTATTGTACAGTTTCTATAGTACGGACGGTACCCATATTGTAAAGTTTCTATAATACTGGCAGTACCCCTATTGTACAGTTTCTATAGTACGGACGGTACCCATATTGTAAAGTTTCTACAATACTGGCAGTACCCATATTGTAAAGTTTCTATAGTACTGGCGGTTCCCATATTGTACTGTTTCTATAGTACTGGCAGTACTCATATTGTACAGTTTCTATAGTACCGGCGGTACCCCTATTGTACAGTTTCTATAGTACTGGCAGTACCCATATTATACTGTTTCTATAGTACTGGCGGTAACCATATTTTACAGTTTCTATATCAATGGCGGTACCCCTATTGTACAGTTTCTATAGTACTGGCGGTACCCATATTTTACAGTTTCTCCAGTACTGACGGAAACAGATTGTACAGTTTCTATAGTACTGGCGGTACCCCTATTGTACAGTTTCTATAGTACTGGCGGTACCTGTATTGTACAGTTTCTATAGTACTGGCGGTACCCATATTTTACAGTTTCTATAGTACTGGCGATATTGTACAGTTTCTATAGTACTGGGAGTACCCCTATTTTACAGTTTTTATAGTACTGGCGGTACCCACATTGTAAAGTTCCTATAGTACCCATATTGTACAGTTTCTATAGTACTGGCGGTACCCACATTGTACAGCATTCTATAGTACTGGCTGTACTCCTATTGTACAGTTTCTTTAGTACTGGCGGTACCCATATTGTACAGTTTCTATAGTACTGACGGTATCCCTATTGTACAGTTCCTCTAGTACTAGCGGTACCCCTATTGTACAGTTTCTTTAGTAATGGCAGTACCCATATTGTACAGTTTCTACAGTACCGGCTGTACTCCTATTGTACAGTTTCTATAGTACTGGCGGTACCCCTATTGTACAGTTCCTCTAGTACTGGCGGTACCCATATTGTACACTTTCTATAGTTACTGTAAAGGCAGTACTCATATTGAAAAGTTTCTATAGTACTGGCGGTACCCATATTGTACAGTTTATATAGTACTGGCGGTACCCCTATTGTTGTTTCTATATTAGTGGCGGTATCCCTATTGTACAGTTTTCTATAGTGGCGACACCCATATTGTACAGTTTCTATATTACTGGCGATACCAATATTGTACAGTTCCTATAGTACTAGAGGTACTACTTTTGTACAGTTTCTATAGTATTGGCGGTACCCCTATTGTAGTTTCGATAGTACTGGTGGTACCACTATTGTACAGTTAATGTAGTACTGGCGGTACCCCTATTGTACAGTTTCTATAGTACTGGCGGAACCCATATTGTACAGTTTCTATAGTACTGGCGGTACCACTATTGTACAGTTTCTATAGTACTGGCGGTACCCCTATTGTACAGTTAATGTAATATTGGCTGTACCACTATTGTACAACGTCTGTAGTTCTGGCGGTACCCATATTGTACAGTTTCTATAGTACTGGCGGTACCCCTAGTGTAGTTACTATAGTACTGGCGGTACCCATATTGTACAGTTTTTTTAGTAGTTTCAATAGTGCTGGCGGTACCTCTATTGTACAGTTTCAACAGTACTGGCGGTACCCCTATTGTACAGTTTCTATAGTACTGACGGTATCCCTATTGTACAGTTCATCTAGTACTGGCGGTACCCATATTGTACAGTTCCTCCAGTACTGGCGGTACCCATATTGTACAGTTTCTATAGTTACTGTTAAGGCAGTACTCATATTGTAAAGTTTCTATAGTAATGGCGGTACCCACATTGTACAGTTTATATAGTACTGGCAGTACCCCTATTGTTGTTTCTATAGTACTGGCGGTACGCCTATTGTAGTTTCTATATTAGTGGCGGTACCCCTATTGTACAGTTTTCTATAGTACTGGAGACACCCATATTGTACAGTTTCTATATTACTGGCGATACCAATATTGTACAGTTTCTATAGTACTAGAGGTACTACTTTTGTACAGTTTCTATAGTATTGGCGGTACCCCTATTGTAGTTTCGATAGTACTGGTGGTACCCATATTGTACAGTTAATGTAGTACTGGCGGTACCCCTATTGTACAGTGTCTGTAGTACTGACGGTCGCCATATTGTACAGTTTCTATAGAACTGGCGGTACCCCTATAGTACAGTTTCTGTAGTACTGGCGGTACCCCTATTGTACAGTGTCTGTAGTACTGATGGTACCCATATTGTACAGTTTCTATTGTACTGGCGGTACCCATATTGTACAGTTTCTATAGTACTGGTGGAACTCATATTGTACAGTTTCTATAGAAATGGCGGTACCACTATTGTACAGTTTCTATAGTACTGGCAGCACCCCTATTGTAGTTTTTATAGTACTGGCGGTACCCCTATTGTACAGTTAATGTAGTATTGGCTGTACCCCTATGGTACAGCGTCTGTAATTCTGGCGGTACCCATATTGTACAGTTTCTATAGTACTGGCGGTACCCCTAGTGTAGTTTCAATAGTACTGGCGGTACCCCTATTGTACAGTTAATGTAGTACTGGCGGTATCCATATTGTACAGTTTATATTGGTACCCCCTATTGTACAGTTACTATAGTACTGGCGGTCCCCATATTGTACAGTTTCTTTATTACTGGCGGAACCACTATTGTACAGTTTCAATAGTGCTGGCGGTACCCCTATTGTACAGTTTCAACAGTACTGGCGGTACCCCTATTTTACAGTGTCTGTAGTACTGACGGTACCCATATTGTACAGTTCCTATTGTACTGGCGGTACCCTTATTGTACAGTTTCTATAGTACTGGCGGAACCCCTATTTTACAGTTTCTATAGTACTGGCGGTACCCCTATTGTACAGTTAATGTAGTACTTGCGGTATCCATATTGTACAGTTTATATTGGTACCCCCCTATTGTACAGTTTCTATAGTACTGGCGGTACCCATATTGTACAGTTTCTTTAATACTGGCGGAACCCCTATTGTACAGTTTCAATAGTGCTGGCGGTACCCCTATTGTACAGTTTCAACAGTACTGGCGGTACCCCTATTGTACAGTTTCTATAGTACTGACGGTATCCCTATTGTACAGTTTCTATAGTACTGGAGGTACATTTATTGTCAGTCTGTATAGTACTGGCGATACCCCTAATGTCAGTCTCTATAGTACTACGGTACGCTTATTGGTAATCTGTATAGTACTGGCGGTGCCCCTACTATACAGTTTCTACAGTACTGTCGGTATCCCTATTGCACAGTTTCTATAGTACTGGCGGTACCCCTATTGTACAGTTTCTATAGTACTGGCGGTGCCCCTATTGTACAGTTTCTATAGTACTGGCGGTACCCCTATTGTACAGTTTCTATAGAACTGGCGATACCAATATTGTAGTTTCTATAGTACTGGCGGTACCACTATTGTATAGTTTCTCTAGTACTGGCGGTACCCCTATTGTAGTTTCTATAGTACTGGTGGTACCCCTATTGTACAGTTAATGTAGTACTGGCGGTACCCCTATTGTACAGCGTCTGTAGTACTGGCGGAACCCATACTGTACAGTGTCTATAGTACTGGCGGTACCCCTATTGTACAGTTTCTGTAGTACTGGCGGTACCCCTATTGTACAGTTTCTATAGTACTGGCAGTACCCTATTGTAATTTCTACAATACTGGCAGTACCCTATTATACAGTATCTATAGTACTGACGGTACCCCTATTGTACAGTTTCTATAGTACTGGCGGTATCCCTATTGTACAGTTCCTCTAGTACTGGCGGTACCCATATTGTACAGTTTCTATAGTACTGGCGGTACCCATATTGTACAGTTTCTATAGTACTGGCGGTACCCCTATTGTACAGTTTCTATAGTTACTGTACTGGCAGTACCCGTATTGTAAAGTTTCTATAGTACTGGCGGTACCCATATTGTACAGTTACTAAAGTACTGGCGGTACCCATATTGTACAGTTTCTATATGTCACAAAATGTCACGGGTAGAGCGTACTGGTCGTATATAGCTCTTGTATCGGTTACACCCAAAATCTATTGTTCGAGTTGAAACAATTTCACCATATTCATGATCTATTCATGTAACACGTAAAAGCGTGCACATTTTAAGTGGCCGCCAGAGAGGCCGTGTCATAAGTTTAGTTTTGTGCTAATGCATGTAAACGTATAGGTAAATTTTCCTTAAACGGCAAAATTGTATAAGGGGCCTCTCGTGTTGATTCAATACTGTAGATTTAGCCACGTTTGTCACGGACTGAACGGGGGAAATAATGATTTGGGCGTAATGTTTGCTATAAATGCCATTGTCTTCTAGCTATCGCCGGGATAATCGATAGTACTTTGTTGGAACAGAGATTGGACGGCAAATTTCACAGGCAACATGTGGTTAGTAGTTTTATTAAACTTTTATCGTATATTTGTATTCAGTGGGCGGCGCCATCTTGTTTGGCGGTTACGACATCCGGTTAGCATTGATGTTTCTCAAACATAACTTTAGACTAGCATATGATTTTGAAGTTACTTTATTAGATGTAATTATTGTAATTGATCATTAATTGTAAAACAATATTAATTTGATAACAGTGGATATTAGGTGCATTAGTTAACGTTGGCGTATAACTCGGTGATTGTAATACACGATTGTCAACATTAGTTAACAATGAGATGAGTGACAAGAATAGATGCGTGCATGCATAACTCAGTGAGTGTAATATATGAGTAATTTGATCATGTTTATATTACATGTATTAGGGGCATTGATTAACAGCGACGTACATAGCGTATACATGGCGTTGTAGAATATGTATACATTGCTACTCATCATTAGTACAGCTTACATATATTGATCGAATAATGATTTGTTTGGGTAATGGTAATTATGCAAGATTGTTATGTTTGTCAACCGACATCTAAAACGTATGTATAATTACAGCCTAAGCCATCCAGGGTTGGAAATAAGCCATCCAGGATATAAGCCATCCAGGGTTGGAGTAAGCCATCTAGGTTTGGATATCCAGGAGTGGAGCTAAGCTTCCACGACTAACGTTACAAGCGGTGGAGACGGTCCCCGTACCTGCGCAGCCAGGTTTTACTAACGACAACCCCGGGACACAAGGTGGGCCCGTTACCAGTCCTCACTGGAGGAATATCATTCACAATCTCAGTGGAGATTAACTATCATTGCATCGCGTCATCAACCCTTACAGAAGGCATTTGATGACAATCATCCATTGAATTCGCGCATCATCATCTTCATGAGCTCTCGCGCATCACAGTTATCGCGCTAGATCAACATTGTTATAGCTTTAACAACACTTCAGTGTCTTAGACTTTCAGTATTTATAACAATACTAAGAACGTCTTAAACGTTCAGGAGAACATTCTTTTCATAGTTCATTTGTGTATTCGCTTGTTTTTTTAGATAATTGTATATATATTAAACATATTTTAAAAGTTGCATTAAATTTATGTAAATGCATTCACCGTCATTGATTCTTTCCTGAGTTAGCCCAACCACTAAGGTCATCCTGTGACAACTGGTGTCAGAAGTGGGATTTTGGGCGACTACGGAGGGAAAGAATCAATAAGTGATCTTTATTATGATATACTAAATCTCTACTTATTATTTTAGAATTGTGTACCACCCTCTGATCCATCAAGGCGACTGTCGACGATCACGGCCACAGCTTGGAAGACAGGTCAAGACACGACAAGGGTAGGGTGAGTCCAAACTGTTGTTTTGTCCGTTCTTTCCTTGGCGCGAGGTCGCAGTGGTCTACACGAGTGGGTCTGAGGCACTTTTGCTCAATAATTTGGGTGTTTGTTTTACCTCCCTTGATATACACATAGTATCCAATTAGGTTGGCGAACAAGACGTTCTACTCATGTTGTGACACTCGAGTATACTTTTATTAATGGGAGAAGTAAATATACATGTACATGTTATACACATTTTGATGATGGTTTAAGGTTTATGTCCAATATCAAATATAGATATTTTATGTAGTGTATATGTTTTGTGGAAGCTAGATACTATCTATACATAACCGTTAGTAGTTAGCGCTAGTACAAATGTGTATGTAACTTGTCCTATGATGATGCCCAGGTATTTACTGAGGACACAGTGACTTACCATTAGTAGTTAGGTGAGTAGAATTATTAGTGACGTGTGTATTGTAATTATTGTAGTTAGTAGTCCACAATGTCCATAGACATGACGTCCATAAAGGATCTTACGGAAATGGGAAAGGAGTTAGGGTATGCTGGAGAGGAGCTTAGAACCTTTGTTAAAGACGAACAGGCTAGGGAAAGGGAATTTAGACTTAAGGAAAGAGAATTAGCAAAGCAGGAAAGAGATGAAGAAAGTAGACTAGTTAAAGATAAGCTAGAAGTAGAAAGTAGAATAGCTAAAGAGAAGCTAGAATTCGAAAGTAGGTTAGCTAAAGAGAAAAGAGATGAAGAAAGTAGACTAGCCACAGAGAAGGTAGAATTAGAAAGTAGACTAGCCACAGAGAAGCTAGAATTAGAAGCTAGGTTAGCTAAAGAGAAGCGAGATGATGATAAAGAGAAGGTAGAATTAGAAAGTAGAATAGTAAAGGAGAAGCAAGAGTTAGAACATGAGAGGTTCGAAACAGATGGTAGACTAGCTAAGGCTAAGATGATAATGGAAAGGGAGCAAAAAGAGTTTGAGCATAAGTTAGCTTTAGAGTTGGAAGCAGCTAAGACACATAGTAAGGAAAGTAAAACTGAAGGAAAAGATAGTTATTCTGGGAAGTTAAAAGGTTCGAAGTTACCATACTTTGATGCTGACAAAGATAACATGGACAGTTACTTGTTACGGTTCGAACGTTATGCTGAGTTACAGGAATGGACCAAAGATAAGTGGGCAGTTCATTTAAGTGCGTTATTAAGAGGCAAGGCCTTAGATGTATTTTCTAGATTACCTAGTGTAGATGCTCTTGACTATGACAAGTTAAAGGATGCTCTTTTAAAGAGATTTGAGCTAACTGAAGAAGGTTTTAGAAAGCGGTTTAGAGCTTGTCTGCCTGAGAAAGGCGAGTCATTTATTCAGTTTATTAGTCGGTCTAGAAATTACTTAGATAGGTGGTTAGAGTTAGGGAAGGTAGCGCAGACTTATCAGGGCCTCATAGATTTCTTGTTGCGGGACCAGCTATTCAATGTTTGTAGTAGAGATCTGTTCTTATTTCTGAAAGAAAGAAAATTAGCTAGTGTAGGAGAAATGGCAACACAAGCAGATCAGTTTGCCGAGGCTAGAGGTGGAGCTCATAATGTAGTGTCGAAAGACAGAACTTTTAGAGATAGGCAAGGGGACGATCATAAACAGAAAGGCCAGAGTGGAAACTATAGAGGTGGAGGAAGTTCGATGGGTGCTAGAGGAGGTAGCAATAGTGGTAACATAGGTAGACCTTTTATTCGTTGTCGTCACTGTAATGGGAATCATGCTTCACATGAGTGTAGGAAAGCGGTGAAAGTGTCCGCTGTCGTAGACAATTTTAGTGACAATAGTAGAGTGGACAACAATGTAGGGAGTCAGAACCAAGGTTTTAACAACCCATGGAATTTCGGTAGAGGTAGAGGTGGTCAAAACCGAGGTAGAGGTAGAGGCAGAGGTAGTAATAGTCCGGTTATTAAAACCGAGAGTAGTAGCTGTTGTGTTAAAGCGGATGGTGTAATGGCGAAGATCGGAACATGTCTCTTTCCGTATGCAAATCTTCCAACGGCAGATGGTAGAGTGAATGGCACGGACGTAATTGTAATGAGGGATACAGGTTGTACAGGTGTGGTAGTTAGGCGTAGTTTAGTTACGGATGACCAGTTGGTAGGTAAACAGTCACCGTGTATGTTGCTAAATAAGTCGGTAGAGCACGTGCCAATAGCGAGAATAGATGTAGATACACCTTTCTTTAAAGGGACTACAGAGGCACTATGTATGGATGACCCGATGTATGATTTAACGATAGGGAACATAGATGGTTCAGCACTTCCGGTAATGTCCGATTTTAGAAGTAGCATAAGTAATGCCGTAGAGACTAGAGCGCAGGTTCAGAAGCAAGCTCAGGCTTATAGAAAATTAAAGGTTCCTGCAGCCGTAGGTGACATATCTAAAGCGGAGTTTATAGAAGCACAAACTCAAGACGAGTCATTAGGTCCTTGTAAGGTGAAGGCCAAGGATGGTGTAGTGAAGAAGTGTAAAGGGTCCGGTAGTTGTAAGTTTGTACATAAGAATAGGTTATTGTACAGAGAATTTGAAGATAGTGGTAGTAGACAGTTTCACCAATTAGTGGTACCTACCCAGTATAGAACGACAGTGCTTAAGGTAGCTCATGAGTCGATTATGGGAGGTCATTTGGGCGTAAAGAAAACGTCAGATAGAGTATTGGCAGAATTTTATTGGCCAGGCGTTAGTGGAGATGTAACTAGGTATTGTAGGTCCTGCGATGTATGCCAAAGGACAGTACCAAAAGGTCGAGTGACCAAAGTACATTTAGGTCAGATGCCACTGATAGATACACCATTTAAGCGGGTAGCCGTAGACATAGTTGGACCAATTTTTCCAGTGTCGGATAGGAAAAATAGGTACATTTTAACCATGGTAGACTATGCAACTAGGTATCCGGAGGCAGTAGCATTGCCCTCAATTGAAACTGAGAGAGTAGCTGAGGCATTAGTTGATATGTTCAGTAGGCTAGGTGTACCAGAGGAAATGCTGACTGATTGTGGGTCACAGTTTACGTCAGAACTTATGGCTGAAGTAAGCAGGTTATTGTCTTTGCGTCAAATCATGACAACACCATATCACCCTATGTGTAACGGGTTAGTCGAACGATTTAACGGGACGTTAAAGCAAATGTTACGGCGTATGTGTACCGAGAGACCCAAAGATTGGGACAAGTATCTCAATGCTTTATTGTTTGCATTTAGAGAGGTTCCACAAGAGAGTTTAGGATTTTCACCGTTTGAGTTATTGTACGGTAGGTCAGTTAGAGGTCCCATGAGGATTCTTAGAGAGATGTGGGCAGGTGAAGTAGATAGTGATGAGGTTAAGACTACATATCAGTATGTTTTAGATCTGAAGGAGAAACTAGAGGAGACTTGTAAGATAGCTCAAAGTCAGTTAGTTAAGGCAAGTACCAAGTACAAACGGTACTATGACCAGAAAGCTAGAGCTAGGAAGTTTAAGATAGATGACCAGGTGTTACTGTTACTCCCGACCGACAATAACAAGTTGTTATTACAATGGAAAGGTCCGTTTTACGTTAGAGGGATAGTGAACACTATGGATTACCGTATCGAGATAAACGGAAAGTTAAAGACCTTTCATGCGAATATGCTGAAAGAGTATATCAGTAGAACCGATAATGTGCAACAAGGGGTGTTAACCGTAGTTAATGTTGCAGTTATTGAGGATAGTGAGGAAGACAGTAGTGAGGACACTAGTCCCATGTATTTTCCCACTAGTGTAGGTAGGGAGACAGCAGCCGATGTAGACATATCGGGCATGCTTAGTGTAGCAGAGAAACGAGAGGTAAGTCGTTTAGACTCTGAGTGTAGTACTGTTCGGTCCGATAAGTCGAGACCAACAGATGTAGTGCAGTGTAGCTTTAAGCACACTTTAGCAAAGCCGATTAGGGAAACGAGAGACCCTACTCCATTTCGCAAACAGTATACTGGTAATGCGATGGATGCAATGTGTAAGGTTGGAGTTCTTGTAGTGACGGGAAGTAGTGTTATTAGTAACCGTAAAGTCGGTGTAATAGACCGTGGAAAGGACAATATTGGGGCAGACTATTTAAGTCGCCGCACATAATGACCGGTTTAATATAATAGTGTATTGCAGTGTATTGTACAATAGTAGTATATGTTACGACAGGGTAGTGTACAATTGTAGAATAGTGTTCAAATTGTAATTACATATTATAGTTGGGTTATAACTGCAGTGGATGTTTTCCGGAAGACGGTCGTTGTACTGGCTGAAGGTTGCATCCCTCGGTAGTAATATTTATATACTTAAGCGATTGAGCGATCAGCTTGTACGTTTTGTCGCTCATTTGCTCAGAAGAATTAATAGTTTCTTAACGTGTAAATATTAATTATCATTTTGTTGAATTTTAAAAGTGTAGCACTTTCTTTAAGTGGGGAGATGTTGTCACAAAATGTCACGGGTAGAGCGTACTGGTCGTATATAGCTCTTGTATCGGTTACACCCAAAATCTATTGTTCGAGTTGAAACAATTTCACCATATTCATGATCTATTCATGTAACACGTAAAAGCGTGCACATTTTAAGTGGCCGCCAGAGAGGCCGTGTCATAAGTTTAGTTTTGTGCTAATGCATGTAAACGTATAGGTAAATTTTCCTTAAACGGCAAAATTGTATAAGGGGCCTCTCGTGTTGATTCAATACTGTAGATTTAGCCACGTTTGTCACGGACTGAACGGGGGAAATAATGATTTGGGCGTAATGTTTGCTATAAATGCCATTGTCTTCTAGCTATCGCCGGGATAATCGATAGTACTTTGTTGGAACAGAGATTGGACGGCAAATTTCACAGGCAACATGTGGTTAGTAGTTTTATTAAACTTTTATCGTATATTTGTATTCAGTGGGCGGCGCCATCTTGTTTGGCGGTTACGACATCCGGTTAGCATTGATGTTTCTCAAACATAACTTTAGACTAGCATATGATTTTGAAGTTACTTTATTAGATGTAATTATTGTAATTGATCATTAATTGTAAAACAATATTAATTTGATAACAGTGGATATTAGGTGCATTAGTTAACGTTGGCGTATAACTCGGTGATTGTAATACACGATTGTCAACATTAGTTAACAATGAGATGAGTGACAAGAATAGATGCGTGCATGCATAACTCAGTGAGTGTAATATATGAGTAATTTGATCATGTTTATATTACATGTATTAGGGGCATTGATTAACAGCGACGTACATAGCGTATACATGGCGTTGTAGAATATGTATACATTGCTACTCATCATTAGTACAGCTTACATATATTGATCGAATAATGATTTGTTTGGGTAATGGTAATTATGCAAGATTGTTATGTTTGTCAACCGACATCTAAAACGTATGTATAATTACAGCCTAAGCCATCCAGGGTTGGAAATAAGCCATCCAGGATATAAGCCATCCAGGGTTGGAGTAAGCCATCTAGGTTTGGATATCCAGGAGTGGAGCTAAGCTTCCACGACTAACGTTACAAGCGGTGGAGACGGTCCCCGTACCTGCGCAGCCAGGTTTTACTAACGACAACCCCCGGGACACAAGGTGGGCCCGTTACCAGTCCTCACTGGAGGAATATCATTCACAATCTCAGTGGAGATTAACTATCATTGCATCGCGTCATCAACCCTTACAGAAGGCATTTGATGACAATCATCCATTGAATTCGCGCATCATCATCTTCATGAGCTCTCGCGCATCACAGTTATCGCGCTAGATCAACATTGTTATAGCTTTAACAACACTTCAGTGTCTTAGACTTTCAGTATTTATAACAATACTAAGAACGTCTTAAACGTTCAGGAGAACATTCTTTTCATAGTTCATTTGTGTATTCGCTTGTTTTTTTAGATAATTGTATATATATTAAACATATTTTAAAAGTTGCATTAAATTTATGTAAATGCATTCACCGTCATTGATTCTTTCCTGAGTTAGCCCAACCACTAAGGTCATCCTGTGACACTATAGTACTGGCACAGTTTCTATAGTACTATCAGTATACCTATTGTACAGTTCCTCTAGTACTGGCGGTACCCCTATTGTACAGTTTCTATAGTACGGACGATACCCATATTGTACAGTTTCTATAGTACTGGCAGTACCCATATTGTACAGTTTCTATAGTACTGGCGGTTCCCATATTGTACAGTTTCTATAGTACTGGCAGTACTCATATTGTACAGTTTCTATAGTACTGGCGGTACCCCTATTCTACAGTTTCTATAGTACTGGCGGTACCCGTATTATACAGTTTCTATAGTACTGGCGGTACCCATATTTTACAGTTTCTATAGCACTGGCGGTACCCATATTGTACAGTTTCTATAGTACTGGCGGTACCCCTATTGTACAGTTTCTATAGTACTGGCGGTTCCCACATTGTACAATTTCTATAGTTCTGGCAGTACTCATATTGTACAGTTTCTATAATACTGGCGGTACCCTTATTGTACAGTTTCTATAGTACTGGCGGTACCCATAATATACAGTTTCTATAGTACTGGCGGTAACCATATTTTACAGTTTCTATAGCACTGGCGGTACCCCTATTGTACAGTTTCTATAGTACTGGCGGTATCCCTATTGTACAGTTCCTTCAGTACTGACGGAAACATATTGTATAGTTTCTATAGTACTGGCGGTACCCATATTGTACAGTTTCGATAGTATTGGCGGTACCTGTATTGTATAGTTTCTATAGTACTGGCGATACCCATATTGTACAGTTTCTATAGTACTGGCGATACCCCTATTGTACAGTTTCTATAGTACTGGGAGTACCTCTATTTTACAGTTTTTATAGTACTGGCGGTACCCACATTGTACAGTTTCTATAGTACTGGCGGTACCCCTATTGTACAGTTTCTATAGCACTGGCTGTACCAATATTGTACATTTTCTATAGTACTGGCGGTACCCATATTGTACAGGTTCTATAGTAGTGGCGGTACCCTTATTGTACAGTTCATATAGTACTGGCGGTATCCCTATTGTAGTTTCTATATTAGTGGCGGTACCCATATTGTACAGTTCCTATTGTACTGGCGGTACCCTTATTGTACAATTTCTATAGTACTGGCGATACCAATATTGTACAGTTTCTATAGTACTGGCGGTACCCCTATTGTAGTTTCTATAGTACTGGCGGTACCTTATTGTCAGTTTCTATGGTACTGGAGGTACCATTATTGTCAGTCTGTATAGTACTGGCGGTACTCCTATTGTCAGTTTCTATAGTACTGGGGTACGATTATTGTCAGTCTGTGTAGTACTAGCGGTACCGCTACTGTACAGTTTTTATAGTATTGGCGGTACCCATATTGTACAGTTTCTTTAGTATTGGCGGTACCCTTATTGTACAGTTTCTTTAGTACTGGCGGTACCCATATTGTACAGTTTCTATAGTACCGGCGGTACCCATATTGTACAGTTTCTTTAGTATTGGCGGTACCTATATTGTACAGTTTCTTTAGTACTGGCGGTACCCATATTGTACAGTTTCTATAGTACCGGCGGTACCCATATTGTACAGTTTCTATAGTATTGGCGGTACCCATATTGTAGTTTCTACAGTACTGGCGGTACCCATATTGTACAGTTTATATAGTACTGGTGGTACCCATATTGTACAGTTTATATAGTACTGGCGGTACCCATATTGTACAGTTTCTTTAGTACTGGCAGTACCCATATTGTACAGTTCCTATAGTACCCATATTGTTGTTTCTATAGTACTGGCGGTACCCATATTGTACAGTTTCTATAGTACTGGCGGAACCCATATTGTACAGTTCCTATAGTACTGGCGGTACCCATATTGTTGTTTCTAGAGTACTGGCGGTACCCATATTGTAGTTTCTATAGTACTGGCGGTACCCCTATTGTACAGTTCCTATAGTACCCATATTGTACAGTTTCTATAGTATTGGTGGTACCCATATTGTACAGTTTCTATAGTACTGGCGGTACCCATATTGTACAGTTTCTATAGTACTGGCGGTACCCATATTGTAGTTTCTAGAGTACTGGCGGTACCCATATTGTAGTTTCTATAGCACTGGCGGTATCCATATTGTACCGTGTCTGTAGTACTGGCGGTATCCATATTGTACAGTTTCTATAGTACTGGCGGTACCCATATTGTACAATTCTTCTAGTTCTGGCGGTACCCATATTGTCAGTCTGTATAGTACTGGCGGTACCCCTATTGTACAGTTTCTATAGCACTGGCGGTACCCATATTGTACAATTCCTCTAGTACTGGCGGTACCCATATTGTCAGTCTGTATAGTACTGGCGGTACCCCTATTGTACAGTTTCTATAGCACTGGCGGTACCCATATTGTACAATTCCTCTAGTACTGGCGGAACCCATATTGTCAGTCTGTATAGCACTGGCGGTACCCATATTGTACAATTCCTCTAGTACTGGCGGTACCCATATTGTCAGTCTGTATAGCACTGGCGGTACCCATATTGTCAGTCTGTATAGCACTGGCAGTACCCATATTGTCAGTCTGTATAGCACTGGCGGTACCCATATTGTACAATTCCTCTAGTACTGGCGGTACCCATATTGTCAGTCTGTATAGCACTGGCGGTACCCATATTGTCAGTCTGTATAGCACTGGCAGTACCCATATTGTCAGTCTGTATAGCACTGGCAGTACCCATATTGTCAGTCTGTATAGCACTGGCAGTACCCATATTGTCAGTCTGTATAGCACTGGCGGTACCCATATTGTACAATTCCTCTAGTACTGGCGGTACCCATATTGTCAGTCTGTATAGTACTGGCGGTACCCATATTGTCAGTCTGTATAGCACTGGCGGTACCCATAGTGTCAGTCTTTATAGCACTGGCAGTACCCATATTGTCAGTCTGTATAGCACTGGCGGTACCCATATTGTACAATTCCTCTAGTACTGGCGGCACCCATATTGTCAGTCTGTATAGTACTGGCGGTACACATATTGTCAGTCTGTATAGCACTGGCGGTACCCATATTGTCAGTCTGTATAGCACTGGCGGTACCCTATTGTACAGTTTCTATAGCACTGGCGGTACCCCTATTGTACAGTTTCTATAGCACTGGCGGTACCCCTATTGTACAGTTTCTATAGCACTGGCGGTACCCCTATTGTACAGTTTCTATAGCACTGGCGGTACCCATATTGTACAGTTTCTATAGCACTGGCGGTACCCATATTGTACAGTTTCTATAGCACTGGCGGTACCCATATTGTACAGTTTCTATAGCACTGGCGGTACCCATATTGTACAGTTTCTATAGCACTGGCGGTACCCATATTGTACAATTCCTCTAGTACTGGCGGAACCCATATTGTCAGTCTGTATAGCACTGGCGGTACCCATATTGTACAATTCCTCTAGTACTGGCGGTACCCATATTGTCAGTCTGTATAGCACTGGCGGTACCCATATTGTCAGTCTGTATAGCACTGGCAGTACCCATATTGTCAGTCTGTATAGCACTGGCGGTACCCATATTGTACAATTCCTCTAGTACTGGCGGTACCCATATTGTCAGTCTGTATAGCACTGGTGGTACCCATATTGTCAGTCTGTATAGCACTGGCAGTACCCATATTGTCAGTCTGTATAGCACTGGCAGTACCCATATTGTCAGTCTGTATAGCACTGGCAGTACCCATATTGTCAGTCTGTATAGCACTGGCGGTACCCATATTGTACAATTCCTCTAGTACTGGCGGTACCCATATTGTCAGTCTGTATAGTACTGGCGGTACCCATATTGTCAGTCTGTATAGCACTGGCGGTACCCATAGTGTCAGTCTTTATAGCACTGGCAGTACCCATATTGTCAGTCTGTATAGCACTGGCGGTACCCATATTGTACAATTCCTCTAGTACTGGCGGCACCCATATTGTCAGTCTGTATAGTACTGGCGGTACACATATTGTCAGTCTGTATAGCACTGGCGGTACCCATATTGTCAGTCTGTATAGCACTGGCGGTACCCTATTTTGCAGTTTCTATAGCACTGGCGGTACCCCTATTGTACAGTTTCTATAGCACTGGCGGTACCCCTATTGTACAGTTTCTATAGCACTGGCGGTACCCCTATTGTACAGTTTCTATAGCACTGGCGGTACCCATATTGTACAGTTTCTATAGCACTGGCGGTACCCATATTGTACAGCTTCTATAGCACTGGCGGTACCCATATTGTACAGTTTCTATAGCACTGGCGGTACCCATATTGTACAGTTTCTATAGCACTGGCGGTACCCATATTGTACAGTTTCTATAGCACTGGCGGTACCCATATTGTACAGTTTCTATAGCACTGGCGGTACCCCTATTGTACAGTTTCTATAGCACTGGCGGTACCCATATTGTACAGTTCCTATAGCACTGGCGGTACCCATATTGTACAGTTTCTATAGCACTGGCGGTACCCATATTGTACATTTTCTATAGCACTGGCGGTACCCCTATTGTACAGTTTCTATAGCACTGGCGGTACCCATATTGTACAGTTTCTATAGCACTGGCGGTACCCATATTGTACAGTTTCTATAGCACTGGCGGTACCCATATTGTACAGTTTCTATAGCACTGGCGGTACCCATATTGTACAGTTTCTATAGCACTGGCGGTACCCATATTGTACAGTTTCTATAGCACTGGCGGTACCCATATTGTACAGTTTCTATAGCACTGGCGGTACCCATATTGTACAGTTTCTATAGCACTGGCGGTACCCATACTGTCAAGCCTGGTGCATACTTTGCTTCTATTTGTTGTTGTAACTGTTGATTCCTTTTATGTATATCTCGGTTGACTTTGTTCCGTGAATGGTACATTTCCTATTCAACGTTTATACCCACAAGGTTCCATAATGATAGTATAGAAGGATAGAAAGAATAAGGGAGTTTTATAGAAAGGGGAAGGCATGAATCATAATACTCATTTTTCCGGACTTTCTTTTTATACCTTTTTACTATTCCGTGCATAAATTTCGCTCAGCTATCCGGTCAAATTTGCATTATTTTTAAAACATTTCTGCAATATTGGCTTACCTAAATATGCCCTACCGATCAGGAAATTCTGCATCAATTATCAAAATTCGCAGACTTATTGAAGGTTTACACAATCAGATGTTGTGAATTGCTTCTCATTGTTTTATACATTGCAATAGCTTTAAACAATGGTATAAAACGGTTAACTATTCACGCTGCAGCGTAATGAATCATTCTGTGTTCTGTGTAAACCTTCATTCAATCCACAAATTTATTTGTTTCAATTAAATTATGACACATAAATAACACGTGCAACCATTAAACAGTCAATATATAATCTCATCATTTAAAGTAAAGCATCCAGTAAAACTCTGGCCATTTTCAAGTAATATCCACAAATTAATCAAAAAAATAAATAACCAAGGCTGATGCGTTGAAAGGGGTGGGTCCAGATCCATTGTGGGCGTGGCAATCTCCCATTTTTTTTGAACTTCAGAACCCTCTAGGCAATCTATTTTCTACATAAATTAATGATTGATAAACGATTGGAAACAGACCATTTAAACAGGGTTTTTTTATTACCAAGGGCCGATTATATTTTCAGTACACTATCAAGAAATTTACAAATTTTTAGGTTAACCAGGCACAGAGTATATCTTTGATTCATAGATAAATAGCAGTCGCTTTTTTCTCTTTATAATTCTTTAAAATAATCAACAGTAAGATAAAAAATAATCGCAAATGTCGTCAATATCTACATTGACAATGGGACACCTGCCAATTTAGCCACTGCTGACATCCGATTGTTTATGCATAAGCGTAGTGTTGATGGGACACAATGTAAGAATACAGTAGATCTCATGAGTTTTAAACTATTTATTTGTTTGCAGTATTAATTTATTCTATTAATTGGATTGTATAATTCCCTATCTGAGATCTCAAGTTGTCTCCCTTATTTAAAAGTTGTCAAGAAACAAAATGAAAAATGTGATATTTTAACAGCTACGAAAATGGTACAAACTATATAAAAAAAGTGTGAAAACCTAAACAAAAAGTTCAAGTCCATTTTAATGAATGACAAAACAAGAAATGTCGACAGTGACAAATGCCCTCCGAAAATAATGACATTTGATTTTTGACCTCCAAGTGTGACCTCCAAGTGTGACCTTTGACCTTTGAGGTACGGACCGGATTCTTGCACACGACACGCCTTCTCATTATGGTTAACATTTGTGTGAAGTTTCATGGAAATCGCTTCATTTCTTTCACGGCTATGACTGTGACACGATTGTCTCGGACAGAAGGAAGAACGAACGAATGAACACATGGTGTGATTACTATAAGCCTTCCCTATGGGGACATAAACAAAATTCAAAACAAATATTGTTCAGCTCTTGTAATAGTTCCAGCTATTCACAGTGATGATAACAATGTACAGAGAATCGTATTGTATATTATTGTATATATCTAGCATGAAACAGTATTCTCCAGTATTGCTATTTATAAAATAATGTCATGATGCTATTTAAATCTTTTGTCTAGAAATATGTAATGAGACAATATGGTTTGGTCCGAGTTAAAGTCACAGTGTTAATTATTAATCATATAAATTATAATTATATATAATTATTTATTTTACTTAAAGGGACACACGGCAAAATACTTTTTTTGCATATTATTAACTGTTGATTATATTGCAACAATAATGTATTAAACATATGGTAGATTAACAAAGAAAAATTGAAAACTCAAACTATTTATAATATGAAAGCACGTTTAAAGTAAGAAGGATACTAAATTAATAAATGGAGCTGCTAATTTCAATGATTGACAGAAACTTCAAGGTTGCTGTGTGTCCCTTTAAAAAGAGAAGATTCACACCCAGAACACGCCCAGAACACGCATTCTAGAGATTGTAAATGTTTAAAGTACTAAAACTGAAAATATAAATGCACATTTTACATAATGTTCAAATCATTTCTAAACCAGCTATCAATCAGGAACACAGGAAAAATATCTAGGTGTATTTCATATGAATGTGTAATACATATGAACATGGATAACATTTGAATAACATTGAAACTTAAACACGTTGTTTAACGAATTCCATATGAAATACATATGTAGACATTTCATATGTGCCACAGGTTTATTATTTTAACATGCAAATATGTATGTGGCACATATGTAAATAACATGATACACATATGAAAGTAACATGCAAAAAAAAAAAAAAAAAAGTAACACATGTGGCACACGTCACATTTTCCCCGTGTATACATGTAAATAACATGATTGTCATTGTTTGTGTTGTCTTGAGAATTTGAACAGCTTGGCAAAAAATGTACAGACCCAGTTGTGTTCAAGTATCCGAAAATTGCATTCCATTTGCACTCCTTTTGCATTTTTTAAATGCATTTAGTTGCTTTCTTGAATGCAATCTGTTTATAATTGAAACTCGTGTTCATTTAAATGCACGGTACTGCATTCCTAAAAGCAACAGAATGCACAGGGAAAATGCATTTGCGTTTAAAACGTGCAGCGTTTGACAATCGCATCATCTCTCACGATTAATACAACTACTGATTTCAAAAGGATAACAAAGAAGTTATCGGAATATAGCGAAATGTATTTTTAAAGCTGCATTTCAGTGGTTGCGTTTTGTTTTCATTGTTCATCGTTCATTTTGCATTTATGAAAATGCACTCTGCATTCAGTGTATAGATTGTGCATCGTTTATTCTGCGTTCGTTTTGCTGTTATTTAGGGTACTTGAATGCAACTGGGTCTGTATTTGACACCATCTTCCTTATAGACTGCTTCACTGCGCATGTACCGTTTCACCTATACAAGCGACAGTTGAACACCGATTTCTTTACCGTAAATTACGGCTAAATAAAGCGCATTCCAACCACGATCGTGTCCAAGCGTCTGATCTACGTTCTATAAAAATATATACATGTAGTGGGCTTTCACTCAATATTGTTTACATAATGCAGACGCCTCACTTACATAAAGGAAGTAAGGTGGCGGGATATCTATAAACTGTGAAAATGGCTAGGCCTATGAAACAAACAGGTAAACATAATGGCAGACTTCTACAGTCGTTTATATTTAAACGCTGTGTAGCAGTCTATCTTCCTTTTGAATTAAATTAAGAGTAAACAACTTAGTCTTGATCATCTTCGACGCTTGATTGTAAATACAAATGTCTTGACCCTTTATGCAGAAAAAACATGAAACCGGAAACTCATGTAATTATTATTTTATCATAATATTTTTGACCAGCCACATTTAGTTTGTCAAAATAATGATGAAGTTTCCGTCTTTTATTTATTAATTTAGTGTCTTTCTGCCAATCTGTATATCTTTGACACAGAAGGTGCATCTGTACCAGCCAATCAGAAACGATACCAGAATCAAGGCAATCTTCAAACTATTTTTAGAAGAACTGTTCTAGATGCTTGTCTTGAAAACAAGCAAGTGTCGCAGATGATCTAGCCTATTTACAACTCAAAAATCATTTGTTGCTTAAGTTATTTCATTGAGTATTCATAATTTGTGGATTTAATGAGTCCCATACATACTATTTTAGTATAACAACTTTGTGAAATTTGGCAGTGTAGGTATCTTAAAATACACTCACATGGGTGTAGATAGGTGAAAAAAATGAAACTGGACACATAATTGTATACATTTATCAACAGGATCAAATTGAATACGCAATTTAAATTACTAACTTAGTAAGTTAGACCAAACTAAGAATAATATGACATTAGGTACAGAGTCTTGTTGCTGAAAAATTAAATAGCTTGTCTTCTGGCATGCATGCATATCAGCATGTCTTCTGGCATGCATATCAGCATGTCTTCTGGCATGCATGCATATCAGCATGTCTTCTGGCATGCATATCAGCATGTCTTCTGGCATGCATATCAGCATGTCTTCTGGCATGCATGCATATCAGCATGTCTTCTGGCATGCATATCAGCAGGTCTTCTGGCATGCATATCAGCATGTCTGCAGAGTTGCTGCAAATTTTATCGTAGAAACTCCACGTTTATTGTTTTTCTGCCACCGCTCTTTTGATGTGAGCGAGATGGCACCTGAAACAATGCAGGAATCATGATGAAGACCTTTAATCACGTTAATGAACACGAACAAAAAATTATAAAATGAAAATGAATTTTGGGGGATTCTACTCCTCTGCCTACCCCTCCAAGGAGATCTGCAGTGGCCCTATTCTTTGACCACACGGGGCTAAAAAATAAAACTTTAATGTAAATTAACTGTCAGAAAAGTAGGTCATACATCTTTTGTTAAGAACCAACTGTAGTCATATAGCTGTAAGAACCAACTGTAGTCATATAGCTGTAAGAACCAACTGTAGTCATATAGCTGTAAGAACCAACTGTAGTCATATAGCTGTAAGTGTGTTTAAAGTTTGAAAACTGTATGGCTTTTGGTATCTGAGTAATGGACTTAATTTTGAATTGATCTGAGTTATAAGGTGCACTGAAGCATGAACGGTTATATGGCGCCTAACAGGAATAAACATGCCAGACTCATCCTCCATTTACACCAATATAAAAATATCTTGGCTCGCGCTAACCATTCGCCAAATCGCCATAGGTGAAAAGAAACCCGAACTGGCGAATGAAAATCGTAAGAAATACATAGCAAATTCGCCAGACATTGGCGGTCTGGCG
Source organism: Cyrtodaria siliqua (assembly GCA_037043455.1). Classification (NCBI taxonomy): domain Eukaryota; kingdom Metazoa; phylum Mollusca; class Bivalvia; order Adapedonta; family Hiatellidae; genus Cyrtodaria; species Cyrtodaria siliqua. The sequence continues at coordinate 201,946 of JAWPHD010000207.1, read as the reverse complement.
AATCTAAATTTCTGACAGATTATGTCTGAAAAATCTCGGAAAATCCCGAATCTAATATACGTCTTTGACTGTTTATAAGCCAATATCCCGCTGGGTGTTGTTAGCTAATTTGCGACAATCAATTTGGACCGATAACTAATTATCGCAGTGTTTATTGAAAACCGCTGTCAAATTGTTGCGTGTGCGATAGACGCCGCCCACTGTTCCGCCTCTCGCTGTCAATCAACTAGTTTGTGTCCCCGCGCTCAATATTATCCATATATTTAATTGCGTTATCGAGCCAGGTAAAACATCAAATAAAATGGCGCCCTCTTACGGCCAAATTGGCTGATAAAAACAGAAAGTGCATGAAGTGTGACACTATTTGTTTAAGAACTAATCAGCCAGAGATGCTCTGTTTAAAGGCCGACAAAAAAATAAATAAAGGCCGACGTTGTTTTTGAACTTCACGATCACTGGTAAATGTGGAATGCCCACTAATTAGTTGTACACACAGTTTCGTAAACTGGAACAATGGCAAGTGTAAACATGTTTGATCGGCTGCTCCTGCCGGTAAATTGTGACAATTTTATGATTGATTGTTCAATCAACATGAAACAATAGTCAATACAAAAGGTGCGATTACTCAAAATATTGGTACAGTTTTAGAATCAAGTGGATTTTATTACTTATTCTATGCATGATAGTCCTGGTGTATGTAGCATTTCCGAATTTTGTCTCACAATGCAACGCGATCTTTCTAGCTTCTTTGGAACCCCTGTTAACAGCCAGAGACTGAGTCACAGACTCCAATATGCATTAAAGAGGCTCTACCTATATATTTTTGTCCACAAATTGATATAAACTTTACTTAATTATAAAGCGGACTATGAAAAAGGTAAATGGCAATAATTTCACCCAATGTAATATGCGTTTTGCTGGTGAAAAACAGGATAGAAAAGATCGGATTTTTGAAATTGTATTCGTAATTGTTTTAGACAAGCCGATTGCGGAGATTTTCCGATCTTATTCGTTTACAATCGGAACTACCTCGTCTGATTAGTGAAGAGTTCCGATCGATTCTTTTGCTATCGGAACTGCGCCGAATAGTTTGTAATCGCATTGCGCATGTCCGAGAAAATCGTAAAAACTCGTAGTTCTCCGGCAGGAATAAACGGCTGGGCAGCATTTTATTCAAGATATTGTTTTGATCATAAATAATAATTTACAGAACTGGAATACGAACTATGTTTCTTCTTATAATACTCATAAAATAACTTTGTATACATATAAATGCAGTAATATTGAGTATTTAATATTTTACATTAAAAATCGCGTAGATATAGGTAGTGCCTCTTTAACAGTAAAGTTACATTAAATTAAATACAATTTTTAAAAAGTTTTGAATATTGTGCAACTCAACTTTTAATTATAAGCACTAAATAAGCAGAATGCAGCATGTATATGATATAGAAATATTGATACCCTACAGGTTAATATTAAATCATACTCTTTTACTTACTTTTGATGTGTACGCAAAATGAGGTTTTAGCGCTTTCAATTAAAGTTCCAAAATATCTCGACAAAAGTCTGGCTAAAGACATTCTAATCTGGCTAAAGAAATTTTTAGGGCTTTAGCCAGATTTGGCTAAAGGGTTTAAAATCCTAGCGCTAGCCTAGAATATGGAAAATAGGCCTAGAACGTCTTTAATACCAGCAGAACTGCAGAGATGCTGCAAATTCTAAAGTAGACATATTTGCATATGCCGTGTCATGAAGAAAACCTTGAGGGAGCATGATAAAAAAGAAGACATTTGAGTGAGCATGATAAAAAAATGAACGTGATGGGGGATGAGGGGGAGGTTCGTACCCTCTGCCTCTAGCGGGATTTGCCATGGTTGTATTCTACCCCGGCAACCACACAGGGTAACTGACTTAATAAAAAAACTTGAATGTAAAGCTTGGAATGGACAGACAAGTGTAACACCATATGCCCATCCAACTATGGTGGGGCGTAAAAATACTGATATTAAATAAAGGTACCCTGAACACCTTTTAATTGAATTGAATTGAATTGGGGTTTTAAGGCGCACCAACACATTACAGGTTATATGGCGCCTAACAGGCATGAACATGCCAGGCTTATCTTCCATGTACATCGAGATAAAATATGGAAAATGGGCCTAGAACCTTCTCACCCTGAACTGCAGAGTTGCTGCAAATTCTATCGTAAAAACTCCATTTACGCTGGAGCCACGTTTATTGTTTTTTAAGACTGCTCTTAGTGATGTGAGCGAGATGGCACCTGAAACAATGCCTTTTAAATCAAAACAGACTTCTGCTTTCATTTTTGTGGGTGCTGGGTCAAAAGTGTTTGTTCTTTAATACAGGACCCCACTACAACGCTATAATAAAGCCCAAAATCATAGGCAGTTGGCCTTTAGTTTTACTTTCTGTTTTTTTTTCACAGAACTATTCAATCTTATATGCTTTCAAAATTCAATGACGTAATACAATGAAGTTTATACCTATTTACCATGTAAAAATGTACAATTAAATGAAAATCTACATTATTTTGTATAACCACTTACTAAAGTATGTAATAATGTATAGTACACTTAAATAAAAATCTACATTAGTTAATGTACTTCTGTTTGGGGCGCTCGTTTCTGAAAAAAAAAAATTGACTTCTACATAAAAAAATTATGTATCTCTGAAACAGATATTTTAGTGATAAATAAAATTACCTTACTTGACATGTGAAAATTTCACATTCGAAAGTTGTTTTTGATTCTTCTAAATTTAGAATTATTTTTATTAGAATTTATATCCACAAAAGGTTTTAATACGCGGAATAAATCACAATTAAGACACCCAAACACTTATTTTCTCAAAATATTAAAGCTGACTATTTTTTTTGTTGAGATTTTCTGTTTTTCTGCTGCCGCAGGAAGGAATAATGAGTTTACACGAGAAAAGCCCAGTAAAGAAGAATTTTGCCTGTAAATATTTATTTCTCACCAATTTTCAAAACTAGGGTATTGTTATTGTTCACTAAAAATTCCAGTTCCAATGATATATAATTTATACAAGTATTTTCAAAAGAGTTCATGTAAACATAAATGCTGTAAATACTTTGACTGAAACATGCACCCCAACAATAATGTAAATATCCAAAAATAATGAAAAATGTACAGTAACAATGTTTTATCATAAACTTAGCATTTATCTAAACAAGCCTGTATTGTCGGCAGAAATGCCGTGTACTTTGACCATGTGATAATGCCAGCGATATTCTTGATTAAAATCAAGTCCGCATAAATTGCACTTAAAATTGGTAATCCCAGAACCAGCTGTACTTGCTTCTCCTGGAATCATTTCCGTTTCTGGGAGAATCCTGCCTTCTTTAGTGGGAATGATATCTGCTTCCGAGGAAATCGACCCTGCTTCTGCATCAGCCATACTTCCCTCCACAGGAATTACAGTTTCCATCTTCATTCCGGAATTATTCTCTTCGGAGTTACCTCCCATGCATTCCTCCTCATGGAGTTGAAGTTCCGCGAAACTCACAAATTTTTGCCCACAATTGTTTTTACAGTAGGCGGACACGAGCTCTATCGGCGACTGGTCACCTTGATCCATTTGCTCGATCTCGGAAAGATCTTCCGTATCACTGTCAGACAGATCCACCTCCGTGAAGTCAATTCTCGGCTTTTCACCCGACCCTAATCGGGTTTTTTCCTTCACAGAACCGCTACCTTCCCCAGAAAACTTCTGCATGCTTCTTCTCACCCTACTGGTACTATAAGGCTTGTAGTCTTCATCCCCGTTCTCATCATCATCACCTTTCTTACGCTTCTTAGAGAAGGTTTTCTTCGCAGACATATTTATACCAAGACTAGGTTGAGAAAAGGATTTCAATTCAAGCTGCTGTTCTATCGGTGCAACAGGAAGATGAGATAAAACCTGACCGCTGTCGTCCCGTGGTTTAACGTGTCTCTTTTTCCATTTCCACACAGATTTTTTCTTGTCAGGGTTCCGCTCTTTCGATGGGTAGGGATTCATTTTAGCCTGAGCGAGCAGCTGCATTGTCACAGAATCGCTCATTCGTGGGACTGTTATCCCACTGCTCACCTGAGCTGTCGATGTCGCTGCTTGGGAAAACAGTTCTTGGAACGAAATAAAGGGCAGTCTATCAACGAGGGAGTCTGGCGGGTTGGATGCACTAGCTCCCCTTGCCTGCTGAAGTTGATTGAACAATGCTGGATATCGCGATTCAAGTTTTCTACCTCCCTGCTGAGAAGGCTTTTGATTAACATTTTCCAATTTTCTTTCAGTTCTCTCATCTATGCCTTTGTTGGCATACATTGCATGACCCAACGTCTTCATCTATTTCAATCTTAACAATTGGAGCTGGGGAAACTGACTGCGATCTTTCTGAGCTTGATCTGTGAACATTTCCGGGTAGACTTCTGGCCCTGGGGTCCGGCCCTCTCCAAGGTTCTGTTTCCTCATTGCCAGATGCTGAACCCGAGCTTATACCGGGACCAGACGCCGGGCATATATTAGTTTTTTCCTTAAGGAGAGCTTTCAAATAATCGGTATTTGAAGTAGACCACTTGGAGATGAAAAGGTCTTCCCCGACGTACCAAATCCCCCGGTTACCATCCCAACATTTGGATCAGCGGCACTGCCGCCTTTGACCTTGGTCACAGTTTTCATCAGCGCGGCCTGATATTTAGATACGTTGTCTTTAACCATGTCAATCCAGCTACGGCCCAGAGGATCCTCCTCCTGTTTGGGTCTCTCCTGCGCAAACCTTCATGAGCGATAGATCCTTTCGAATAGTATTTGTCTAATAGCGCCTTTTGATTGTCACATTTTTGCTCCACTATCCGAGCCAGAGTTCTCCGCGTCACTTTGCAGGGTCTTGCCATATAACCACTGTTTTTCATATTCGACATCTTTTTATCCTTCTGAGCTTCACCGACGAGTCTATTCATACCCTGCTGCTGCCATTCTGCAACATTCTCTTGGACATCAGCCCCATAAGTATTTTGATCAAGATCTTCAGGTCTAAATCTACTTTCTGCTTCAGAATTTTGATTATTTCCTGCAACTCCATACTCACTATCGACTGAAGTATTTTCCTGCTTCACCCTAACACTATCAGCGTCTATCATTTCCAGTATACCAGCTTTCTTAGGCCTCCCGTATCTGAATTCCATCCATGACGTAGGTCCCTCGCTGTGTGATCTACTCTGAATTTCCCTTGTCAATAAGGTTCTCGATTAAATTGGACACAGACTCACCTGTGTTGTTATTTCCGTCATCTGTTTCCCGCGGTGTCGCCGCTGGTTGTGATATGCTCTGAACGCTGACTATTTTGGGCTGAATTTGATCAGTTGTCTCGTCGTATTCAGGGTCACGGGTTCTTCTTGACAGTTATTACTTTTTCGGAGGGTAGATCACCGAATGTAGCACTGCCATTCCAGACATGTTCATTTTGATTGTACGCACTATCAGCATCTGGTGCTTTAGTGTTTTTAATTTCCTGCGCAGCTCCTGAACGTTTAGGAGGCTTTCTCTTTCTTTTGCTCTTCTTTGTCACAGGTTCGTCCTCGTTATCAGCACCAACTACCGCATTAACATAGCTGGCCTCATCTGAAGCTTTCAGAAGTTCACTGAGTTTGTTTATATCATTTCGAAAATTGAGTGGTTCGCCTCTTTCTGCAATGTTCAAGCAGGAGTGCCGAATCCATTGGATGATGGATGATGACGATGATGATGCTAATGCAGGTGGTGCTGGTACTACCTCTCCCGAAGTCGGTGAAGACAGGATTCCAGCTATTTTAGGATAACTGTTACTTTTCTTTGCAGTGGATAAAGTATTGTCAGCAATAAACGGATTTCAGGGTTTTGTGAATTTTGACCACTTGTTGCTCTTTAGTGTCGAGGATGGATATACAGATGATGCCGTCGATCTCGAGGCCCGACACGGCGGAGTACTTCTGCTGACAAATGTAGATAACCTCGTCATGGAGAAGGTCATGAGATCAGGTTGTGCCTTGACAAAGGTTGTCGAGACCGTAGCTTGCCATGGCTGAAATAGACGAGAAAAAATAAGCACTCATACAAGTAGGTTAAAGGAACGCAGGTTTGATATTAAACAGTTATGATGTCTTAAAATATTTAGTTTTTAAATAGTTATATGACATATTTGTCTGTGATTTGTATAGGAAATACTGGGAATAGAAAAGCTATATCTACTCGTTTGCGTCTAGCTGGGAAATATCTCCCAGTGGGAATATGTGGGAGATATTTCCCAGTACGAAACTTTGCTCGGCCTTTTTCGTTAGTGGCGGGAATGCCAAATGACGTTCCGATTGTTTTACGGTCGGCGTCGTCAGATTCCGCCACTAGGAAATACGATTACGGAAATTAACAAAGTGTCCGGTCTCACTTGGTTTTGGTTTGTAGACGTAACGTCGTCTTGGATGACGTAACGTCGTCTTGGGTTCGTGTGCAAACTGTGTTAAAAGGCGTGAATCATTACTTTAGAAATATTAATCAAATATCATTTTAAATTATGTAGTATATAGTTTAATAACCAGTGTTTTTGAGATACTAAAATATCTCCCTCGTAAAGAAATGGCCCCGATATCAAGAACTCGTGCTCCCGAAACTCGTTCTTATATCGGGCCATTTCTCTACCTCGGGAGATATTTCCCGTATCTCAAAAACACTGGTTATTAAACTATATGTCTTAAATATTTAGTGTTAAGATAGTTTGTCTTAAAATATTTAATTTAAATTTACAAACAGTATGATCAATTTATAAAGGAAGATTAATTTTAAATGGGCTTTTACGACTGTCAAAACATATAAGATTGGGTACTTAAGGGATTTTCCCATTGGAGGAATATCAGGTAATTTATTAGGTCTTCCCTCATAGAAAAAATACACACAAAACATAATAGGGAATAGATGCATAGTATTTTTTCCATACAGAAGGAGAATTAATACTTTTTACACAGAATATTCACTATGGTTCGGGGCGCTTGTTTCAGCCAAAGGTATTTCGGCAGTAGCTTGAGTAATTTAAATAATATGTACACCAATTATATACCATTAGAACCATCACCTGGTATTTTTAGTTGGAGAATAAAAGTACCGTAGTTTTGAGAGTCCCATGCTAATTTCGGGGAGCAAAATCTTTCTATTTGTTTTTTTCATGCAGTACAATTTTACATTGAAAATACCCCATCAAAAAACATTTTCATGTAAGAAACTTTTATTTCTCAACCGATTTTGAAAAGTAAGGTATTTTTATTTACCACTAAAAATGTCTGTTTCACTGTTAGATATATATGCAACTTATTTAGGTACTAGATGAATTTTGTCTGGAAAAATCAAAAAAATAAAATGGCTGAAATAAGCGCCCCAAACAATGGGGAGTCTCTCATTGACACAATATACAAAAATATTGATTAAGACATCCCCCATTGAAATAATACAACCTCAATATTAGGGAACAGATGTATTACGATTTCTCTTACAGAAAGAACTAGAACTGTCGCCGGAGGCGGACAAATACCCCCCGCTGGCAATTTGACTACCAAGTATGAAATGCATTAAAAAATACAAAGGGCCATAACTCAGTTGAAAATTATTGAACCGGAACGTCATGATAGTATGCACATCTCCACTTAATATTGATACTTCCTAGCAAGTTTCAATAAATTCTAACACAGAGTTTTAGAGAAATAGCCGGGACAAGAATTATGTATTATATATATATACATTAGAAATACAAAGGGCCATAACTCAATGGAAAATTATCGAACCGGAACGTCAGCATAATATGCCCATATTCACTTGTTATAGATGCTTCGTAGCAAGTTTCACAAAATTATAACGTGCAGTTTTGAAGAAAGAGCGCGGACAAGAATTTTCTATTTGACTACCAAGTATGAAATGCACTAAAAATACAAAGGGTCAGAACTCAGTGGACAAATTATTGAACTTGAAAGTCATGACAGTATGCGCTTATTCACTTGATATTGATGGTTCATAGCAAGTTTCACAAAATTATAACATGGGGTTTTAGAGAAATAGCCCGGACAAGAATTTTCTATTTCACTTCCAAGTATGAAATGCATTAAAAATACAAAGGGCCACAACTCAGTGGGAAATTATTGAACCGGAACGTCATAAAAGTATGCACATCTCCACTTGATACTGATACTTCCAAGCAAGTTTTGCAAAATTCTAACAAGGAGTTTTAGAGAAATAGCCCGGACAAGAATTTTGTATTATGTATATATTAGTAATAGTATTTTCCAGTGAGATTTGGCCATTTGTATTATACAAAGGGCCAAAACTCACTGGAAAATTATCGAACCAGAACGTCATGAAAGTCTCCGCATATCCACTCGATAATGATACTTCCTAGCAAGTTTTACGAAATTCTATGAAGGAGTAACTGAGAAATAACCCGGACAAGAACTGCGTCTACGGACAGACGGACTGCTGCTTTCACTACCAAGTATGAAATGCATTAAAAATACAAAGGGCCATAACTCAGTGGAAAATTATTGAACTTGAACATCATGACAGTATGCATATCTCCACTTGATATTGATACGTCCTAGCAAGTTTCTAACAAGGAGTTTTAGAGAAATAGCCCGGGCAAGAATTTTGTATTATATAAATACAAAGGGCCATAACTCAGTGGAAGATTATCGAACCGGAATTTCATGACAGTATGCGCATGTCCACTCGATATTGATACTTCCTAGCAAGTTTCGCGAAATTCTAAGAAGAAGTTGTTGAGAAATAGCCCAGACAAGAATTGCTTCTACTATGGACGGACAAGGCGATTCCCCAAACTTTGCGTGGGGTAAACAAATGAACACAAGCAATCTTCACATAAAATAAAACAAAAAATATGTTTTCAGGGCTTCCCTCATAGAAAATATACACGAAAGGCTTATTACTAATCATGCGAATAGGAAAAGGAACAAATTCGTTATTTCCCCTCTGTTTTCCGCTGAAAATAGATTTGGTACTTTCACTTAAACAGCAAGGGGAGATAATGCCTTCACAAATCAATTTAATGTAACTGGCTACACAAGGGGAGATAATTCCTTCACAAATCAATTTATTGTAACTGGCTACACAAGGGGAGATAATGCCTTCACAAATCAATTAAATGTAACTGGCTACACAAGGGGAGATAATGCCTTCACAAATCAATTTAGTGTAACTGGCTACACAACGGGAGATAATGCCTTCACAAATCAATTTAATGTAACTGGCTACACAAGGGGAGATAATGCCTTCACAAATCAATTTAATGTAACTGGCTACACATTTTTATGTTGTAGCAAGTTCATAAAGATACCTTGAATGTCTTTGCAGCTTAATATGTTCCATAAACAGCAAGAGGTCAATGACCTTGAAGCTCTACTGATAGGTTTTGATAGCTAGATCAGCATTCCTGTGAAGTTTCATGAAAATATATCAAGTAGTTTCAGAGTAGTAGTAGTAGTCGCTACAAGATGTTCACTGGCAGCCATTTTTAATGTTGAATCAAAATAATTTTCAACAAGGACCAGTATCATGGCATGCTGATCATTTTAAAAAAAAGTCCCATGTCAATATCACTTATAGTTTACAAGAAGTAGTCGCTACGAATTTGTTCTTTAAAAATCTATTTTTAGCCATAGCGGCCATCTTGAATTTACGGGTGACCTGCAATTTTGCTAGGATCAACTAGATATCAAGAGCAACATTCCTGTGAAGTTTCATGAAAATCCATCAAGTAGTTTCAGAGGAGCTGTCGTTACACGCTTTTACTAATTAACTCTACGTAAACAAAGGTGGCCACTGGCAGCCATGTTTAATATTGAATCATAATGATTTTCGACCATTACCAACCTCATGTAATGCTGATCGTTTTAGAAAAAGTCCTATATCAATATCATTTATAGTTTTCAGGAAGTAGTCGCTCCAAAATATTTCTTTTTAAATCTATTTTTAGCCATGGTTGCCATCTTGACTTTTCAGCCAGTCAGAAATTTTGCTAAGATCAACTAGACATCAAGAGCAACATTCCTGTGAAGTGTCATGAAAATCCGTCAAGTAGTTTCAGAGGAGTAATCGCCATAAGTTTTTACTATATAACTCTATGTAAACAAAGCAGCCATTTTTAAGATTGAATCAAAACAAGATTGAATCAAAACGATTTTCGACAAGGACCAACATCATGTCATGCTGATCATTTAAGAAAAAGTCCCATATCAATATCACTTATAGTTTTTAAGAAGTAGTAGCTACAAACATTTTTAAAAATCTATTTTAAGCTTTGGTGGCCATCTTGGATTTCACATCAACGTGAATTTTTGCTGGGATCAACTAGACATCTTGTGCAACCTTCCTTTAAAGTTTCATGAAAATCCATCACTTAGCTTCAGAGAAGTAGTCGCTACAAGAAAAGTTTACAGACGGACGGACACCGCACCATGGCATAAGCTGTGCTGATCTTGTGCTGATCTTTGATCAGTAGAGCTAAAAACGTGATTTACTGATTCCTAACTCAAACTTTATTACAAGAGCTGTCGGAGAACAGCGCAGCTCGACTATTCGATTTTTTCAGAGAATAATAAATTATATCGCTAGTACATACTATCAGAAAACAAGGATAAAACAATGTGGTTGTGGGGCGGGGTGTGTATAGAAACTCGGGACGATATAAAATTATTGTTAGAATATCATGAATATCATACAAAATACCGTAAAATTTGGGGCATTGTGAGAAATTTTATTTTTATCAGTTTTAATCCAAAATTGCTGTCATTTTAAAGAAATATGTGGTCGAAAGGCAACTCTAAAATTTGGGGCATTGTGAGAAATTTCATTTTTATCAGTTTTAATCCAAAATTGCTGTCATTTTAAAGAAATATGTGGTCGAAAGGCAACTCTGGGAGGATCTGGCGAATTTTTATTGTGGCCTCATTTCATTTTTTTTTCATTGATATTTCATCTGTGTATCTGTATTTAATCTAAATTGTAAATGATTGCGTTCAAATTAAAATTTTAATATCCAAATAATGGAAGATAAAATGAAAACAAGAGACCCAAGAGGGCCTGTGGACGCTCTACTGGCTAACATGGCTCTTATAACATCAATGAAGCGAGTGACTGCCATTTACGTTTTTTTGAACGTTTCTCTAAAGAATCTGGTAAAGTTTGGTAAAGATCAGATGAAAAATGAAGGCCCTACCATATTAACGAGGCAAAATATAGCATTTTTAATAGAATAACTAAATCAAGAGCCATAACTCCTCTTTTTTTATAAAAACAACAACAAATCAAACAATTAAAAAAACAATTTAAAAAATTAAAATTATAAAAAAAAAGAGTCCGACATAAAATCTGGTAAAGTTTGATAAAGATCAGATGCAAAATGAAGGCCCTATCGTATGACGAGGCAAATTACAAATTATAGCATTTTTAACTAAATCAAGGGCATTAACTCCGCTGTTACTGGTCCGATATGGATGGTTTTCGAACTTGTCCGAGCTTTCAAAATATAGCATTTTTAATTAAATCAAGGGGGATAACTCCGCTGTAACTGGTCCGATATGGCTGGTTTTCGGACTTGTTCGAGCATTCAACGACATTAACAATCTGATAAAGTTTGGTAAAGATCGGATGAACAATGAAGCCCCTATCGTCTTAACGAGGCAAAATATAGCATTTTGAACTAAATCAAGGGCCATCAGTTTATTCTCTATCCATTAACATATCCTTCCAGAGTAAATAACAAATAACAAACCTGAAAAGAGGGATAAGAATGTTGACCAGGACGCCCCTCACTTCACCCAGGACAATCTCACTTTGCTGTTCACTAAGATTGTTGGTTGTACCTCAAACTGAAAATATAAATCTGACAATCACCTCAGTGATAAGCAGTCACCGTGCACAGTGATGTACGAAGTATTAAACTCGTCAACTTCTGCAGAGATATAAGTAGATTAGGTGATGTAAGTTAGTACATTTGTAACTGCGGTGATATAAGGTCAAATACAAGAGATCAATGACCTTGAAGCTCTATTGATAGGTGTTTGATCAGCATACCTGTGAAGTTCATGAAAATATGTCAAGGAGTTTCAGAGGAGTAGTTGGTACAAGTTTTTACTATATAACTCTATGTGATGGCCATGGCAGCCATGTTTAATGTTGAATCAAAATAATTTTCAACAAGGACCAACATCATGTCATGCTGATCATTTTAGAAAAAGTATCACATATAGTTTTCAAGAAGTAGTCGCTACAAATTTTGTTTTTTAAAAATCTATTTTTAGCCGTGGCAGCCATCTTGAATTTCAGGAAATTTCCTAGGATCATTTAGACATCAAGAGCAACATTCCTATGAAGTTTCAGAGGAGTAATCACTACAAGTTTTTACTATATAACTCTATGTAAACAAAGATGGCCGCTGCAGCCATGTTTAAAGTTGAATTAAACGATTTTCGACAAGAACCAACACCATGCCATGCTGATCATTTTAGAAAAAGTTTCATATCAATATCACTTATAGTTTTCAGAAAGAAGTCGCTACAATTTTTTTTTTATCTTTTTTAGCCATCTTGAATTTCCGGTCAGCCAAACAAAGATTGCCGCTGGCAGCCATGTTTAATGTTGAATCAAAATAATTTTCGACAAGGACCAACACCATGTCATGCTGATCATTTAAGAAGAAGTCCCATATCAATATCACTTATAGTTTTCAGGCAGTCGCTACATTTTTTTTTTAAATCTCTGTTTAGCTTTGATCCTTGACTAGAAGGTCATGTCGAGCCTATTATGAAGAAGTCCAGATTTCTTATTTGACCAACACCAATGTCAATCCCAAGGTTTTGTTCATTATACATACTGAATATTTAATATATGTCATTAACAACGGGGGATGCAAATCGTAGCGGAGACCGGGTGTGACCTATATTTTGTTGAAAGTAGGTCACAGCATCCCGAAACTGTGTATGTGATGTTGGATCCATAGAAGGGTGTTCCACGGAACACGTGTGTCGCCTGCATGCTTATTTCAGGAAGAACAATCTAACTATAAAGTTTGAAGACAGGGGGTAAAATCTTTCATGAATTACGGAACAATTTTTTTTACGTGTTGAAGTTTATAAATCTGTATTGGATAATTGATAAGGAAGAACTGCATAACGTTTCATGACCATAGGTCAATATTTTGCCAAATTATGAGCTAGCTTAGGCTGCAGGTTAAACTTTTATGAAAAGAAGCATCACTCTGCCAAAATGAAAGTCAGAGTTATTGGACACGTGTAATGACATTCCTTTGGTTAAGATTAAGATGTGTGTGAAGTTTCATGAATATAGGTCAAACACTTTTCAAGTTATGGTCAGTTACGAGCTTGGTTAGGTGCAAGTTAAAGTTTTATGAAAGGGGGCATAACTCTGCCAAAATGAAAGTCAGAGTTGTTGTACATGTGTAGAGGTATTCCTTGGGGTCAGACGAAAATGTCTGCGAAGTTTCATGAACATAGATCAAACACTTTTCAAGTTATGGCCAAGGTTATATTGCAGGTTAAAGTGACGGACGACGGACAAAGTGATCCCTAAGTGTCTGCCATGCTATGCAGGCGACACAATAATGGAAACTGAAGAAACTCATGCAAGTAACAAAGAAGATATTATGAATCAAATCGGACACACTAACAAACGGACATACACCGGGACAATATTGTGATCGTTGTCGAGATTCGTAAACGCCTTACGGGTTGGACAATAAAGTCCCTCAGGCTAAATAAAATTATACCTGAGTTTACTGTAACCCGACCGACCTCTGAAAACACCCCAACTCCTTTTTTTTTTATTGAAAAAAAAAATGTTCACGCGATCATGGTGCAATTTTGACAGCGTGTGAATTTTACAGTATAAAACAGTGTACAGGTATAAAACAGTCAAAATGCCATCTCCCAGTGCTGTTTTGGCTGTACAGTTTCAAAATGGAAGCGCTCAATGTTATGGTGTGCACTCTACATAAAGAATCGATTGTTGAACTGTTTGACAAGTACCACAAACAGGTCGGTAAATGCCCAGAGTTCCAGGCCACTTGTCTTACCGATATAAAATCGGACTCTTGTGCTCATTGTGCTGCTGTTGGAGCTGACCCTCTTCCAGAAAAGATTTAAAAGTGTTTTACCACTTTGAAATAATTGCAAGTGTTTGAGAAAAGAGCCAGTTGTTGCTAGGCCTTTTGGGAAACAATAAAACATACACAATTTTATATTGTTACCTATTGTAGTTTTTAAAATAAGACATTTTCCCATTCATCAAAGCTCATAGCCACCTTAAATGTAACTTTGCCAAAAAATAAAAAAATGACTACCTTCGTGTACCTACCCTATTTTTTTCAGCAATGTTACAGTAACCATATAATTTTATTTGGCCTCATGATAATTGCAAAATGTGTACCTTTTCAAAACTGACTTTCTGATGTGTAACTTTCACATCACAGCAACACTCCATATCATTTCCATGTTGACAATATTAACAAGGACAAAACCTGCAAGAAAAATAAAATAATTTGGTACTAATTTAATATGTAAACAGTAAACTAGTGCCCACTCTCGTCTATCAGACAAATTGGTACCTGCATACATGTAGTGTGTCTTACGACAGAATTTAAATGAACTGGGGTTCTACAGTGCACCAGCGCAAAAAGGTTATATGTCGCCAACAGGAATGAAATTCCATGCCCACTCTCGATTTACAGATAAAAATATGCAGAATGGGCCTAGAACCTTTTTACCTGCAGAGTTGCTGCAAATTCTGCTGTAAACACTCCATTTTTTGCTGAACGATCACTGATTCTGCCACCACTCAAGTAACACCTGAAACAATACAGGGATCATGATGAAGACCTTTAATGAAGATGTCAAAATGAACAAGCCTTTGTGGGGTGGATCTAACCCCTGTCTGGATAAGCAGTGTCAAGCTGCCAGTGGGATTTGAACCCGTTCCGATAATATTTTAGGTGAGAAGATAATCTACAATAACCTCAGTAACCTGTCTCACCTGAAGTGCACAAGAACAAGATATCTAACCTTGTCAAAAGAGCCATGTTTTTTTTCACATTATCTAATGTGACTAACTAAAATGTCATATACAAATCTGACACACATACCGTATTTATCCTGATTTCCACCCCCAAGGTCATTTTAACAAGGCTGTTTTCATAACCATTTCAGACTATATATATATTTAGTTAACTGTTCAAAATTTGCAAAGAACATAAATGGGTGCAGCCATCTTGGAACGATGATGTCATCACGCCTTTTTACCATATATATGGCATATTGACAAAATACATTTTAACGCAAAGAAAATCATTGCAAATTAATTAAAAATAAATATACCGATGTAAAATGTATAAATTGTATATATACTTATTTTTCACTGCAATAATTTCCTTTGCTTTAAAAGACATTTTGTCAATATGCCATATGTGATCAAAAAGACGTGATGACATCATCGTTCCAAGATGGCCACCTCCATTTATGTTCCTTTGCAATTTTTCAATATGTCATATCTCCTTTATTTTTCATGGCATTTTAATAATTCTTTCATTTGTTTTCAAGTTTTTCAGAGCCCTTTAAAATAAACCTGAAAATAGTGCATCAACCCCTTAACTGTAAACAGATCATAGTGAGTTATACTGGGGCAGCCTCTTCAGCAGGAGATGCAGGTTGAAGTTTCCTGGCAGACATTCCTCCACAGCACCAGGAGGCAAACCCGCACGGGTCAGAAGTCAATGCCTTATCAAATGAGCTTAACCGAGACCATTAAGTTCTGTGCAAGCACTACATTAGGATTTACTGGGAGTTCTGATAAAACAGACAGACGTGAAATAAATTTCAAGGAAATCTGTCATGTAAAAAGCTGTGTTTTGTCATGAATGAATAACTGTTTTCTCAAGTTCGACTAGAACTATCACTGTAGGTGATGAATACCACCGCTTAAATCTGAAGTCAAACAAAGGGCCACAACTCTGTAATAAATCAGGCAATCAAGAATGGGTGATGTAGAGGGACATAAGGTCATCAGTTGTTATGTGTATTCAGGCCCGTAGCCAGCACTGAAATTTAACCGCGGCAAATCCCTTCCAACCAGGGTCTGAGGACATGTATCACTTCACAATTTGGTACCATCCCAAAATTCTACTGAGACAACTGCCTTGGTGCGCCTCAGCATAGCTACGGGCCAGTTATTTTACTATATGAAGTTGGGGAAAAACCCATTCAAAACTGTTTGAGGAATGCATGTAATAAAAATGTTTTAAGCGACAGGACAAAAATATTTTGACGCAACGCGACATTACAGACAACATGGTTCATATATAGTCCCCACTTCACTTTGTGAAAGCGGGGGTATAGTAATATGTTACTTTGTAAACTGTTACAGTTCATTGGAAAGCAGAATTATGCCATACGAAATATAGAATACAACATAGATTAAATAACAAAACCCCTATTGTTCTCTATTCATGAGCATTGATTGACGTACAATGAAAACTTATATATCTCAAATTATGTAATCTCTAGTATTTGATAATAATTACCCTCGTTACGTCTGGTAGAATGACAAAAGCTTATCTTCGGACCCTGGTCCTGTGCTCCCCGTAACTCAGTAGTCTGTTAAACAGAAAATATATGTTACATAACATGTATGTCCGAGTGGTAATTCATTACTAATTAATTAATATATACAGGATATATACACATTACATATAATTCTAACACACCCGCACTTATAGCTTAAATTATCTCGTTATATTTAAGAAATAGAACATCGTTTGCTGTGAATTATCGTTTAATATATCACGGTTCTGAGTTCAATTGTAAACAATTATTGTTTTCAACTGAACGACAAACCGTGATATATTATAGATAATTCACCGTAAACAATGTCCCATTTCTATTCTAATACCCCTAAAATGTGAAAATAACGCACACATCTGAAATGTTTTGCATTGCTTTGCTTGCTCTCCTACCGTTGCATACGTTACAATGTGGAATGCGCAATGCTTATTCTCCTAACGTTGCAAAAATTACAGTGATATATCGTTCAATATAACGAGATATTTTAAACTAGGCTATATAGTGCGGGTGTATTAGAATTAACGATATATCACCGTAACTTTTGTTTAGGAGAGTAAGCAAGGCAATGCGAAAGATTTCAGTTGTGTGCGCTATTTTCAAATTTTAGGGGTATTAGAATAGAAATAGAACATTGTTTACGGTGAATTATCGTGTAATATATCACGGTTTGTCATTCAATTGTAAACAATAATTTCACTCTCCATTAGGGCTTGTGAAATTATTGTTTACAATTAATTCCAAACGTGATACATTGCACAATAATTCACTTGAAACGATGTTCTATTTCTTAATTAAATATTTATAAATTTTGATTAATGCCAACCATAAATCTCAATTAATGTCATGTGCATGTACACCGGTTGGCACCAACAGGAATGAACATTCCAAGCCCACTCTCCAATCTAGATAAAAATATGGAGAATGGGTATAGAACCGTCTCAGAACAGCAGAGCTGCTTCACATTCTATTGTAAACACTCCATTTTTAGCTGGTGGAGCGACGATCAGTTTTCTGCCACCACTCGAGTAGCACCTGGAACAATACAGGATCATGATGAAGACCTGTAAGGCCGACCTTAACAAATTGTTGGTTTGCTGTTTTCCTACCTACCCACCAAAAAGGGCCCTACCCAAAACTATTTATAGCAGTTCAAATAAAAAAAAAATACTGTTTTTAGTATATATTTCTTTAATTTCTTACGTTTTTTACCATCTTCGGCAAAAAAAAAATTCACCTACCTACCTACCCACTTATAAAATCCTGGGTCGGGAAACAGCAAACAAATATATTTTTAAGGATGGCCTAATGTTTAATGATTGAACATGGCAAACAAAAGGCCCAAGACGGCCTGTATACTAAGGATTGTGTGTCAGATATGGCAATATCAAACTAGTTTTATATAAACTATCTTCAATTACCAAGATATAGGGGAGGGATGTATATGGCTCAAGATTGGCTGACTTTAAAACAAATCAAACTTTCATTAATATAATTTAATAAACACTCAAACCAACTTTCACATGTGACCAAGGACTCAAATTTACCACAGGGTCACCATTTGAACAAACATGGTGGGTACCATAAGCTGAGTATAAATACAAAATATTAAACTGTTGGCTCTTGTAATTTCAGAGAAGATTTTTTAAGTATGTCCCTATATGTCTATATAAAACATGTGACTCCGGGGATAGGGCCAAATTTGACCATATGAATTGAATTGGGGTTTTACGGCGCACCAACACATGAAAAGGTTATATGGCGCCTAAAAGGTATGAACATGCCAGGCTCATCTTCCATGTACATCGAGATAAAATATGGAAAATGGGCCTAGAACCTTCTCACCCTGAACTGCAGAGTTGCTGCAAATTCTATCGTAGAAACTCCATTTACGCTGGAGCCACGTTATTGTTTTTCTGCCACTGCTCTTTTGATGCGAGCGAGATAGCACCTGAAACAATGCAGGGATCATGATGAAGACCTTTAATGAACATGAACAAAAAATGATAAAATGAACATGAATTTGGAGGGATTCTAGCCCTCTGCCTACCCCTCCAAAAGGATCTGCAGTGGCCGTATTCTTTGCCCCGTGACCAAACGGGGCCCCCGGCAACCACACGGGGCTTGACCATATGAACAAACTTGGTAGATGACCATAAGCTGATGGTAAATACCTCTTACTCTTGTAGTTTCAGAGAAGAAGATTTAAATCATGTGACCCCTAGGGAGGGGCCAAATTTGACCCCAGGGTCAACATTCAAACAACTTGATAGAGGACCATAAGCTGAGTGTAAAAAAAATTAAACCTTCAACTCTTGTACAAGTTTTCAGAGAAGGTTTTAAGTTTTTCCTATATATAAGTCTATATGAAACTGTGACCCCTGGGGCAGGCCAAATTAAACCCCAGGGTCACCATTTGAACAACTTGTTTAGAGGAACCCCAGCAGGGTCATACCAAAGACTTAATAAAATGGCACAGGTCTGTAAGTTAATAGAGCACCCCTGCTTCACGTTAAGCATATATAAAGGGTACTGCTAAGACTGGACATCCTGGTGACAATGTAAAGTTGGGTGTGGTATCATGTGCAAGGCCTTAGGCATGCACTGGCAGTGTGGTATCATGTGTAGGCATGGACTGGCAGTCTTCACGCAAAACAATTTGAGCTACTAGACATGCAAAATTTTACTAGCTCGACCGAACACATTTCTACTGACCCGAATTTTTTTAAGTGTAATTTGAGTGTTAATTTTAGACAAATATGTATACTGTCACAAGTTACATTCTCTATTGACTAATATCACAAATAATTAAATAAAATAAAGAACTTGATTGTTTTGACACTTTATTCGCAGTCATTGGGTTTGAAAATTACTAGTTCTGTTTATTTCTTTTTTTTTTCACTCACTAACATCTGCATTACCTTTTTTCTGCCGGGTTTTGTTCCTTAGAAATAACGAAGAAAGCTCATAAACAGTAGGTTACAAATTATAGACTGGAAATGATCTTCAGTTCATTACATTGATTCATACTAAATATTGCTCCTTTTTTGAAAACAACTAATAAAACTGAAAACCAGTCTGTTTTGAAACTGAGAGTTGGTTCCGGCAATGTATAAACAAAATAAATCGACATTTAAATTTTGTTCCGATTCATTTTGGCATTAAAATTTTCGTCTAAAATAGGGCATGTCACCTTGCAAAATGTACATGTCCGACTTGATTTTTGATGACCGGGGGCTTCAGGCTACCAGCTAATTTCGAAAACTGGACTGGTATTTCAGTGTGGCAACACTATAAAGTTGAAGAGCTCACTGCCGAAGTAAACACTGTCAAGATATAACTGAAAGATTGTTCAAAGCGGGGAGTCTACTACTGAAAACAAAGCAATATATATCATCCTGTTTATACTTGTTTATACCATCTATACCATCTTGTTTTTATTCTTACTTTTAAAAATCACTTTGTCTTCTTCATTCTTTTAACATTATAACACTATCATACTTTTATCTCACTCTCACTTGATTTTAAAACTATTTTATCTTTCTTTTTTAACTATTCACACTGCACAGACGCGCACCTGCACATAATCCCCGTGAAGGGGTGCTGCAGTATCACTAGATAGATAGATAGTTTGCTCTTCAACTTCCCTATCCGATCATGATATCTATAACAAGACAAAATGCAAAACTAAACTCCCAAAACCATAATTGAATACATATAACTTAACAAGTTCTTATCTTTGCGCATTTCTTGTTTAAACTTTAGTGTATCATGTAAAGCCATGAAATACATTAATATACAGTTAAAGTTCAATTTAAAGTTCAATCTTAACATCAACAAACCTTGAAATGTCTACTTCGCCATTAAGCTACATTACAATTGGATCATTATCATTCAAGATCAACACGTTTGACCTACTTTAGAGTGTATACGGTAAACTCGACAACAAGACGACCTTCACCGTGAACTCTTGACCGACTTGCGACGCCGATTGCGTAGCCATCTTTGATCGCAAATTTTGGCCATTGTACCGCCGATAATAACCCTTTAAAATGTCAGTGTTCGAGTTTTTTATCATACAATTAAACATATATATATTTGAAAAGTTGTAAAATATAACCTATTTGAAGAAATCAAAGATAAAATTAACAAAAATCGAAAGGGCAAGGTCACTATGCCGAGTGATCGATGACTGCCTGTTTCGCATCGCGATATGCCCGTTTATACTCAATTTTCACAATGTTTAAACATTTAAACACAAACCAGTGTAAAGTGTATACAAACCTTGATGTAAATCGTATCTTCTATCATTTAAAACAACTGAACTTTCCCTCCATACATATTGTTCGCAAACAAACGAGACATGTACAATTTCATTCACAATTGCATAACCGCAATATCTCGGATTATATTGTTTTCCTGCTCTGTTTCGATATTATATAAACAGGAAACCAGCTGTTAACATCGCTGATACTTTCGGTCCTACTACACTTCGAACTATATAAAAAAAATAGCACACAATCAGGGACTTCCAATATACAACAGCTCTAGACGTAATTGCTAGGCGCCGATACAGGGGAAGGGGTGACCCTAATTATTTGAGAGATTATGTTTTGGTTCTTCCACAGTAGTGTTGACGCCACACAAATATACTTATATATGGGGCTGTTCGCCACCACCCCCCACTCTTTTGGTACGCAGGGCAACTTTAGAGAGTATTTAGTACCCACGGCCCGGGTACCAGTACCCGCAAATTACATTAGGAACCGACCATTTTGATTTCAGGGGTTGCGGGGTGGGGCCCTGGGATTTTCCTTTCAGCCAGAATATATTTTTTTCATTTCTTTAAAGCCGGGATTTTTATTTCGCCAAGTGCACTTGCCGGATTATTTTTTTTCGTCAACTTGAAAGCCAGATTTTTTTTTTTAAGTTTTAAGTTTTAAGTTTTACTGTTCTTAGAATAAGAAGAGCTGTTGTAGATCTACTCAACGTCTGCATCGACGTTGGTTTTCAGTTGTAGTAACTAAAAAAAAGTCCAATTATTTCAGCAACCACTGGACAGTGAAACTTGAAATATGTCATCAGTACCACCAATGACAATGGTAGACACATGTTCCATATAACTCTGTATAAGCATGACCATTTTCTTACTTTGAATTTCTGGTTTAAATGTTCTTTTTTGACAAGTCCATATATTTTAACAACTGAAAGTCGTACATCAACAAAACTTCAGTAAAGCTTGGAATAACACGGGCGCTAGTAGACATGTTCATATTAAACTCTGTATTGCATTTAAGCACAGTTATGTTCCTTCATTCTGCTTAAAGTTTTTAGGCAAGTCATTGTATGTTAATAGGTGATTGTTACTTATTAATACAACTTCAGTAAAGCATGGATGCTAGTAGACACATGTTCCATAACTCTGTATTGCATTTTAGCCAAATTATGGCCATTTTTCTGGATACATATTTTCTGTATTGTATTTTAGAAAAGTTGTAGCACCTTTTCGACTTAGAATTTCTTTTTTTCTTTTATTTTCTGGCAATCCATTTATTACCCACTTATTAATAGAAATATATCTCTGTCAAAGGAGGTTGACAAGTGTCATTCAGAGTCAGCAAGGACACTTACAGACACATGTTTCATAACTTTTTATTTAATTTTAGCCGGATGACGTTTTTTTTTCAACTTAGAATTTCAGTTAAAGTTTTTTAAGCAGCTTCATATATTTCAATGAAACTCACTGCATACATCCAATGACAATGGCAAGCCTGTAAATATCATTAGCCCCATAAACGCCCAAACCTCCCCCACTCCTACACCACCATCACCACAGATAAATAGACAAATATTTGTTATATTCTTTTGGTTTCTCTTCAGTTACCATATATGCATCCTGTTCTCTTCCCCTACCCTCCCTCATATTCATTCGGTGTATTGAAGGTCTTTCTTCGATATTTGGTTTATGTTTTCTGACCAATAGTGTTGTTCCGATTAATCGATTTGATCCATCATCAATCAGTTATGCTTTTGATCTGATTATTCGATTAAAAAATTTCATGATCGACTTTACTCGGTTGTTAAAAAGTATGGCTTATTTCATTCTCTTGTACTAAAGTAAACAATAAAAAAAAAAGAGTTATAATTGTGCAACAAGTAATCACATATTTATAGCGGTTATCACAACTTATTTTTTAAAATATATATGTTTGTCAGTTTTATTCTGTTCCTTTATTACCAGAACATACTTAAATTTGTGATTCTTTACTTCATTTTAGTGTGAGAAAGGCTTACACTTGTCTTTAATAGCAGCCATGTTAAATCGATTAATGATCGATCATTGGTCGGTTAAATATTCAGATAATCGATCATGAATTTTCAGCCGATTCCCAACACTACTGACCAACACCTCCGCGTACCCCCTACACCCTCACATCACCACCATCTAACCTCCACAATTAAGACTTGACCTTGTGAATGAACTGGCACCATGGTTGGTGAGACAGAAGTGTCAGTGGCCTTGTTTAAAATTTACTTTGAATATTGGAGCATGCTGTCCTTTTAACAACTCTTGTTTAATATGGATCTTTCCATATGTGGTGGATGGAACGCCATGTGCTAGTTTTAATCTTTAGTTATGCTTGTCCTTGTCTGCTTTCTATGTGAGCCCCTTTTGCTCTTCTAAATTACTACCATGACCACTAAATACCCCATTCATTACTACCATGACCACTAAATACCCCATGTATTACTACCATGAGCTATGCATACTACATTTATTATTACCATGACCACTGATATCATATTTAATATTTATTAATAATGAATGTCAAACACCCAATGTTAAATACTGTTATTTTCCCATTTTTGTAATATCTCATATCGCTTGTAATGTCTCCATGGAGTGAGTCACTGACTGATAGTATTTTTGTTATGTCACCCCAGTATAATTTGTACTGTCTTATGATTGTGAAGTCAAAGCAATGTCCTATGCTGAACATACAATGTATGTTTATACATACGCAAATAAAAATCAGTGAACATTTACTAAAATGGCGAACACAGTTTGTACAACCTTATGAAGATGATTTGAAAATTTTACGCATGAGTTCACAGCTGAAGATTTCGAAAGAACACAAAAGAACCATCTGCAGAAATTTATTTTCTAGCAAGATGCTGAGAATAGTGATTTGGAACCGACAACTTAGTAACAATGTTTTCTCCTGTTTTATTCCAAAGGAATACTAAGCAGGACCAAATTTCTTTTTCAAACATATTTTTCAGTATTATAAAACAAATAACCTTAGAAGGTTTACGCACTGTTGAAATCCACAAAAATCGTAAGACATCGTATTTAGATTTCATGATGGACTCCAAAACAGCAAAACGGTGAAATACAACCATTAATACAGTTTTAAATGTCCTTTTATATCACATCTTCATAAAATTAGACGAATAAATAGGAGATTGGTTAATTTTTATGAAGAAATTCATGTGAAATATTATTCAGTACTCGGGTCTACAATGAAGGAGTATTGAGTACTCAGTTCTAAATTAGAGAGTATATTCAGTTTTCTGGGGAGTGGGGGATCATCTTGATCATGGTGCTACTTGTTGCATTTGAAAGTTGCTTAACTTTAAAATAGCGACTATAATAGTCGACTACTATGTAGTCTTTCCCATCCCAAGTAAACAAATCAGTTGCTACTGTTTGTCGGGGGTATTCTGGTATATCATGTGGTAGGAGTGTTTGCCATGGTGTATTCTGTATATCATGTGGTAGGAGTGTTTGCCAGGGGTATTCTGGTATATCATGTGGTAGGAGTGTTTGCCAGGGGTATTCTGGTATATCATGTGGTATGAGTGTTTGCCAGGGGTATTCTGGTATATCATGTGGTAGGAGTGTTTGCCAGGGGTATTCTGGTATATCATGTGGTAGGAGTGTTTGCCAGGGGTATTCTGGTATATCATGTGGTAGGAGTGTTTGCCAGGGGTATTCTGGTATATCATGTCTACTGTTTGCCAGGGGTATTCTGGTATATCATGTCTACTGTTTGCCAGGGGTATTCTGGTATATCATGTGGTAGGAGTGTTTGCCAGGGGTATTCTGGTATATCATGTGGTATGAGTGGTTCTTAGGAATTTGAATTCCTTCACTCCAAACAGATAGGACATGTTAAAACCATATCGGTTATTTCTTATAACATTCTGGGCCAAAACATCAAATCACGGGCTCTTTTGAGACACTTTTCAGTTCCCATGTGTTCAGAATGTACAGTTTTTAACATGATTGACCTGAAAATCTGGGGTATAACAATTGTCTCACCCTTCAGTATCAAACCGTCAGCATATGACAGTTCATCACGGTAATTCCAAAATGCTGCTAATGGTGAAGGGGCATTTATATTTTAGTGTCAGGCCACCCTTGCTGTATAACCTCTTTAAGTAAGCGCATGTGCGGATCTTGATCTGTTTTGACTTGTCAAGTCAGTAATAGGAAGGTTTGACAGTACTGTGTGTACTTCTTTGTCCATGCCTTCTGAGAGGCCAGGGTATGTGTCCGGTACTAACTTCCTTGACGGTGTGTCAGCCACGGGAATCTTTTTACCGCTGATATGTTGTACATCGACACTGTAGCGTTGTATCTGTAGCAGCATGCGTTGTAATCAATGGAGTGCCTGGTAAAGCGACTTTTTCATGATCGATTCAAGTGGCTTGTGGTCACTTTCAACGTATACCACTGTTTGACCATATACATAATTATAATGGAATCGTTTGCATCCAAACAGTATGGCAAACATTTCCTTTTCAATCTGTGCATAATTTATTTCAGTCTTTGTAAAGGACTTCGAAGCAAATGCGATAGGTCTGACTTCTTGTAAGAGTGTGGTTCCTGAAACAAACTTTGAGGCATCAGCTTGCAAAGTCAATGGCTTATTGCTAACACAGATGTGTCAGTGACTATTTCCTTAACCCTTGAAATGCTTCGGCTTGGGGCTTATCCCGTGAAAATGATTTTTTTTTGCTTATAACTGGCGCATGGGGCAAGTAACCTCTGCTAGGTTTGGGGCACATTTCGACAGATATTGCACCATGCCAAGAATCGTTTCGAGCTCTGATCGGTTTTGAGGAGGGTCCATGTCTACAATTGCAAATGAAAGTATCTGGTTTGAGTCATTGAGACGTCTATATATGTCCAAACTACTGTACTTCAGTCACACCTACTTCAAGCTTATTTGCATTTAACCCGATGCCCCTTTCTCGGGATCGGTTCAGTACATGTAGATTTTTGTCATGTTCTTTTCTCGTTTTCCCTTTAACAAGGATGTCGTCAGCTATGGTGACAATACCGTCTAACCCCTCGTAAGTTTCATCGATTTTCCTTACAAACTCGTCTTGGCTCGAACTAAGCCCAAACGGTAGTCTCAAGTAACGATATCGACCAAACGGGATATGGAACAGTTTTATTGCCCAGTAACCTGCTGTAGCGTCGGCTTTCGTGAAAAACTTAGCATCTGAGAGTTGTGGCAATATATCTTCAAAGGTTCTCATAGGACAATGTGGCCTAGAGATAGCATTGTTGAGGTCTTTGGGGTCTAGACATATTCTGAGCTCCCCGGACTTTGATTTCTCAACAACTACCATTGAATTAACCCAGTCAGTAGGTTCGGTGACCTTCTCAATAACATCAATAAATTCCATACGATCCAACTCTTTTTTGAGTTTGTCATGTAATGCCACTGGGACACGTCTTGATGGGTGTAATATAGGGGTTGCTTTTGGGTTAATGTGAATTTTACACTCCCCAGCGAACAAATGTATGCCTTGAAATAGGTCATCGTATTCCAAGTACGGTCGCCTTGTCAAGAACGGTCTTGGGTATTGTGTCTGTGTCTAAATGGTATACAAGCTTTAGCAAGCTGAAGTCCATGCTTGACTTCAACCCTTAAATGGCTGGTGAACGAGTCTCTACAATATAGAAGTCTAATGTTTGTGCTTGCATGGAAGTTTACAGTAACCGATTGTCTCCAATGGACCTTCATTATAGTCTGACAGTTTTTGGGGCAGTTTCTCAATGGGGTGATACAGCTTAAGTTTATTAAACACGTGTTTAGGTATAATTTTGACTCGACTACCTGTATCAATCTTAAACTCATTTGGGAAGGAAGCGTGGCCTACCTTTACCTCAGTGAAAGCCTGGTCGTTCCGAACATTTGAGTGCACACTATCCACAAAATATCTTTCCTCTTTCTTATCACTTTGAAAATCATAACTAAGTTCATGAACTGTTCCTGACCGGCACATTTTAGAAAAATGGTTGAATTTATGGCACTTGTCAAAACGTTTTGCTTTTGCTGGGCATTTATCACTTTTGAAATGCTTGTATCCACAGTTCCCATAAATCCCGTTGCTCCTTTTCGGTTGCGGTTGCAAATTATGATGTCCTCTGTTGGCGTCTCTTGTTTGGTAATTCCGTCGAGCATCTTGTTGACCACCATTGAACCCTTCTGCTCTCCCGGTAGGTTGACTTCTAACCTTTGTTTCGTTTGATCGGACTGTGTTGACCGTATTTGTCCGACTGTCTTCGTTTTGAGATGCTGACATGGATCTTAGTTGTTCTTGAGGGTACTCAAAATGTTGAGCAATTTGGACGGTTGTGTCCAGTGTCAATGTTTCACCTTGATTTATCAGCTTCTCTCTTATTTTATCTTATGACGTGCCGAAAACGATGCGGTCACGTACCATTTCCTCCGAGTCCGTAAAATTACAGTCTTTCGCTGTTAACCTTAGATTTGTTACACATTGCTCCTTGAGTAATGTTGTTTATACTGGGTTTAGTTTAGGTTGTACATATGTCTTGTACTTCTCGTAAAATGTGTTCAACTTTTTGGCATCTTCCGCTGAAATATCTGTCCGAGTTTGATGGACGTTACGCCCTTTTTCCCCGACCCAGAGAAGAAGGTAAGACACTTTTTCTTCTTTCGACTTCGCTTTCAGCGGTACAGAGAATACAAGCTCGCTGTGAGGTTTACATTTGTCCCATGCTTGGGGAAGATTTGTTCTCTCACAGTCCATCTTTGGACACGAAACACCAAACAGATCCATTTTGAATGTATCATTTCAACAATTAAAGTCCAAAATTGTGTCCAATATTCCAAATTAATGTTTTACTTCTGACACCATGTTGTACATGGGCTATAAGAACGACATTGACTATGTGCTCTAACTAATATTTAATACATGTTAATCCAAGCTATGGCAGATACAGACTGCCTCTGCAGTAACTAGACAAAACATATATACAGATAATGGGAATGCTTAACACATGTGTGCTGTAGAGAGTATATCAAATATCATAACACACCACTCCATCTTTCAGCTCGCCTCCAGTCCCTTTAAGGTAGATATTCACCGAGATACCGCACTGTGACACTAAAAACACACACAAAAAGAAGAAGAAAAATCAGCCAGTGATAGGCATTTGAAATCTAAGATATGTAACACGTATCATTGGGTATCGCTGTCATTACTGTGTAATGTTTGATATAGTTATGAACAAAGAGAAAGTAACAGCTTTGCCGGTCTCCATTTTAGTTGATGTAACTCCGTGGCCGAGATGGTAAAGACGCTGCGTTTGAAATATGTTCGCCTCTCACCGCTGCGGGCTCGAATCCCATCTGGAGCTCGACTTGTAAGTAAGAAAGTTTCGATTATTACGGATGGCGGAAGGTATACAGTACTCGTCATACCCGCGGAAGGTATAAAATACTGGTTCTGCCCAAAAATGGTCTACCTCCACCACGAAAAACCCGACCGATCTTAGTTCTTTAACAGATGAAAGAATGCTTGGTGTCATCTAAGTACAAATATGGGATTCAGTTATATATGCAATGTGCATTTTATTAAATGAAACCGCAAAATTCCTTCGTTTTAAATATTGTTTATGAAAATGTTGTATCTGAAAAACTTTCCGATTCGATGGTTTTCGTTGCAAAATCATAACTATTAGGTTATTTGTGGTTTGTATTGCTATCAGTTGCAAATATAAATCAATAAAAATGCGCTTCGATCACAAAACAAGAAATGATTAGAGTCTTAACGCATCTTAAAAATTAATCTTAATGAGATACAACAACATCTAGCTGAGCCGACGAGTTTTCTAGAATAAACTGTTTCTTGAATAATTCAATCAGACGGATCATGAGACATAGTTAAGTACACAGCATGGTTGTGTTCGTATTTGGATTGGTCATGGGACCTAGTTTAGTGCACAGGAAGTTTGTGTTCGTATTTTGATTCGTCATGAGACCTAGTTAAGTCCACATGAAGGTTGTGTTTTCATTTGGATTGGTCATGAGACCTAGTTAAGTCCACAGGAAGGTTGTGTTCGTATTTGGATTGGCCACGAGACCTAGTTAAGTCCACAAGAAGGTTGTGTTCGTATTTGGATTGGTCATGAGACCTAGTTAAGTCCACAGGAAGGTTGTGTTCATATTAGGATTGGTCATGAGACCTAGTTTAGTGCACAGAAAGGTTGTTTTCCTATTTGGATTGGTCATGAGACCTAATTAAGTCCACAGGAAGGTTGTGGTCGTATTTGAATTGGTCATGAGACCTAGAAAAGTTCACAGGAAATTTGTGTTCGTATTTGGATTGGTCATGAAACCTAATTAAGTCCACAGAAATGATGTGTTCGTATTTGGATTGATCATGAGACCTAGATTAGTCCACAGGAAGGTTGTTTTCCTATTTTGGTTGGTAATGAGACCTCGCTTAGTGCACAGAAAGGTTGTGTTCATTCTTGGAATGACCATGAGATCTAGTTTAGTGCACATGAATGTTGTCTTCATATTTGGATTGGTCATGCGACCTAGTTTATTACACAGGAATGTTGTGTTAATACTTGGAATGACCATGATATCTAGTTTAGTGCCCATGAATGTTTTCTTCGTATTTGGATTGGTCATGTGACCTAGTTTAGTACACAGGAATGTTGTGTTCGTATTTGAATTGACCATGATAGCTAATTTAATGCACAGGAATGCTACGTTCGTATTTGGATTGGTCATGAGACCTATTTTAATGCGCAGAAAGGTTGTGCTCGCATTTGGCTGACCACGAGACATAGTTTAGAGCACATGAAGGTTGTGTTCATAACTGGAATGACCATGAGATCTAGTTTAGTGCACATGAATGTTGTGTTCGTATTTGGATTGGTCATGCGACCGAATTTAGTGAACAAGAATGCTACGTTCGTATTTGGATTGGTCATGAGACCTATTTTAGTGCACAGCAAGGTTGTTTTCGTATTTGGATTGGCCATGAGACCTAGTTAAGTCCACAGGAAGGTTGTTTTCCTTTTTCGATTGATCATAATACCTAGTTAAGTACACAGGAAGGTTGTGTTCGTATTTGGATTGGTAATGAGACCTCGTTTAGTGCACAGGAAGGTTGTGGTCGTATTTGGTTTGGTCATGAGACATAATTTAGTGCACCGAAAGGATTTGCTCGTATTTGAATTTGTCGTTACACATAGTTTAGTGCACAGGAAGGTTGTGCGCATATTTGGATTGTCATTAGACCTAGGTTTGTGCACAGCAATGTTGTGCTAATATTTGGACTGGTCATGATAGCTAATTTAATGCACAGGAATGCTGCGTTCGTATTTGGATTGGTCATGAGACCTAGTTTAGTGCACAGAAAGGTTGTGCTCGCATTTGGCTGACCATGAGACATAGTTTAGAGCACATGAAGGTTGTGTTCATACTTGGAATGACCATGAGATCTAGTTTAGTGCACATGAATGTTGTGCTCGTATTTGGATTGATCATTAGACTCTAGTTTAGTACACAGAAAGGTTGTGCTCGTATTTGGATTGGCCATGAGATCTAGTTAAATCCAAAGGAAGGTTGTTTTCATATTTCGATTGATCATAATAGCTAGTTAAGTACACAGGAAGGTTGTGTTCGTATTTGGATTGGTAATGAGACTTCGTTTAGTGCACAGAAAGGTTGTGGTCGTATTTGGTCTGGTCATGAGACATAGTTTAGTGCACAGAAAGGATGTGCTCGTATTTGAATTTGCCGTTACACATAGTTTAGTGCACAGGAAGGTTGTGCGCATATTTGGATTGTCATAAGACCTAGTTTAGTGCACACGAATATTGTGCTCACATTTGGCTGACCATGAGACCTAGTTTAGAGCACTTGAAGGTTGTGTTCGTACTTGGAATGACCATGAGATCTAGTTTAGTGCACATGAATGTTGTGTTCGTATTTGGATTGGTCATGCGACCTAGTTTTGTGCACAGGAATATTGTGTTAATACCTGGATCAACCATGATACCTAGTTCAGTGCACAGGAATGTTGTGTTCGTATTTGGATTGACCATGACATCTAGTTTAGTGAACAGGAATGTTATGTTCGTATTTGTATTCACCATGGTCTCTAGTTTAATGCACAGGAACGTTGTGCTAATATTTAGACTGGTCATGAGACCAAGTTTAGTGCACAGGAATGCTACATTCGTATTTGGATTGGTCATGATACCTAGTTTAGAGCACAGGAAGTTTGTGCTCGTATTTGGATTGGCTTTGAGACCTAATAAAGTGAACATTATTTGTGCTCATATTTGGATTTGTCATGAGAGATAGTTTAGTATACAAGCATGGTGTGTTTGTATTTGGATTGACCATGAGACCTAGTTTAGTGCACATGAAGTTTGTGTTCGTTGTTGGAATGACCACGAGATCTAGTTTAGTCACAGGTATGTTGTGTTCGTATTTGGATTGGTCATGAAACTTAGTTCAGAGCAGAGGAAGGATATACTCGTATATGGACTGGTCATGATACATAGTTTAGTGCACAGAAAGGTTGTGCTCGTATTTGGATTTGCCGTTACACATAGTTTAGTGCACAGGAAGGTTGTGCGCATATTTGGATTGTCATAATACCTAGTTTAGTGCACACGAATATTGTGCTCACATTTGGCTGACCATGAGACCCAGTTTAGAGCACTTGAAGGTTGTGTTCGTACTTGGAATGACCATGAGATCTAGTTTAGTGCACATGAATGTTGTGTTCGTATTTGGATTGGTCATGCGACCTAGTTTAGTGCACAGGAATATTGTGTTAATACCTGGATCAACCATGATACCTAGTTCAGTGCACAGGAATGTTGTGTTCGTATTTGGATTGACCATGACATCTAGTTTAGTGAACAGGAATGTTATGTTCGTATTTGTATTCACCATGGTCTCTATTTTAATGCACAGGAATGTTGTGCTAATATTTAGACTGGTCATGAGACCTAGTTTAGTGCACAGGAATGCAACATTCGTATTTGGATTGGTCATGATACCTATTTTAGTGCACAGGAAGGTTGTGCCCTTATTTGGATTGGTCATGAGACCTAGTTTAGTGCACATGAAGTTTGTGTTCGTACTTGGAATGACCATGAGATCTAGTTTAGTCACCGGTATGTTGTATTCGTATTTAGATGGATCATGAAACCTAGTTTAGTGCAGAGGAAGGATGTACTCGTATATGGATTGATCATGAGACACAGTTTCGTGCACATAAAGGTTGTGCTCGTATTTGGATTGTTCATGTGACTTAGTTTAGTGCACAGGAATGCTACGTTCCTATTTGGATTGGTCATGAGACCTAGTTTAGTGCACAGGGAGATTGCGCTTGTATTTGGATTGGTAAGGAGACCTAGTTTAGTGCACAGAAAGGTTGTGCTCCTTCTTGGATTGACCATGAGACCTAGTTTAGTGAACATTATTTGTGCTCGTATTTGGATTTGTCGTGAGAGATAGTTTAGTATACAAGCATGTAGTGTTCGTATTTGGATTGACCATGGGACCTAGTTTAGTGCACAGAAAGGTTGTGCTCCTTCTTGGATTGGCCATGAGACCTAGTTTAGTGAACATTATTTGTGCTCGCATTTGGATTTGTCGTGAGAGATAGTTTAGTATACAAGCATGTTGTGTTCGTATTTGGATTGACCATGGGACCTATTTTATTGCACAGAAAGGTTGTGCTCCTTCTTGGATTGGCCATGAGACCTAGTTTAGTGAACATTATTTGTGCTCGTATTTGGATTTGTCGTGAGAGATAGTTTAGTATACAAGCATGTTGTGTTCGTATTTGGATTGACCATGGGACCTAATTTAGTGCACAGGAATGCTACGTTCGTGTTTGGATTGGTCATGATACCTAGTTTAGAGCACAGGAAGTTTGTGCTCGTATTTGGATTGGCTTTGAGACCTAATATAGTGAACATTATTTGTGCTCGTATTTGGATTTGTCATGAGAGATAGTTTAGTATACAAGCATGGTGCGTTCGTATTTGGATTGACCATGAGACCTAGTTTAGTGCACATGAAGTTTGTGTTCGTTGTTGGAATGACCACGAGATCTAGTTTAGTAACAGGTATGTTGTGTTCGTATTTGGATTGGTCATGAAACTTAGTTCAGAGCAGAGGAAGGATATACTCGTATATGGACTGGTCATGATACATAGTTTAGTGCACAGAAAGGTTGTGCTCGTATTTGGATTGTTCATATGACATATTTTAGTGGACAGGAATGCTACGTTCCTATTTTAGAGCACAGGACGGTTGTGCCCTTATTTGGAATGGGCATGCGACCTAGTTTAGTGCACAGGAATGTTGTATTCGTATTTGGACTATGAGACCCAATTTAGTGCATATGACGGTTGTGTTCGTACTTGGAATGACCACGAGATCTAGGTTAGTGCACAGGAATGTTGTGTTTATATTTGGATTGGTCATGCGACCTAGTTTAGTGCACACGGATGATGTGTTCGTACGTGGAATGACCATGATACCTAGCACCTTGGATTGGTCAGGAGATCTAATTTAGTGCACAGGACGGTTGTGTTCTTATTTAGATTGGACTTTAGACCTTGTTTAGTGTGCAGGAATGTTGTGTTTGTAATTGGATTGACCATGGAACTTAGTTTAGTGCACATGAAGGATGTGTTAGTACATGGAATGTCCATGAGTTCCTGTTTTGTGCACAGGAATGTTTTGTTCGTATATTTAGACTGGTCATGAGACCTAGTTTAGTGCACAGAAATGCTACGTTCGTATTTGGATTGACCATGAGACATAGTTTAGTGCAGAGGAAGGTTGTGTTCGTATTTGGATTGGCCATGAGACTTAGTTTAGTGCACAGAATGGTTGAGTTCGAA
Source organism: Cyrtodaria siliqua (assembly GCA_037043455.1). Classification (NCBI taxonomy): domain Eukaryota; kingdom Metazoa; phylum Mollusca; class Bivalvia; order Adapedonta; family Hiatellidae; genus Cyrtodaria; species Cyrtodaria siliqua. The sequence goes on along the minus strand of JAWPHD010000207.1, from coordinate 168,049 downwards.
TTTGGATTGGTCATGAGACCTAGTTAAGTGCACAGGCATGTTGTGTTTGTATTTGGATTTACCATGATACCTACCTTAGTGCACATGCAATTTTTGTTCGTAATTAGAATGACAATGAGATCTAGTTTTGTGCACGGGAAAGCTGGTTAATACTTGGATTGACCATGATACCTAGTTTAGTGCACATGAAGGTTGAGTTCGTGCTTCGAATGACCACGAGATCTAGTTTAGTGCACAGGAATGTTGTGTCCGTATCTTTATTGGTCATGCGACTTAGTTTAGTGAACAGGACATTTGTGTTCATACTTGGATTGACCATGATACCTAGTTTAGTGCACACGAATGTTTTGTTCGTATTTGGACTGACCATGGCATCTAGTTTTAGTGCACAGGAATGTTGTGTTCGTATTTGCATGGCCACTATACCTGGTTTAATGCACAAGAATGTTGTTCACATATTTAGACTGGTCATGCGACCTAGTTTTGTGAACAGGAATGCTACATTCGTATTTGGATTGATCATGATACCTAGTTTAGTTCACAGGAAGGATGTGCTAGTATTTGGATTGTCTAAGCTACCTAGTTTAGTGCACAGAAAGGTTGTGCTCGTATTTTGACTGGCCATGAGACCAAGTTTAGTGCACAGAAAGGTTGTGCTCATATTTGAATTGGTCATGAGACCTAGTTTAGTGCACAGGTATGTTGTGTTCGTATTTTGATTGACCATGAGACCTAGTTTAGTGCACAGGAATGTTTTGTTCGTATTTCGATTGGTCATGAAACCTAGTTTAGTGCATTAGAAGGTTGCGCTCGCTCGTATTTGGATTGGTCATGAGACCTAGTTTATTGCACACGCATGATGTGTTCGTACGCGGATTAACCATGATACCTAGTTTAGTGCACAGGAATGATGTGTTTGTATTTGGATTGACCTGAGACCTAGTTCAGTGCAAGGAATGCTGTGTTCGTATTTGGATTGACCATAAATCCTAGTTTAGTGCACCATAATGTTGTGTTCGTATTTGGATTGACCCTGGGTATTTATTTAGTGCAAGGAAGGTTGTGTATCTATTTGGATTGGTCATGAGACCTAGTTTACTGCACACGAATGTTGTGTTCATATTTGGATTGACAAACAGACCTAGTTTAGTTCACCTGAATGTTGTGTTCGTATTTGGAATGGTCATGTGACCTACTTTAGTGCACATGAATTTTGTGTTAGTATTTGGATTGACGATGACATCTAGTTTCGTGCTCAAGAATGTTGTGTTCGTATTTGGATTGACCATAATAACTAATGTAATGCACAAGAATGTTGTGCTCATATTTAGACTATTCAGGAGACCTAGGTTAGTGCACAGGAATGTTACGTTCGTATTTTGATTGACCATGAGGCCAAGTTTATGGCACATACATCCTATGTTCGTATGATACCTAGTTTAGTGCACACGAATGCGGTGTTCTTATTTGGATTGACCATGAGACTTAGTTTAGTGCACAGGAAGGTTGTGTTTGTATTTGGACTGGTCATGAAATCTAGTTTAGTGCAGAGGAAAGTTGTGCTCGTATTTGGATTGGTCATGAGACCTAGTTTAGTGCAGAGGAACGTTGCGATCGTATTTGGATTAGTCATGCGACTTAGTTTAGTACACAGGAAGGTTGTGCTCGTATTTGGATTGCTCACGTGACCTAGTTTAGTGCACAGCAGTATTGTGTTCGTATTTGGATTGGTTAGGAGACCTAGCTTAATGCACAGGAATATTCTGCTCATATTTAGACTGGTCATGAGACCTAGTTCAGTGCAGAGGAATGCTACTTTCGTATTTGGATTAGCCATGATACCTAATTTAGTGCACAAGAAGGTTTTGATCGTATTCGGACTGAGTTCATATGAGCTCGTTTAGTACACAGAAAGGTTGTGCCCGTAATTTACATTTGACATGCGACCTAGTTCAGTGCACAGGATTTGTGCTCGTATTTGGATTGACCATGAGACTTAGTTTAGTGCACAGGAAGGTTGTGTTCGTATTTGGATTGGTTATGAAACCTAGTTTTGTGTAGATGAAAGTTGTTCTCGTAGTTGGATTGGTCATGAGACCTAGTTTAGTGCAGAAGAAGGCTGTGCTCGTATTTGGATTGTTCGTGTGACTTAGGTTAGTGCACAGGAAGGTTGTGCTCGTATTTGGATTGTTGATGTGACATAGTTTACAGGAATATTGTGTTCGTATTTGGATTGGTTAGGACACCTAGTTTAGTGCACAGGAAGGTTGTGCTCGTATTTTGCTTGGTCATGATACCTAGTTTAGTGCACATGGATGATGTGTTCGTATTTCGATTACCATGAGACCTAGTTTAGTGCACACAAAGGTTGTTTTCGTACTTGAAATGACCATGAGCTCTAATTTAGTGCCCCGGAATGTTGCGTTTGTATTTGGATTGACAATGAGACCTAGTTGAGGGCACAGGAATGTTGTGTTCGTTTTTGAATTTACCAAGAGACTTAGGTTAGTGCACTGGAAGGTTGTGTTTGTATTTGGATTGATCATGAAACTTAGTTTAGTGCAGAGAAAAGTTTTCCTCGCATTTGGATTTTCCATGAGACCTAGTTTAGTGCAGAGGAAGGTTGTGCTCGTATTTGGATTGTTTATTTGACTTTGTTTAGTGCACAGGAAGGTTGTGCTCGTATTTCGATTGACCATGATACCTAGTTTAGTGCACATGAAGGTTGTTTTCGAACTTGTAATGACCATGAGATCTAGTTTAGTGCAACGGAATGTTGCGTTTGGATTGACCATGAAACCAAGTTGAGTGCACATTTGAAATGAACATTAGACCTAGTTTAGTACACAGTAATGTTGTGGTCGTATTTGTATTGACCAGGAGACCTAGTTTAGTGCACAGAAATGTTGTGTTTGTATTTGGATTGACCCTGAGAATTAATGTAGTGCACAGGAATGTTGTATTAGTATTTGAATTGCTCACGAACCTAGTTTAGTGCACAGGAATGTTGTGTTCGCATTTGAAATGTCCATGATCTCTAGGTGAGTGTTGTGTTCATATTTGGCTTGGTCTTGTGACCTAGTTTAGTGCACAGGAATGTTTTGTCCATGATACCTAGTTTAGTGCACAGGAATGCTGTATTCGTATTTGGATTGACCATAATACCTAGTTTAGTGCACGAGAATGTTGTGTTCGTATTTGGATTGACCATGATACTTAGTTTAGTGCGCAGGAAGGTTGTGCTCGTATTTTGATTGGACATGAGACTTAATTTAGTGCAGAGGAAGAATGTACTCGTATATGGATTGGTCATGAGACATAATTTAGGGTACAGAAAGGTTGCGCTCGTATTTGGATTGTTCGTGTGACCTAGTTTAGTACATAGGAATATTGTGTTCGTGTTTGGATTGGTTATGAGACATAGTTTAGTGCACAGGAAGGTTGTGTTCGTATTTGGATTGGTCATGAGACTTAGGTTAGTGCACAGCAAGGTTGTGTTCGTATTTCGATTGTTCATCTGACCAAGTTTAGTGCACAGGAATATTGAGTTCGTTTTTGGATTGGTTATGAGGCCTAGTTTAGTGCACTGGAAGGTTGTGCTCGTATTTGGATTGGTCCTGAGACCTAGTTTAGTGCACAGGAATGTTGTGCGCGTATTTGGATTGGTCATGAGAACTTGTTTAGTGCACATGAATGTAGTGCTCCTATTTGGATTGTTCATGTGACCTAGTTTAGTGCACATGAATGTTTTAGTACTTGTAATGACCATGATATCTAGTTTAGTGCACCGGAATGTTGCGTTTGTATTCGGATTGACCATGAGACCTAGTTTTGAGCGCAGGAATGTTGTGTTCGTATTTGAATTAACCATGAGACCTTGTTTAGTACACACGAATGTAGTGTTCCTGTTTGGATTGACCATGAGATCTAGTTTAGTGCACCGCCAGGCTTTGTTCGGATTGGTCATTGGACCTCCTTTAGTGCACATGAAGGTTGTGCTCGTATTTGAATTGACCAAGAGACCTAGTTTAGTGCTAAGGAATGTTGTGTTAATATTTGGATTTGCCATGAGACATAATTTAATGCATATGAGGGTTGTATTTGTATTTGGATTGACACTCCTATCTCTATGAGACCTAGTTTGCTGCATATGAATGTTGTATTTGTATTTGGATTGACACTCCTTTCTCTATGAGACCTAGTTTACTGCATATGAAGGTTGTATTTGTATTTGGATTGACTCTCATATCTCTATGAACCTAGTTTATTGCTTATGAAGGTTGTATTTGTATTTGGATTGACACCCATATCTCTATGAACCTAGTTTATTGCGTATGAACGTTGTATTTGTATTTGGATTAACACTCATATCTCTATGAGACCTAGTTAAATGCATATGACGGTTGTATTTGGATTGGATGAGTGCATATGAAAGTGTTGGATTGACACTCCAATCTCTATGAGACATAGTTTTATGCATATGAACGTTGTATGCATTTGGATTGGCACTGATATCTCTATGAGACCTCGTTTAGTGCTTATGACGGTTGTATTTGTATTTGAATTGTCACTCATATCCCTATGAGACCTAGTTTAGTGCATATAAAGATTGTATTTGTATTTGGATTGACACTTATATCTCTATGAGGCCTAGTTTAGTGCATATCAATGTTGTATTTGTATTTGGATTGGCACTATAATCTATATGAGACCTAGTTTAGTGCATATGAAGGTTTTGTTTGTACTTGGATTGACACTCATATCTCTATGAGACCTAGTTTAGTGCATATGAATGTTGGATTCGTTTTTGGATTGACACTCATATCTCTATGAGACCTAGTGTAGTGCATATGAATATTGTATTTGGATTTGGATTGACACTCATATCTCTTTGAGACCTAGTTTAGTGCATATGAATGTTGTAATCGTTTTTGGATTGACACTCATGTCTCTATGAGACCTAGTTTAGTGCATATGAAGGTTGTAATCGTTTTTGGATTGACACTCATGTCTCTATGAGACCTAGTTTAGTGCATATGAAGGTTGTATATGTATTTGGATTGACACTCATATCTCTATGAGACCTAGTTTAGTACGTATGAAAGTTGTATTTGTATTGGGATTGACACTCATATCTCTATGAGACCTAGTTTAGTGCGTATGAATATTGTTTTTGTATTTGGATTGCCACTCATATCTCTATGAGACATAGTTGAGTGCGTATGAAAGTTGTATTTGTATTTAGATTGACACTCATATCTCTATGAGACCTAGTTTAGTGCGTATGAATATTGTATTTGGATTTAGATTGACACTCATATCTCTATGAGACCTAGTTTAGTGCGTATGAAAGTTGTATTTGTATTTAGATTGACACTCATATCTCTATGAGACCTAGTTTAGTGCGTATGAAAGTTGTATTTGTATTTAGATTGACACTCATATCTCTATGAGACCTAGTTTAGTACGTATGAAAGTTGTATTTGTATTGGGATTGACACTCATATCTCTATGAGACCTAGTTTAGTGCGTATGAATATTGTTTTTGTATTTGGATTGCCACTCATATCTCTATGAGACATAGTTTAGTGCGTATACATATGGTATTCGTCTTTGGATTGACACTCATATCTCTATGAGATCGAGTTTAGTGCGTATGAATATTGTTTTTGTATTTGGATTGCCACTCATATCTCTATGAGACATAGTTTAGTGCGTATAAATATGGTATTCGTTTTTGGATTGACACTTATATCTCTATGAGATCGAGTTTAGTGCGTATGAATATTGTATTTGTATTTGGATTGCCACTCATATCTCTATGAGACCTAGTGTAGTGCGTATGAATATTGTATTTGTATTTGGATTGCCACTCATATCTCTATGAGACCTAGTTTAGTGCGTATGAAAGTTGTATTTGTATTTAGATTGACACTCATATCTCTATGAGACCTAGTTTAGTACGTATGAAAGTTGTATTTGTATTGGGATTGACACTCATATCTCTATGAGACCTAGTTTAGTGCGTATGAATATTGTTTTTGTATTTGGATTGCCACTCATATCTCTATGAGACATAGTTGAGTGCGTATGAAAGTTGTATTTGTATTTAGATTGACACTCATATCTCTATGAGACCTAGTTTAGTGCGTATGAATATTGTATTTGGATTTAGATTGACACTCATATCTCTATGAGACATAGTTTAGTGCATATGAATATTGTATTTGGATTTTGATTGACACTCATATCTCTATGAGACCTAGTTTAGTGCGTATGAATATTGTTTTTGTATTTGGATTGCCACTCATATCTCTATGAGACATAGTTTAGTGCGTATACATATGGTATTCGTCTTTGGATTGACACTCATATCTCTATGAGATCGAGTTTAGTGCGTATGAATATTGTTTTTGTATTTGGATTGCCACTCATATCTCTATGAGACATAGTTTAGTGCGTATAAATATGGTATTCGTTTTTGGATTGACACTTATATCTCTATGAGATCGAGTTTAGTGCGTATGAATATTGTATTTGTATTTGGATTGCCACTCATATCTCTATGAGACCTAGTGTAGTGCGTATGAATATTGTATTTGTATTTGGATTGCCACTCATATCTCTATGAGACCTAGTGTAGTGCATATAAATATGGTATTCGTTTTTGGATTGACACTCATATCTCTATGAGACCTAGTTTAGTGCGTATGAATATTGTATTTGTATTTGGATTGCCACTCATATCTCTATGAGACCTAGTGTAGTGCATATAAATATGGTATTCGTTTTTGGATTGACACTCATATCTCTATGAGATCGAGTTTAGTGCGTATAAATATTGTATTTGGATTTGGATTGACACTCATATCTCTATGAGACCTAGTTTAGTGCGTATGAAAGTTGTATTTGTATTTAGATTGACACTCATATCTCTATGAGACCTAGTTTAGTGCGTATGAAAGTTGTATTTGTATTTAGATTGACACTCATATCTCTATGAGACCTAGTTTAGTGCGTATGAAAGTTGTATTTGTATTGGGATTGACACTCATATCACTGTGAGACCTAGTTTAGTGCATATGGAGGTTGTATATGTATTTGGATTGACACTCATATATCTATGAGACATAGTTTAGTGCATATGGAGGTTGTAATCGTTTTTGGATTGACACTCATATCTCTATGAGATCGAGTTTAGTGCATATGAATGTTGTAATCGTTTTTGGATTGACACTCATGTCTCTATGAGACCGAGTTTAGTGCATATGAATGTTGTATTCGTTTTTGGATTGACACTCATATCTCTATGAGACCTAGTGTAGTGCATATGAATATGGTATTCGTTTTTGTATTGACACTCATATCTATGTCAAACCTAGTTTAGTGCGTATGTATATTGTATTTAGATTTGGATTGACACTCATATCTCTATGAGACCGAGTTTAGTGCATATGAATGTTGTATTCGTTTTTGGATTGACACTCATGTCTCTATGAGACCGAGTTTAGTGCATATGAATGTTGTATTCGTTTTTGGATTGACACTCATATCTCTATGAGACCTAGTGTAGTGCATATGAATATGGTATTCGTTTTTGTATTGACACTCATATCTATGTCAAACCTAGTTTAGTGCGTATGTATATTGTATTTAGATTTGGATTGACACTCATATCTCTATGAGACCGAGTTTAGTGCATATGAATGTTGTATTCGTTTTTGGATTGACACTCATATCTTTATGAGACCTAGTTTATTGCGTATGAAAGTTGCATTTGTATTTCGATTGACACTCATATCTCTATGAGACATAGTTTAGTGCATATGAAGGTTGTATATGTATTTGGATTGACACTCATATCTCTATGAGACATAGTTTAGTGCATATGAAGGTTGTAATTGTATTTATATTGACACTCACATATCTATGAAATTAATGCATTGCATATGAAGGTCGTATTTGTATTGAACTGTCACTCATATCTCTATGAGACCTATTTTAGTGCATATGACGGTTGTATTTGTATTTGGATTGACACTAATATCTCTATAAACCTAGTTTATTGCATGTGAATATTGTATTTGTATTTAGATTGACACTAATATCTCTATGAAACCTAGTTTAGTGCATATGAATATTGTATTTGTATTTAGATTGACACTCATATCTCTATGAGACCTAGTTTAGTGCGTATGAAAGTTGTATTTGTATTTTGATTGACACTCATATCTCTATGAGACCTAGTTTGGTGCATCAGAATGTTGTAATCGTTTTTGGATTGACACTCATGTCTCTATGAGACCTAGTTTAGTGCATATGAAGGTTGTATATGTATTTGGATTGACACTCATATCTCTATGAGACCTAGTGTAGTGCATATAAATATGGTATTCGTTTTTGGATTGACACTCATATCTCTATGAGATCGAGTTTAGTGCGTATAAATATTGTATTTGGATTTGGATTGACACTCATATCTCTATGAGACCTAGTTTAGTGCGTATGAAAGTTGTATTTGTATTTAGATTGACACTCATATCTCTATGAGACCTAGTTTAGTGCGTATGAAAGTTGTATTTGTATTTAGATTGACACTCATATCTCTATGAGACCTAGTTTAGTGCGTATGAAAGTTGTATTTGTATTGGGATTGACACTCATATCACTGTGAGACCTAGTTTAGTGCATATGGAGGTTGTATATGTATTTGGATTGACACTCATATATCTATGAGACATAGTTTAGTGCATATGGAGGTTGTAATCGTTTTTGGATTGACACTCATATCTCTATGAGATCGAGTTTAGTGCATATGAATGTTGTAATCGTTTTTGGATTGACACTCATGTCTCTATGAGACCGAGTTTAGTGCATATGAATGTTGTATTCGTTTTTGGATTGACACTCATATCTCTATGAGACCTAGTGTAGTGCATATGAATATGGTATTCGTTTTTGTATTGACACTCATATCTATGTCAAACCTAGTTTAGTGCGTATGTATATTGTATTTAGATTTGGATTGACACTCATATCTCTATGAGACCGAGTTTAGTGCATATGAATGTTGTATTCGTTTTTGGATTGACACTCATGTCTCTATGAGACCGAGTTTAGTGCATATGAATGTTGTATTCGTTTTTGGATTGACACTCATATCTCTATGAGACCTAGTGTAGTGCATATGAATATGGTATTCGTTTTTGTATTGACACTCATATCTATGTCAAACCTAGTTTAGTGCGTATGTATATTGTATTTAGATTTGGATTGACACTCATATCTCTATGAGACCGAGTTTAGTGCATATGAATGTTGTATTCGTTTTTGGATTGACACTCATATCTTTATGAGACCTAGTTTATTGCGTATGAAAGTTGCATTTGTATTTCGATTGACACTCATATCTCTATGAGACATAGTTTAGTGCATATGAAGGTTGTATATGTATTTGGATTGACACTCATATCTCTATGAGACATAGTTTAGTGCATATGAAGGTTGTAATTGTATTTATATTGACACTCACATATCTATGAAATTAATGCATTGCATATGAAGGTCGTATTTGTATTGAACTGTCACTCATATCTCTATGAGACCTATTTTAGTGCATATGACGGTTGTATTTGTATTTGGATTGACACTAATATCTCTATAAACCTAGTTTATTGCATGTGAATATTGTATTTGTATTTAGATTGACACTAATATCTCTATGAAACCTAGTTTAGTGCATATGAATATTGTATTTGTATTTAGATTGACACTCATATCTCTATGAGACCTAGTTTAGTGCGTATGAAAGTTGTATTTGTATTTTGATTGACACTCATATCTCTATGAGACCTAGTTTAGTGCATCAGAATGTTGTAATCGTTTTTGGATTGACACTCATGTCTCTATGAGACCTAGTTTAGTGCATATGAAGGTTGTATATGTATTTGGATTGACACTCATATCTCTATGAGACATAGTTTAGTGTACATGGAGGTTGTTATCGTTTTTGGATTGACACTCATATCTCTATGAGACATAGTTTAGTGCGTATGAATATTGTATTTGGATTTGGATTGACACTCATGTCTCTATGATATCTAGTTTAGTACATATGCATGTTGTTATCGTTTTTGGATTGACACTCATGTCTCTATGAGACCTAGTTTAGTGCGTATGAAAGTTGTATTTGTATTGGGATTGACACTCATATCTCTATGAGACCGAGTTTAGTGCGTATGAATGTTGTATTCGTTTTTGGATTGACACTCATATCTCTATGAGACCTAGTGTAGTGCATATGAATATGGTATTCGTTTTAGAATTGACACTCATATCTCTATGAGACATAGTTTAGTGCGTATGAATATTGTATTTGGATTTAGATTGACACTCATATCTCTATGATATCTAGTTTAGTACATATGCATGTTGTTATCGTTTTTGGATTGACACTCATGTCTCTATGAGACCTAGTTTAGTGCGTATGAAAGTTGTATTTGTATTGGGATTGACACTCATATCACTGTGAGACCTAGTTTAGTACGTATGAAAGTTGTATTTGTATTGGGATTGACACTCATATCACTGTGATACATAGTTTAGTGCATATGGAGGTTGTATATGTATTTGGATTGGCACTCATATCTCTATGAGACATAGTTTAGTGCATATGAAGGTTGTATATGTATTTGGATTGACACTCATATCTCTATGAGACATAGTTTAGTGCGTATGAATATTGTATTTGGATTTGGATTGACACTCATATCTCTATGAGACCTAGTTTAGTACGTATGAAAGTTGTATTTGTATTGGGATTGACACTCATATCACTGTGAGACCTAGTTTAGTGCATATGGAGGTTGTATATGTATTTGGATTGACACTCATATCTCTATGAGACATAGTTTAGTGAGTATGAAAGTTGTATTTGTATTGGGATTGACACTCATATCACTGTGAGACCTAGTTTAGTGCATATGGAGGTTGTATATGTATTTGGATTGACACTCATATCTCTATGAGACATAGTTTAGTGAGTATGAAAGTTGTATTTGTATTAATATTGACACTCATATCTCTATGAGAGCTAGTTTAGTGCGTATGAATATTGTATTTGGATTTAGATTGACACTCATATCTCTATGAGACCTAGTTTAGTGCGTATGAATATTGTATTTGGATTTAGATTGACACTCATATCTCTATGAGACCTAGTTTAGTACGTATGAAAGTTGTATTTGTATTGGGATTGACACTCATATCACTGTGAGACCTAGTTTAGTGCATATGGAGGTTGTATATGTATTTGGATTGACACTCATATCACTGTGAGACCTAGTTTAGTGCATATGGAGGTTGTATATGTATTTGGATTGACACTCATATATCTGTGAGACATAGTTTAGTGCATATGGAGGTTGTAATCGTTTTTGGATTGACACTCATATCTCTATGAGACCGAGTTTAGTGCATATGAATGTTGTATTCGTTTTTGGATTGACACTCACTATTTGTATTAATATTGACACTCATATCTCTATGAGAGCTAGTTTAGTGCGTATGAATATTGTATTTGGATTTAGATTGACACTCATATCTCTATGAGACATAGTTTAGTGCGTATGAAAGTTGCATTTGTATTTCGATTGACACTCATATCTTTATGAGACCTAGTTTATTGCGTATGAAAGTTGCATTTGTATTTCGATTGACACTCATATCTTTATGAGACCTAGTTTAGTGCGTATGAAGGTTGTATATGTATTTGGATTGACACTCATATCTCTATGAGACATAGTTTAGTGCATATGAATATTGTATTTGTATTTAGATTGACACTCATATCTCTATGAGACATAGTTTAGTGCGTATGAATATTGTATTCGTTTTTGGATTGACACTTATATCTCTATGAGACATAGTTTAGTGCGTATGAATATTGTATTCGTTTTTGGATTGACACTTATATCTCTATGAGACCTAGTTTAGTGCATATGAAGGTTGTAATTGTATTTATATTGACACTCACATATCTATGAAATTAATGCATTGCATATGAAGGTCGTATTTGTATTGAACTGTCACTCATATCTCTATGAGACCTATTTTAGTGCATATGACGGTTGTATTTGTATTTGGATTGACACTAATATCTCTATGAAACCTAGTTTAGTGCATATGAATGTTGTATTTGTATTTCGATTGACACTCATATCTCTATGAGACCTAGTTTGGTGCGTATGAAGGTTGTAGACACTGATATATCTATGAACCTGGTTTATTGCATACGAAGGTTGTATTTGTATTTGAATTGACACTCATATCTATTTGAGACCTAGTTTATTGCATATGAGAGTTGTATTTGTAATTGAATTGACATTCATGTCTCTATGAGACCTAGTTTAGTGCATATGAAGGTTGTATTTGTATTTGAATTGACACTCTTATCTATCTGAGACCTAATTTAGTGCATATGAAGGTTGTATTTGTGTTTGAATTGACACTGATTCTTATATCGGATCGCCTCGAAAAGCATATGTGCATCCAAAAATGGAGATGTGGGAATGTTAATAACATAATGCAATATATTTGTTATGTGGCATATTGTGAAGTTGAGTTATGGGACAACCGAGCATTTGTTTAATCACGTTTTTTAATCCTTGGATCTACAAAACCACACATTTCGAGACTCTGGTATATATTGTCCGGTACTTGAGTATAAAACAATACTGTTGCGTTTGGCCCTAAATTACTAATTTAATGTGTTGGCAAAAATGATATAATATATTTTTTGGGCAAACTCGTTTAATAGTGAGGGATTTTGTTATTCTCTTTACCTGGTGCTTGGATATATATAATACATAACAGAACTAGACACTTGGATATATATAATACATAACAGAACTAGACACTTGGATATATATAATACATAACAGAACTAGACACTTGGATATATATAATACATAACAGAACTAGACACTTGGATATATATAATACATAACAGAACTAGACACTTGGATATATATAATACATAACAGAACGAGACACTTATATATATATAATACATAACAGAACTAGACACTTGGATATATATAATACATAACAGAACTAGACACTTGGATATATATAATACATAACAGAACTAGACACTTGGATATATATAATACATAACAGAACTAGACACTTGGATATATATAATACATAACAGAACTAGACACTTATATATATATAATACATAACATAACTAGACACTTGGATATATATAATACATAACAGAACTAGACACTTGGATATATATAATACATAACAGAACTAGACACTTGGATATATATAATACATAACAGAACTAGACACTTATATATATATAATACATAACAGAACTAGACACTTGGATATATATAATACATAACAGAACTAGACACTTGGATATATATAATACATAACAGAACTAGACACTTGGGTATATATAATACATAACAGAACTAGACACTTATATATATATAATACATAACAGAACTAGACACTTGGATATATATAATACATAACAGAACTAGACACTTGGATATATATAATACATAACAGAACTAGACACTTGGATATATATAATACATAACAGAACTAGACATTTAAAGTACACGCTTGTATATGTATATCCTAGAATATATTATACAAAGAGTCCTCAAAATCAGTAGTTTTCTTTACGAAATATGACAATGTTAAGGTCAAGATATATTGTTTGGCTATTGTGCAAATATCAAGGTATTTATTTCGGACAATAAGTGTCAGTTTGCGCTTGATGTTATGTCGTCCACTTTGGATTTCACACATACGTTAATCGCCTTTATTGCATTTGGTCATTTCATCTATAGTGGCCTCAATAACATAATCGAGATTATCGAAATAACATTCGTGTATAAACTCGTATAATTGTGGTAAAACTAAGAGTGCGCCGTGACCGATTTCTTTTTAAAGGAACTAGAGACGATCTGGAATAAGTATAGGCGTCAATGCAAATACGAATAAAACAATAATGAGTTTCAGTTTTATATTCAATTTGTATATGCAGTAAACTAGGATATTAATTATCGTACAGTTTTATTCGAGTTAATGAAATTGTTCATTCTGAAAACCTAGACGACTCTGCTTGTTGTATGTATACTCATTACTATTAACGTATATGACGCTTTAAGGCTCTTATAAATTCTTGATTTTTGATCGAAGTACACTTTCTTTAAATGTACAACTGATAGCAATACAAATATAAGGCCATTTTTATAGAGAGTCTAACATGAGTGACTGTATATTGTTGGCTTTAATAAACGAGTTGGATAAAATAAAATGATAGTATACTTAGCTCTGCCGAGTATCCTATCTTTTTATCCAACGAATTTATTAAAGTCAATCATACACAGTCACGAATGTAAGATTCTATTTATTACATAACACACCATAGTTTCATTTTAATGTTGTCAATTGACTGAGTATACACGGCAATTCGTAGAAGTAAGATTTCAAATAATAATACATAGTTCAGGTGTCTGAACCAGGTGTCTGAACCTATGGTATGATATACCTTGCAAACACTTGGGACTAAATGTTTTACTGTACACAGTGATTCGGTCCTCATGTGTATCTATAAGACACTAGTGTATTACGATAAATAATTCATGGTTGTATTACACTCCCAGAAGCCATGTTATGTTTTATGATTTAGCAACTAAAACAAGCTGAGTCGCCGAGATTTCCAAAACCAAACATTTTCATAAAAACCACAGGTAACACAGGTAACATGCGGCTTAATTTAATGCATATGCACGTTTCTGAAACTGAAGCAAACTATGAGGGTTTTCATTTGTATTTATATTTTCATCAATTACTTTATTTAGATCGCATACAGGGCCTTTAAACTGAATTTCTATTGAATGATATATACATATTACAGGTATTGTTTTGATAAGATATTTGAATACTGTAAAAAAACAACAACACCAAAGCCTGGAGGGAGCTCGGACTTATCGGGATTTTTTCCTCAATATTTAAGTGTAAGTATTTTGATTTTTAATGTATTATTTTTATCATTTTATTATAATTATTATATATTTTCTTTATATCAAAACGCATTCAACGATGCTTTAGTTTACATCTTTTTTTTATATTTATACCGAACGTATGTACTCAATGTACTGAATACTAGTATTATTTCTTTTTTACATAGTATGATTTTCGTGTCCTCAAAGGAGATTGATACTATAGTCGTGCAGTATATAAAATCTGTTTTTTTAAGGCGAACTATAGGCACACATATCGATAAAGGTAACATCTCGAAATAGATGACGACGAGCGCATCCAACTAGCCTACATGGGCACGATGGAGTGTATCCTATTGTTCATATACTTTGCTCTGATTGATTGATTGAACGCATTCGCTGTATCTTTAAAGAGAATCATCAGTTTCTCATTCGTTTTACAGACATTTTACATACACATTTCATATAGAAATTTATGTCAATGCGGTTTACTAATATATATCGTATTAATATAATTATATATTTTGACCGATAAAAGCAAAACAAAAAAGAAGAAAATAAACATTTCAGTGCAGGGTGAGAAGGTTCCAGGCCCATTTTCCATACATGCCACAATAGGGACTATCTCGTCGATTTCGGTAACCGTCATTATAGATTGTGTATAGGAGAAGCCAACTCATACCGCATTCGGAAATTATTCACCAGTACATTAATTTATTAGGTCACGGAAAAGCTGCCAAACAATGTACATTATAATTATTTTAAAGTCGATGAAAGTTGAGACAATTAAAGAAATATTCACCGATAAAATACAGGTACGTATTTATTATTTCGATTCTAACAACAATAACCCCATTGTTTACGCTATTGTTGGGGCACTATATATTATCTCGGAGGTCAAGGTAATCAGGCTGCTATGGGGAATAATATACAACTGTCTCTCTTCTTTGTGTATATGAAAGACTGCGGAGGTCGTGTTAGAATTTACATTAAATGTATGCATGCTGATAAATACTGAAATGCTTAATTTCTTACAACCAGGCCGCAGGACCAGATAGGCTAAAACCACTAGTCCTTCAACATCTCCGTGAGTCCATTGCCCCCATCATAAAGGTAATCTTTCAGCGTTCTCTTGATACAGGTACAGTACCCAAGGACTGGAAAGATGCAAATGTATGCCCCCTATTCAAGAAAGGTGATAAAGGTCTAGCCTCAAATTACAGGCCAATTTCCTTGACATGTATCCTTTGTAAGGTATTAGAGCATATAATCACTACAAACCTTGTTTCACATCTAGACCAGAATAACATTCTCTATGATTTGCAACATGGATTCCGCTCTAAGCGGTCATGTGAAACCCAACTGGTAATGCTGGTCGAGGAACTTTCAAGAAACGCCATAACTGGCAAACAAACAGACCTTATCTTACTAGACTTTAGTAAAGCATTTGATAAGGTAAGTCACGAGAAACTCCTATTTAAGCTGCACCAGTTCGGCATCAGAGGTTATATCCATCAATGGATTAGGGCATTCTTGTCCAACAGAACACAAACAGTCATCCTTGAAAATGACAAGTCCTCAGAAGTTCCAGTCACTTCTGGAGTACCACAGGGATCAGTCCTAGGGCCTATATTATTCCTTGCGTACATCAATGACCTGCCAGAGAACATCAAATCAAAGGTGAGGCTCTTTGCTGATGATACATCACTCTATTTAGCAGTGACAAACCTCCAAGATGCTGAAGTCCTACAAAAGGACCTAAACCGCATGGAACAGTGGGAAACTGATTGGGACATGGAGTTCAATCCAGGTAAGTGTACTACTATACACATAACACGCTCAAGAACTCCAATACCATCCCAGTATATCCTCCACGGCCAGATCCTGGAAACGGTAAGTAGTTCCAGGTACCTTGGAATTGACATCAGCAGCAACCTCACCTGGAATGACCACATCCAAAGAACAACATCCACTGCAAATAGGACTCTAGGTTTTGTAAAGCGAAACATAAGATCACAAAATAAAGATATACGGGAAGTAGCATACAAGACCCTTGTGCGCCCCTTACTTGAATATTCCTCCCCTGTATGGAGTCCATATACTAAGACAAATATAAACAAGTTAGAGATGGTACAGCGCAGAGCAGCTCGCTGGACGCTAAATAACTACTCGTATTACGCCAGTGTTTCATACATGCTCAGTGACCTAGGTTGGCGATCATTAGAAGACCGACGTAGTGACTCCCGATTATGTCTCCTCTACAAAATCATATATGGACTTGTTGCCATAGAAATGCCACCATATGTTACGCAACCCACGAGAATATCACGACAGTCCCATCCCCTGGCTTATAGACAGATTCACACCTCTGCTGACTACTATAAGTATTCATTTTTCCCGCTCGCCATTGTACAGTGGAACAGACTGCCAGCAGACATAGCAAAGCTTCCAAGTTTGGATTCATTCAAATTGGCTGTTTGCACCGTCTCCCACTCCATGCCTTAAACAAGAAACGCTGTTTTTATCTTTTAAAAATCACTTTGTCTTGCTCAGACTTTTAACCGTTAACCCTATTATCTTTATTTCACCTTCACCTGTTTTTAAGACTTCTTTTACCCCTTTTATCTTACTCACACTGCACAGACGCGCACCTGCACATAATCTTCGAAAGAGGGTGATGCAGTATATATAGATAGATAGACGACGTATTGATATCTCGTATGTATCAGTTAGTGTTTATAATAATAGTTATATAAGTCGCTACGGTCGCTACATTTGGGGTTTCGATTTTGTTAAAATCCCACTTAATAAATATTAACTTACTTAGTGGTTAGCCTACTTTTCAACAATTCAATAAAATATGGTATTGATATGCAAATGAACATTCCCGCGTAGGTATTAATATATTATATAACAAATGCCACGATCTGCAGTCTGATTGGTTCCGATAATTTGGTATGTGAGCGATCTGATTCGGAGTACTCAAATGCAAAATTGTCGGAAACAATCAGATGTATTCCGTAGTAGTTTCGTATAATATTTTTTGAAATATCTTACCATTGTATGGTTTAAAATATGTTGCCTTATAGAAGGCTCGAACCCTGGACCTTCGATTCAGAAGACACATAGTAGACGACGCTCAAACCGACTGCGCCAGTTGGTTTGTTGCGGTATTAACTAGTATATAACAGATGCCACGATCTTCAGTCTGATTGGTTCCGATAATTTGGTATGTGAGCGATCTCTGTTGTACCATTGTATTATGACGCATGCTTGAACTCTAAATAAAATAATGATCGCACTTAATAAAACAGATAATCTGAGATTTAATGAACAATTTGAAAATCTAGTAGATCTGAATGGATTGAAAAGTAGGTCAAAATCTAAAATTGGTGCCGTGTTAAAATGTAAGTTAATAATATTAAAATGAAAGTTTCACGTCGTACGGGTGTTATGTGATAAAAAGAATCTTACATTCGTGACTATGTATGTTTGACTTTTACAGACTCCTTGGATGAAACGATAGGACATTCGACGGATTCTCCAACTTGCCATTAACACACCGTCACTCTGACTCATGCAAGAGCCTCTATATATAAGATATAATAATTTCCATTTGACGTGTAATATGTCCAGTAGTTATCCATTGCCGCCCCGTTAATCTCATTAACAATAGATGGCAGAGTATTCATATTGATATTTATTACATTTCTATAGAAAAAAGATTAGTATATAATTGTTTGTAATAGATAAAAGAATACGCGGATCCTGGTGGAAGTGGTGGGGAGAGGGCTTAACGTATATAAATTATATGTTTTTAGGACGCTTTTGATTATTATTATTATTATTAATTTATTTTTTTCAAATCTCAGTGGGGATTACACCCATCTCAATGTTTAAATGAACCAACTAGCTAATGAAACTCCCTCGTAGAATGATTCAAAACTTCCTAAAAGTAAGACTATTTTTATAACTATAATTACGTATTTAAGCCTATACTTTTCTAAACAGATTTATTAAGGTTTATTTTTATAATAAATATATTAATGACACTTGAATGGTATTATATGCGTAATGCTAAATACGCTATATATTACAAATCTTCCATTGACATGTTAATGCAGGTCAAAACCATTTTGCCGAGATGTATTTAATTTTTATTTTTGTTGAAGACTTGAGTGTACCTGGGATGACAATTGGATAATTTTATAAACCCTGAGTGTAAGTAGAAATAATTCTGATACTCCTTTCAGGAGGTGAATGGAACTGCTGTCAAAATGATGACAAATAAAAATGTGAAAACAGAGGCCAACCCGGCTCTCTTAAAAACATACCGCGGTACTAATCTGGGGCGTGCTATCAGCACAACGTCGAGTGCGCGAGTGCCTAATTCCGGCTGTGTACATCGACGATCAAAAACTGGCCGGCATCTAACTGGTAAATATGAACCAATAAATTGCCAAGAAATTGTGGAAGAATCGAACAATCCAAATCCTCGTAATTCCGAAAGACAGTGCTCAAAAGGAACATTAATAATAACAGGCGCCCAGAAATGGTCCTTGGGCTGCGATGCCCGAATACCCAGACACCAAATACCCAGACCAGAGAGTAGAAATTCGATTGAAGAGCCAGCAGAATACGATTTCGATGCTGAAGGTAAGTCTCACAAATTAACAATGCAAACTAGTTGATTTTATACCGCTACGGTTGTTTTGTAATTCATGCCTTGACACAAGGAATAACAGTTTGTACTCTTTTTCTAGAAACTCAACATTACGTGTTATTGCATGTAGTAATGTGTATACAAAATAATTGAATTGAATTGAATTGAATTGGGTTTTAAGGCGCACCAACACATGAAAGGTTATATGGCATCTAACAGGAATGAACATGCCAGGCTCATCCTCCATGTACATCGAGATAAAATATGGAGAATGGGCCTAGAACCTTCTCCCCTGCAGAACAGCAGAGTTGCTGCAAATTCTATCATAGACACTCCATTTATGCTGGAGCCACGTTTATTGTTTTTCTGCCACTGCTCTAGTGATTTGAGCGAGATGGCACCTGAAACAATGCAGGGATCATGATGAAGACCTTTAATGAACATGAACAAAAAAGGATAAAATGAACATGAATTGGGGTGGGGTGGGGGACGGTTCTACTCCTCTGCCTACCCCTCCAACGGGATCTGCAGTGGCCCAATGTTTTGCCCCGGAACCAAACGGGACCCCGGAACCACACGGGGCGTATGCAAAATAAACTACAATCTTGGAGTGAAGTGTTTGCACAAATAAATGTCTGATACCATTAAAACTGAACTTGCTGCGTAAACAAGTTGACATTTCGCTTATTAATATCCTTTATTAAGCACAATAACTCTTGGCGTACTAGTATTCGCAAACTCATCCAAGACCTTATCAAAACAAATATAGGTCACCTTTTAAATAGTGAAATCGAATTAAATTTAGTTCGATTGAAATATTGTTTTAACAAACTGAATCCCATTGTTGTTTTTTCACAGACAGACTGACAGACAGATATTTTTTATTGATTTAAACTTTACAAGTTTAACATCATATACAGTATGCAAACATTTATTCGTGACAGAATAAACAAAACAAACAAACAACAAAAATATAATTTTGCACACTAGTTTCAAATAAATTGTATTATTGAATAATTTGAAATATTAAATAATTGAATAAAAATGTGGAAATGACACTGAACTTTAACTTACGGAAATTAAATTAAATATTAAATTAAAAAAAACAAAAACAATTTTGTTCTCATTATCACAAAAGCAGTAACATAAATAATTAATTGATAATAGTTTTTATTCGAGGATAAACCTAGTTATGATCACACAATCAATCTTTATATCTCTGTAATGTACGGGTCGATTGTGCATTTGTCGAGCTTAATGCTTCACACATTTTTATCAAATTAAGTTAAAGTCGAGTCGAATAAAATACTGAGGTCTCCTAGGGGTTTTGAGGAACAAGGGAACATGACCATTTTATTGGGGGAACAAGGGAACATTGTTTGTTATTGGTAATATTTTTGGGGAACAATGGAACATTGCAAAAAATATTTTGGGGAATAAAGCAAAATAGTTTTGGGGAACAAGGGAACGTGGACCCCCTTGGGAGGGCCTTAATACTTCAGTCATTGCGTGCCTGATTAATAACCGAGTACAATAACCCTTTATACCTTCATTCATTATTTTTATCACATCATCCCTTCAAACCAAAGTGGATGTGCACTTTTCTGCATGATAGTAATGTGTTTATTCAGATAATTCCAATGAGTCATAAGACCCATGAGGATACAACAAATAAATATAAACTTGACAGCGATAGTGAAATATATACACAACATTATACCAACAATTAACATAATTAACAGAAAAATATTCGTATGTATAAGATAACAAATAATACTTTAGCAGTTAATGTTGTTGTTATTTTGCTTTCACCGCAAAAGATGCAGAGAAGGTGACTGAACCATCACATTGAATCGCTAATATGTTCATGTACATATTTATATTAATTTATATATAATATTAGATTTAACTATCGTGATAAATGGAACACTTCTAACTAGTACACAAATGTATATACCTAGTTTGTAATAAACAAATATACATTTATAACGTAAACATGCAACTTTAGAATAACATAAAAAACACACAAAAAAACGGCTATGAAAAAGATTTAATAATTTTTATTAAATTATCATCATAGGTGAATCGAACATCTCCAGCTAATGGACCAGCCTTCCTAAAAACCATAACCTTTGTTTTCAATACATTTACTTTTAATTTCCAGCGCTTACAGTAATCAAGAAGAATGTCAAATCCTTTCTGTAAACCCTGTGCAGTTTCTGAAAAAATCACAATATCATCAGCATATAGCACTATAAAGATTTTGATGATAAAGTGGTGAACTAATATATTTTGCGTTATTAGGCACTGACGAATAACATTTCATTTATGTGTTTGAATAGTTTTTAATACTCTAGCAATTATGAATTTTCTTTCACTGAAAAATCCTGACCTTTTACTCATAGAAAAGCACTAAAGTAGA
This sequence comes from Cyrtodaria siliqua, assembly GCA_037043455.1. Taxonomy (NCBI): domain Eukaryota; kingdom Metazoa; phylum Mollusca; class Bivalvia; order Adapedonta; family Hiatellidae; genus Cyrtodaria; species Cyrtodaria siliqua. The sequence continues at coordinate 145,932 of JAWPHD010000207.1, read as the reverse complement.
AATGTAAGACACGTTCATTTTACGAATAACATCGTGTGGTTTAAATGTCCATTGTAGCATGGTCACCGAAAATTCTCTTTGTAACAAACAGGTGTAAATCGTTTAATTGAAAATAACACGTGTCAGAATAACAGTTAGAATAACAGTTAGAATAACTGAACTAGAGCTGAAATGGACATGCTACAAAACAAATAGAGTATGGTTTCATCTCGTTTGTTCATTTAAACACCTGGATGGGCTACGTTCAAATTAACCGACTCAGTGAAACCATACTATATCTATTACTTAATAGTATATATAATGTAGTTTGATATATTTTTCTTCTAAAGACGTGGATGACTATTAAAACCGATGGACACGTGATTCTTTGAATAAAACGTATTTCGTGATAATTGTGTATTTTATAGCAGCAATACGATCATAATTATCGTTAATCGAAGCCAATTTAGTTAATCGATAGAAAAATTGTGTTCACTGTGTTATTTTTTTTTTTAAATTGGTAGTTTCGTAGTTTATTAAAGTCTCGTCGTAGAACAGTAGTATATACAATTAAAAAATGATTTTAACTATGCCATTCATAAAGAATTATAAGAGACTATATGAAATTAAACTTCATTTACAACCCGCAGCTTTCTCGCCTCCCACCGCTTGACTTGTCAAGTGAGAACGTTTCGATTCTTGCAAACGGCGGAAAGTACCCAGGAAAAATTGGGTGGTGTGACTACCACACACTAAAAAAAATCAAAAAGATCGAACATCATATAAGGTCTAACATGCGCTAAAATCACGTACAACACAGTTTGATTACCCTGGACCTATTGTACAAGTAGTGTCATCAGACTAACACATAGATGAAGCAGTACCCAAAAATAATCAACCGCATAGGCCTTTTATACTCCACCACCGAATGATGTCCGTCCATCCGTCCGAGTGCCCATCCCGAAAGGTTTGTCTGTCTTTCTCCTTCCACAATTTTCAACCGATTGTTTTGAAACTTTACAGGATGCTTACCTAGCTATGATGCCAAGATGTGCATATCGATTCGGCGTCAAAATTGCCAATAATACCTGAGTTACGACCATTTCTTTGTCAAATGTTACGTTTTCTACTGATTGTTTTCAGTAGGGGCATCCGTGACACATTTCTAGTTTATTGTATTTCAACCACGGTTATAGTAGATAGGGCAATCCCAACACTCAATATACCAGAGGAGATCTATACAATAGTATGCATGTTATACCATGGCCTTGAACCTCCATAGCCCTATAAAGAGGCAAATACAAGTTTCTTTTTTATTATATTAGATATCAATTAACTAAGATAAGGAGTCGTAGTTTATTGAAATAGGTCAAGTGTTTACAAGTTATGACGACTTAAACATAGAAATGTCACCGTATTGAGTTTTCTTAGTTCTCGATACAAATGAAACCGGAAGCCCCTGGTTCAATTCTCCGTGGTGCCACTGAGTTTCGTCGGTGTGTTCTTGGGCAAGACACTTTCCCTTAGCCTCCTCCGTCGGATGGCGACGTAAACCGGGCGGTCCCGTGTATCGGTCTATCCTCCGAGCACGTTAAAGAACCATAGGAATGTATTCGCTAATAAGAGTATGACACGGTTCCCGGATTCCTATGTATCCTTCCCCTCTCTCTGGGGAGCCTCTAAATAACCTATACTGTGTTGATGAGCCGTTAAATAAGATTCAACTTCAACAAATAAACCATTTAACGGTATGGTGTGAATATGTTTTACAAGCACATGTAGTCACATAAACAATTCGTACACGTAAATACAATGGATCACGTTGACAGTGTGTGTATGGTTGTAGGAACTTGACCTATGTTTGTATGGTTGTAGGAACTTGACCTATGGACAATGAAGGGCGGAGCGAGAACTTAAATATCGGAACTATCTGTTTAACTGGTGAAACTGACAACGGCATCATTTGTGTGGAATACTTTAAATGGAAGTGACTTAAATAACATACAGATATGATATTAGGTTGATGAATAGGGCGTTGTGTTTTTTTCCACTCAAAAATGTGACAACATGTCATTACCCTTACTTGGATACTAATTTAGCTGAACTTGACCTAGCCCGAGTACAAGTAAGCTTGACCTAGCCCGAGTACAAGTAAGCTTGACCTAGCCCGAGTACAAGTAAGCTTGACCTAGCCCGAGTACAAGTAAGCTTTTAAAATACACAACTTTTTTTCTTGATATAATATACAATTCAAATATCGCACTTTACAAGTATAAAACTATTTCCACGGATGATTTCAGACAGTAGTTTTTCTGTGAGGGTTTACGTTATTTTCTGGCTTTGTTTATTTTTGCTTTTGAATCAACAATATTTTGTATACAACTGCAAACTTACCACATTTGAAAAGACAAACAATTCATATGAACATTATACGAATATGAAATAGAACATTTTATATGTAAGTTATATTTGTCTAATATGAGAATCATTTGCTTTTAAATATAGGGCACTATACTTATTCTGCCATATATTCTGACAAATGTTTGTTTTTTCTGTTTAAAAGGTCACACACGGCAATCTTGGTGTATGTTTTATACATTTTTTTTCACGCATCAAAAGCAAACGAAAAGCGAACTAAAACAAAAAAGCGTTTACAGAATTTGCATTTTTTTCTTTCTAAAAATAACGATGGATGCCCCGCTAGTTTTGAGAAATAAAGTGGGAAAATGCATCGTTTGAATTGCGTAACAATGCTTTCTTCTGAAATAAATTAACCTGTGTCATTCATACTGACACGTGACTATACTGTGGCATGCATTGTTAAAACGTGCATATTTTATAAATGGCTAGAGTTAATTTCCTTACAAATTTATAAATCGCTTAAATAGAACGTCTATCAATTTATAATTGTTCACTATACCAATATGGAAAGATTCGTGTTTTCAAAATAATTTTGGATAAAAATAAAGTAAAATGTCCCTTCAAATGCATGTTCAGTAAAGCTGATTTGATATACTTTTCTTACTTTTCTAATTCAAACATAATATTTATATATATTCTCGCTTTCATGTTGACAGTGTTATATTGTGTACTAAAGAAACAATCGATATATAAATAGAAATAGAATCAAGTACGCGTATTAAATTGAATGTATTATTCTTAATTCATGCATAACTGGTAGTGTCTATGATCCTTCGTGTGAGGGAGATTGTACTTCACCCATAAAACAAATTCGTTCTTACGCTAAATGATAAGAAAACATTGTTAAGAGTACACAAAGGGCACATACTCTAGCCGTACAATGCACCAACTAAAACAGGTTGTCAGATTTAGGATATAAATCAATGTACGTGACATAACGTATATTAGTTGACAATTAAAAACAAACGAATAAAACGTATCGCATGCCTTTAAATTACTGACAATGCTTAAATGGGACGTTTTTAAACTAAAAGTGGACATGGGATTGCACCGGAAGTTAGGTGAGCACTTTCATTCACTCTATAATTATATGCAGCGTTTGAAAATGTGTTGTTTTTCCTTCTTCTTATTCATAAGATAAGATTTGATATTTATCACTATCATTATGGAAAAAAATGTTTATCTCAACTTGCTGAAGTCAGAAAAACGTATGTGATGGTGCTTTGTCAAGCGTCCATCCAAACATTTTCATCTTGTTTACTCACACAGTAAAAGGTTTCGAATTTTCGCCCAGTCCACCAAATGGTGAGGGGGTATATAGCGTTAGCCTTGTCCGTCCCGACTGTCCGCATTTCTGTCCGTCCTAGCGTCCGTCCCGAAAAGTTTGTGTGTTTATCTTTTATCACATTTTTCAACCGATTGTTTCAAAACTTTACAGGAAGATGTTCATATCCATTTGATATTAAAATCCACCACGTATTACCGGAGTTATGGCCCTTTTTTCGTCAAGGTTTACGTTAAATTATCCTGTTTGTCTATCTCCTCCCACAGTTTTTAATCGATTGCTTAGAAATTGTAAAGGAAGATTACCTGTCATATCGATTCAGCACCACAATCGACCGTGTATTAACCCAGTTACGGCCCTTATTTCCTCAAAGTTTACTTTCTTCACTGATTGTTTTCGGTGGGGACATCCGTGCATCATGGACACATTTCTAGTGTTGTTTTCTTCGCAGATTTGTTACAATAAGAGTTCGACAATGAGTAAAACGCTTAGTGTGTCATATAAAGGAATTTCATCTTATTTACGCGATATCATTCGTAAACGACTTCTGATTTCACAATGTTCACATATTTAGACACGGTTGAGTAAAAATGGCAATGCATTACGGAGTAACTGCCCTTGATTATGTAAACCAAGCTAGTTTCAGTTTAAACTGTAAACGGTTTCTTATCAGCTAATTATCAAAATATTTGACTTAAAGGTTTATTTCAATAAGAAAATTGGATAAGTTTAACAATTTAGAAAATCGACGCATGTGTTACATAATTATTGCCATTAATTAAGTACAGTGTTCGTGTCTAGTTCGCTTTATTTATCTGTCATCACTATATGGTGTGACCCGCGCACAATTTCGGGTTATACTTTGAAGATAAAGGCCATGCAACGTGCATGTCCAGTGGTTAACGTTGTTCACATCGATAGAGTTTTAAATTTAAATTTAAGCTGTTTTACTGGCATTGTGCCAGTAATTTTCTGAAAATGCAAGTTAACTTTTGAAGCACTGGCAATATTATGCAAGTGCTTAACAGACTTCTACTTTGAATATTGCTAGAAAGTAAAACTATTTAGGCATATATAACTAGTCAAAATGATAAGAAAAATATCTATTGTATATTGTTTGTAACCACAGAAAAAACATCTGAAAATGAATCGCTAACGCCAGTTAACTCTATAGATACAGACGACGAGGAAGGTGGAACCGGGAATGAACGTTGTTTGACTCCTGTACTTATAACAGAGAGTCATTCCGTGAATGAACGTTGTTCGACTCCTGTACTTATAACAGAGAGTCATTCCGTGAATGAACGTTTTGATTGCACACTTTCTCCAAAAGAAAATCGTCCCACAGATGATATGCTGATGAAAATTCAGGACAGTATCAGTCAGCTTCATTGTTTACTTCATCAGCATATTGAAAATACGGACTTCCGTTTTGCTCAATTACAAGATCAACTCCAAAGTATCAAAAATCAGAACGTGGTCAATGTGAAATCAATAGAACGTCAAATGGATTATGTTGGAGATTCAACACAAGAACTGAAGGCACACCTGAGCAGCACAACTACATCTATTCAGCGCAGATTACAATCTATTACCGATCAACTGAAATCGCAAAATGTGACGGTAAATGGCGTTACCTCCTCCAAGCTAAATGTTCCAACTCAAGACAGCAATGAAATAAAACACTCTAAAGACAGACAATTAGAGAAAAAAGATATAAAGAGAGGAGAACTAGAAATTAATCGGGATACTATTCAGCGGCGATTACAGTCCATATCGGAGAGTCAGAAAACCAATTATTCATCTGGGATAGTCAAAATAGAGCACAAAACGAGATCAAACGCCAACAGCTATGTCAATTCAACGCAAAAATCAACGTTGATAATCGGCAGTTCAATATTGAAAGGAATAAAACAACGTGGCTTGCATACATATGTGCAAATAAGTACAAACCCGGGGGCAACTATATCCCGGCTCAATGAAATCATTAAATCGAAAGATCTACGTCAAATTAAAACAGTAGTTCTCTACGTCGGCGGCAACGATGCATCGAACGGAATATCACTTGATAATTTCGCCGCCGAATACCAACGTCTCATCGACAGGGTTCTTGGAGAAAAGTGCTCGGTAAAACTGTGCACACTGTGCCCCAGAAAAGATGTGGATGTCATTCCGTACAACGATGCGATAAAACAACTGGCAGAAATTAACTCAGTGCACGTGATTGAATGCTTCAGCTCGTACATATACGGGGACGGGACCGCCGCTACACATTTCTTCATGCGCGACGGTATACATTTATCGAACAAAGGGACCAGTACATTCGTACAGAACATACATAAATCCTGTGAGATTATTAAACACCGCACTGATAACAACCATCAGGATTTCCAAACTGTAAGACAATATATACGTCCGAGATGGAGATATAGCCATAGAAATGTTGACTTTAGATGGAGGCAATAGGAAAACAAGAGCGAACACTGCTATCACACAAACTGTACTAATAAGTACGATATTCTTTTAAATTTGTGTTCACACTGTAATACTGTAAAGTGTACTTGCTTTCAAACAAATGACTCTGTAAATGATACTCAAGCTTCCAAACATGTGAACGAAAATGAAAATTGTTCTCTAAACAGTAACTATGTTAATGACACTCAAACTTCCGAACCTTTGAAGGAAAATAGCTACACGAACGACACTTGTGGTTTAAATGTTACACATGTAAATCGTTATAATAGTGCTTGTACATATCTGAAACCTATTAGCACAAATTGTAAATTGGATGGTAGTGGAAGGATGGATATACATTGTAACACACATATTTCGGATCATTTTTCAAATTAAAACAAAAGGGATTAAAAATAGCAAACCTAAATGTGCAACATATAATGCCTAAGCTTGACGAGTTAAAACTACTTCTTCGGCATCATGATTCTGTCAATATTTTAGGCTTGTGTAAGACATTCCTTTCCGAAAATGTATCGGATAACGAACTTCATGTTAATGGATATAAATCCGAAAGAAAAGATAGAACTCATAAACAGGGAGGTGGTATTTTAGTATATATTAGTGATAAGATTCCATCAGTACGTAGATTTGATCTTGAAAATGATTTAATATAAAGTATTTGGCTAGAAATACGTTTTCCAAATAGCAAGCCATTTATTCTGTCTTTCATATATAGACCTCCTAATTCTTTACAATCTTGGATTGATACTTTTGAAGATCAGTATAGCGTTTCCTCAAAGGAAATCAAAGAAATATACATTCTAGGTGATATTAATATCAATTACTCTCCTACGGCTGGCTTTGACAATCAAAAATGGTCAGATTTTCTCATTAATCAAGGTCTTGTGCAATTAATCAACATGCCTACCAGAGTGACAATTTCAAGTTCTAAAATAATTGATCATATCTATACTACACATCCAGAAAATGTAATCGAAATAAATGTACCATTCATATGCATGAGTGATCATTATCCAGTATGTTTTATTAGGAAAATTAAACGACAAAATCAAGATTCGCTAAACGGTCATACAACTATTAATTACAGATCATTTGGCAAATTTGATGAACAAGAATTTAAAAATGAGTTATATAATTCAGGAATAAATATTGCTGAAACTCTCACTGATCCAAACACTTCACTCGCATATTTATACTCAGTGTTAAACTATGCTCTTTCTAAACATGCTCCTTTAAAACAGAGACGAATTAAACGCCCAAAACAGCCTGAATGGTACTCTGATAAAATTAAAGAGGCAAGAAAATTACGTGATAAGTTCAATAAAGCTAAAAAATGGCAAGAATATAAAAAATGGAGGAATAAAACTAACCATCTGATTACTTTAGGTAAGAAAAAGTTTTTTGCAAATGCAATTAAAGATAAAAAAGACTCTAAATTTATTTGGTCGCATCTTAAATCAATATCTGCACAGACCAATCAAACTGTTATAAAATTACCACCAATTTTAAATATTAATAATGTTACAACTGAGGGGGAGAAAAATATAGCTGACGCTCTAAATGACCACTTTGTTAATATTGCTAATACAATAAACAAAACTCCAATATATGCAAATAACTACGCTGAATTAAAAAAACGTATTGATAATAAATTAAAACAGGCAATATTTAAAATAGATTACATCTCGATTTTCGAAGTAAGGCTAATAATTGATAAATTAGATGGTATTGGACCTCGTATTATAAAAGCAGCATCGGATTGTATCATTAATGCTATCACTTCAATCATTAATAAATGCATAGATCAAGGCATATTTCTTGATCAGCTAAAAAAGGCATGCGTGTTACCAATACACAAAAATGGTCCAAAAGATGACCCGAACAATTATAGACCTATCTCATTATTACCAACAATTTCCAAAATATTTGAGAAGCATGTTGCTGCGCAACTGCACTCTTTCTTTCAACAATTTAATATTTTGTACTCGGCTCAATCTGGATTTCGTAAAAATCATTCTTGCCAAACAGCACTTATTAACCTTGTTGATAGCTGGTTGAAACAAATTGATTCTGGAAACTTTGTTGGCAGTGTTTTCCTTGACATGAGAAAGGCGTTTGATATGGTTGATCATGAGATACTATTATACAAACTGCATTTGTATCATTTTTCGACTTTAACAATACGTTGGTTTCAGTCATATCTGTCTAACAGGACACAAGTAGTCAGAGTTGGACAGTATCAATCTGAGGAGAGAATCATCAAATCAGGTGTCCCTCAGGGATCTATCCTAGGACCACTTTTGTTCTTGATTTATGTAAATGATCTACCTTTAGCTTCCAAAGAAGCTTCAGTTGACATGTATGCTGATGACTCCACGCTACATACATCAGGGCTGGATGTGTCATCCATTGAGAATAAATTACAAACTGACTTAAATAACATAAATAAATGGTGCACTATAAATAACATGGTTATAAATCCTACAAAAACAACATGTATGCTATTAGGTTCAAAATATAAAATAAACCATTCTCGAAAACTCACGCTTTCGATAGATAATTGCCTGATACAATCAGTGTCTTCTCAAAAACTTCTCGGAATTACAATAGATCAACATCTAAAGTGGGATGTTCAGATAAGCAAAGTCTGTAATCATATATCGAGTAAATTCACTCTTTTAAGACGAATATCTAAATATTTGACACTTGATATGAAAAAGCTATTCTATAATGCATATTTAGTTCCAATATTTGATTATGGATCTATCCTCTGGAGTAATTGTACTAAATTAAATTTTACAAAGGTTGTTACTTTACAAAAAAGCATCGCACGCTGGATTTTGAAAAAACCTTTACATACACCTTCTGCAAATCTTTTCAATGAGTTAAATTGGATGTCATTTGAAACAAGATGTAAATTTCAAGTAGGTGTGTTAGTTTATAAAGCAATTCATAATCTTACACCAATATACATAAGTAAATTAATAACATTTTCTGAAAATAGCAGATATAATTTAAGATCATGCATTAAACATGACATTAAGCATCCTAGACCTAAATCCGAATATTTAAAACAATCTTTTACCTATGTTGCCATGCGGACTTGGAATTCAATCCCAGAAAATATCCGGACTTCTGTTTCTATTTATGCTTTCAAACACAATTATAAATTATTTCTATTTCAAGATAACAGGTGTTCTGCTCAAATTAAGTTGTGTTAATAGTGAATACTTGTTTTGAATGCCAGCTTGAAACATAGTATTAATGTTACGTGCATGTATTCACTTGCTATTGTTTATAAGTTGCTGTTGTTATCAGAAGGCCTCATGGAAGATAAGTGTTGTGCAATTGTTTGTATAATCTTAATGAGTTGTACCTTCATGAAATAAAGAATTTATTATTATTATTATTATTATTATTTGTTAGAGTGAGCTATAATTTTCCAGTTCATTTTTTATCAACTTACAAACAAGGCTATCAAGCTCTGGTTCATGCTTAAAATATACATTTGGTTGAATACCAAATGCATTTGTTTAAATGACTGACCAATAACTGGATACTTTAACGACTGGATATTTTAACGGAGTCGTTTAAATGACTGACCAATAACTGGGTACTTTAACGGACGTTTAAATGACTGACCAATAACTGGATACTTTAACGGACGTTTAAATGACTGACCAATAACTGTATGACCAATAACTGGATACTTTAACGGACGTTTAAATGACTGACCAATAACTGGGTACTTGAACGGAGTCCGTGTATTTTCTTTTTACACCGATCACTGTTATTAGGTCTGTGCACCAATACACTGCATCAGTACGATGGCATATTTCTCACCTTGGAATTCACCAATCATTATTCGGTCTATTCTTAGACTTGAGCTCAAGTAATACAAGTTCATTCACAAATATTCACATGTCCTTCATATATAAGCAATCGTAAGACGTTGCTATTCATTAGGTGTCATATTTAGGCATAGCAGCTTCTTATGAACGTTTATCCTTTAAATTTATAGAAATATGTGTGATTGAAATTTGCATACTTGGGCTTATTCTCAAGAATGGTCGGTGAATTCAAAGCTGAGTATATTGTTAGGCTATTCTTAATTCCTCCTATGTATTATAGACGGTGAACCCCCTCCTGAGTCCACCCCGACCACATCAACCGGTGGATATGAGGAAGACTTATACAACAGAATGTGCAAGATTCAGGGCATAACGCCATGTGGACGGTTCATGAGACAGATTGGTTGTCCCGTGGCGGATGTGTCCAACTGTATGCTCCGTGCTGACGACGTAAAAGCCATATGCGTGTCTCTAAGCGTAAGTACGATATTAATTTGTCTTCTTTTTGTTTTTAAAAATATGTTTGATGCACCTTGAGAGCTTTTAAACTATGTTTTAAAATTACGAAATATTAAATCAAAGATCACCATTTGAAAAGACAGCTGAAATAAAATATCTTACTTTCAAAGAAAATGATTATCATTATCATATCGTCGCCATGATAATCATCATCCTCATCATCATCATCGTCGTCATCATCATCATCATTATCATTATCATCATCATCATCATCATCATCATCATCATCAGCACCACCATCATCATCATCATCTCTGTTATGATAACTATTATCATAATCGCCATCACCATCACCGTTATCATCATCATGTAATGTAAAGTTTTCAAAACCATAGCATTCTTTGCAGGCAAATGCGACCATCACAAATCTGGATCTATCCGGTAACGATCTGAGCGGACACGGTGCTCGATATATCGCGGAAGCTCTCAGAGAAAATGTATCCGTTGACCAATTGGTAAGTGAAAGTTTTTTCGGTGATTAAGTTAATATAGTGTGTTCATTAGCATCCGCCGACCAATCACTGAGTTAATTAAACTTGTAATTTTGTACCAGTTGACCTGTTCATAACTGTATGTAGTCTTTAACTTTGGAATTGCTAACCGATCAGTGGGTGTATGTAGTTTGTAACATTGAATCTGTTGACCGTTGCAAATGTATATCCGTTAACAATTAGTGAGCGGTAACTATTGTTTTACTGTTACATACATAACACTATACATTATGTTGATTTTGTCATTGTTAAGTGATGAAACTCTATCTTTGCATTGGGTTACTTTGCAATCGTTAACTGAATGTTAATGTAATACTGACAGTGAGCATTCTAAGTGAATACGAAACTAATGTTTTACAGATTATTATTCCTTTGACGTGTTAAAAAGTTGCAGGAATTGAAAATGGCGGCACCTGATTACTGATGGGCACGAACAATTCAATCAAATGAATTCCGAAAGACAGAACATTAGGATGTTTTTTAAGTTGATATGTTAAGATACATAATGGCAGAGGGAACACACTTGAAATACCAGTATACGCATTTGTTTAAATGTGTCTAATGTTGCCAATATGTTCATTTTGGTATTAATTACATACAGAAATACGATACTTATTACGAACACTACTGTTTTATTGCTGTATCTATTTGCTGTTTCAGACATTGTCCGAATGTAACCTTGATCTGGAGGGAGTGCGGGCCATACAAACACTACTGTTTTATTGCTGTATCTATTTGCTGTTTCAGACGTTGTCCGAATGTAACCTTGATCTGGAGGGAGTGCGGGCCATACAAACACTACTGTTTTATTGCTGTATCTATTTGCTGTTACAGACATTGTCCGAATGTAACCTTGATCTGGAGGGAGTGCGGGCCATACAAACACTGCTGTTTTATTGCTGTATCTATTTGCTGTTTCAGACATTGTCCGAATGTAACCTTGATCTGGAGGGAGTGCGGGCCATACAAACACTGCTGTTTTATTGCTGTATCTATTTGCTGTTTCAGACGTTGTCCGAATGTAATCTTGATCTGGAGGGAGTGCAGGTCATAGCTGAAGTCCTGCTCGATATGAAACCAATGAAGTTCCTGGACATGTCAAGTAGGAGTGCAGTTCCTCATACTAATCTGTCATCATCGATGTTTACATCTCAAATCATCGACTGGTTCTGCTATTATTTAACATCTGTCATCAACGACTGGTTATGTTTATGTTTTACATCTCCAATCAATGACTGGTTCTGCTATTATTTAACATCTGCCATCATCCACTGGTTATGTTTATGTTTTACATCTCCAATCAATGACTGGTTCTGCTATTATTTGCCATCTGAGGTGATAATTATCATCAGGATGATAATATTGATAGTGATGACGATGATAATGATGACGACTAGTTTTGTTTAGGTTTTGCATTTACAATCATCGGCCGATCCTGCTATTGTTTTACATCTGCCATCGTCGACTGGTTTTGCAATTATTAACATTTATCCCCATCGACTGGTTGTACTGTTTTTTCACATACCGTAGTCAACTGGTTCCAGATCTGCTATTGTTTTACATATGTCCATGGATTAGTTCTGCTATTGTTTAAAATCTATTATCGTCGGCTGTTTCTGTTATTGATTTTACATCTACTATCATCGTCTAATTTTTCTACTATTGTTTTACATCTATTGTCTTCGACTGGTTCTGATATTGTTTTACATCTATCGTATTCGACTGGTTCTGATAATGGTTTACATCTATCGTCTTTGTTGCTGATATTGTTTTACATCTATCGTCTTTGTTTCTGATATTGTTTTACATCTATCGTCTTTGTTTCTGATATTGTTTTACATCTACCATCGTCGATTTGTTCTGATAATGTTTTACATCTACCATCGTCGATTTGTTCTGATAATGACATTATTATCATGCATTGACTATGTTGGTTCCATTGTTGTTTGCTTAATATGTAAACCTTGGTGAAATAAAGAAAGATTTTTTGATAATGTTTTACATCTATCATCGTTGACTGGTTCTGATATTGTTTTGCATCTATCATCGTTGACTGGTTCTGATATTGTTTTACATATATCATCGTTGACTGGTTCTGGTATTGTTTTACATCTATCGTATTGACTGGTTCTGATATTGTTTGCGTCTATCATCGTTGACTGGTTCTGATGTTGTTTTACATCTATCATCTTTGACTGGTTCTGGTAATATTTTACATCTACCATCGGTGACTGGTTCTGATATTTATTTAAATACAGTCATCGACTGGTTCTGCTATTGTTTTACTACCATCACGAATAGTATGCTTTCTATATAAGTCGCCCTGTCATCGTTGACTGGTTTTGATATTGTTTTACATATATCATCGTTGACTGGTTCTGGTATTGTTTTACATCTATCATCTTTGACTGATTCTGGTATTGTTTTACATCTACCATCGTTGACTTGTTCTGATATTGATTTAGATACAGTCAACGACTGGTTCTGCTATTTTTTTTACTACCATCACGAATAGTATGCTTTCTATATAAGTCGCCCTGACTACAAATCAGTAGTGTTATTACTTGCTGGTCTTTTGGGATCATCAATCCCATATTTTGTGGCTTTAAAGTAGAATATCGCTTACGCCGGTGCTACGAGGCGTGAGAGGTGTTGCACTTTACATTACCCGTCATGAGCAGACTCAAAACCGAGTCTGCTATTTTTATCTCTTGTTTGTGTTTGTTGCTACCAATGGATCAACTTTTCAGTATTAATTCTGTAACATGCATTAACAATTAACAATGTATATACTAGGTTTATGTACGCACATGAATATAACGTATATATCACAATTTTCAGGTATTTTTATATATTTTTTCTTTTCTTCAGAAAACAAATTACGCAAGAAACATGCCGATATATTTGCTGAAATAATAAAGGTACAGTTTTCTAAAGTATAACCCAATTGTTAATCAAAGATACATGTACCATTATATATATAATATAGCCCTAGGGTCATATTCATAAACCACCTTAGATAAATCTTTATTAATTTCTTCTTAAGTCAAATAACGTTTTGCATAATTGTATCTTAACATAAATAAAAATAAACCTGAAATACATGTAAATTAACAAATGATTGAGGAAACCTTCAAAAACGCCAAAAGTTTCCCAGAAAAGTTTAATTTACAATACGTACTGGCTGAGGATAGTTTGATCATTTAAAATAATCATCTTTTTTTCCTTCTAAAAATGAGAAAAACATGGTGCTTTGGAAACCCTTTGACTCAAACACAACGCCACCGTATGTCCGCACTGTACCACAAAGAGCACATTAAATGTACAATGCTAGGGTCAATACACAACACAAACAGCGGCGAAAACTGGGTCACCTTCTTAGAACGGTCAGTAGGCAATATATGGTCCACTGGTCAGCCTATCGATTTTATGTATACACAACCTCGCTATTAGCATGTCTTCCGTGCTCAGTTGACAAGACAGTGTAAATAAAAGCACATGCCATCAAAAGGAAAACTATAGTTTCTCTAAGCTGCTTTATGAATGTTGCCCCTCAAGTAACTAAAAAAGCATGAAAGGAGAAATTTAAAAACTTGCCTAAATTTGAGGCATGAAAAGTTTGATTGCTTTAATGCAGTTTCATTGTCTTTATTGTAAAAAAGCTTGCAGACGAGGCAACACGATTGTTTTAATCTTATTTTTAATTTGTTAAAGTCTGCAAGTTTGGTCTCTGATGGCCATTTTAGCGTTATATATTATAGGTAAAAGGTTATGCCGTTAATACGCAGTAATGTGCAGACAGTGAACATATTCTACCTCTCGTCGTTAATACACAGAAATGTGCAGACAGTGAACATATTCTACCTCTCGCCGTTAATAGGCAGTAATGTGCACACAGGGAACATATTCCACCTCTCGCCGTTAATACGCAGTAATGTGCACACAGGGAACATATTCCACCTCTCGCCGTTAATACACAGTAATGTGCAGACAGGGAACATATTCTACCTCTCGCCGTTAATACGCAGTAAGGTGCACACAGAGAACATACTCTACCTCTCGCCGTTAATACGCAGTAATGTGCAGACAGGGAAAATATTCTACCTCACTCCGTTAATACGCAGTAATGTGCAGACAGGGAACATATTCTACCTCTCGACGTTAATACGCAGTAATGTGCAGACAGGGAACATATTCTACCTCTCGCCGTTAATACGCAGTGATATGCAGACAGGGAACATATTCTACCTCTCGTCGTTAAAACGGAGTAATGTGCAGACAGTGAACATATTCTACCTCTCGCCGTTAATGCGCAGTAATGTGCAGATAGGGAACATATTCTACCTCACTCCGTTAATACAGAGTAATGTGCAGACAGGGAAGATATTCTACCTCTCGCCGTTAATACGCAGTAATGTGCAGACAGGGAACATATTCTACCTCTTACCGTTAATACGCAGTCATGTGCAGACAGGGAACATATTCTACCTCACGTCGTTAATACGGAGTAATGTGCAGACAGTGAGCATAGTCTACCTCTCACCGTTAATTCGCAGTAATGTGCAGACAGTGAACATATTCTACCTCTCACCGTTAATACGCAGTAATGTGCAGACAGGAAACATATTCTACCTCTCGCCGTTAATACGCAGTAATGTGCAGACAGGGAACATATTCTACCTCTCGCCGTTAATACGCAGTAATGTGGAGACAGGGAACATATTCTACCTCTCGTCGTTAATACGGAGTAATGTGCAGACAGTGAACATATTCTACCTCTCGTCGTTAATACGGAGTAATGTGCAGACAGTGAACATATTCTACCTCTCACCGTTAATTCGCAGTAATGTGCAGACAGGGAACATATTCTACCTCTCGCCGTTAATACGCAGTAATGTGGAGACAGGGAACATATTCTACCTCTCACCGTTAATACGCAGTAATGTACAGACAGTGAACATATTCTACCTCTCACCGTTAATACGCAGTAATGTGCAGACAGGGAACATATTCTACCTGTCACCGTTAATACGCAGTAATGTGCACACAGGGAACATATTCTACCTGTCACCGTTAATACGCAGTAATGTGCAGACAGGGAACATATTCTACCTCTCACCGTTAATACGCAGTAATGTGCACACAGTGAACATATTCTACCTCTCGCCGTTAATACGCAGTAATGTGCAGACAGTGAAAATATTCTACCTCTCGCCGTTAATACGCAGTAATGTGCAGACAGGGAACATATTCTACCTCTCGCCGTTAATACGCAGTAAGTTGCAGACAGGGAACATATTCTACCTCTCACCGTTAATACGCAGTAATGTGCAGACCTTGAACATATTCTACCTCTCGCCGTTAATACACAGTAATGTGCAGACAGTGAACATATTCTACCTCTCGCCGTTAATACGCAGTAATGCGCAGACAGGGAACATATTCTACCTCTCGCCGTTAATACGCAGTAATGTGCACACAGGAAACATATTCTACCTCTCGTTGTTAATACGCAGTAATGTGCAGAAAGTGAACATATTCTACCTCTCGCCGTTAATACGCAGTAATGTGCAGACAGGGAACATATTCTACCTCTCGCCGTTAATACGCAGTAATGTGCACACAGGGAACATATTCTACCTCTCGCCGTTAATACGCAGTAATGTTCACACAGGGAACATATTCTACCTCTCGCCGTTAATACGCAGTAATGTGCAGACAGGGAACATATTCTACCTCTCGCCGTTAATACGCAGTAATGTGCAGACAGGGAACATATTCTACCTCTCGCCGTTAATACGCAGTAATGTGCACACAGGGAACATATTCTACCTCTCCCCGTTAATACGCAGTAATGTCCACATAGTGAACATATTCTACCTCTCGCCGTTAATACGCAGTAATGTGCAGAAAGTGAACATATTCTACCTCTCGCCGTTAATACGCAGTAATGTGCACACAGTGAACATAGTCTACCTCTCGCCGTTAACACGCAGTATAATGTGAAGACAGGGAACATATTCTACCTCTCACCGTTAATACGCAGTAATGTGCAGACAGTGAACATATTCTACCTCTCGCCGTTAATACGCAGTAATGTGCAGACAGTGAACATATTCTACCTCTCACCGTTAATACGCAGTAATGTGCAGACAGGGAACATATTCTACCTCTCACCGTTAATACGCAGTAATGTGCAGACAGTGAACATATTCTATCTCTCGCCGTTAATACGCTGTAATGTGCAGACAGGGAACATATTCTACCTCTCACCGTTAATACGCAGTAATGTGCAGACAGTGAACATATTCTACCTCTCGCCGTTAATACGCAGTAATGTGCAGACAGTTAACATATTCTACCTCTCGTCGTTAATACGCAGTAATGTGCACATAGGGAACATATTCTACCTCTCGCCGTTAATACGCAGTAATGTGCAGACAGTGAACATATTCTACCTCTCACCGTTAATACGCAGTAATGTGCAGACAGTGAACATATTCTACCTCTCACCGTTAATACGCAGTAATGTGCAGACAGTGAACATATTCTATCTCTCGCCGTTAATACGCTGTAATGTGCAGACAGGGAACATATTCTACCTCTCACCGTTAATACGCAGTAATGTGCAGACAGTGAACATATTCTACCTCTCGCCGTTAATACGCAGTAATGTGCAGACAGTGAACATATTCTACCTCTCGCCGTTAATACGCAGTAATGTGCAGACAGTGAAAATATTCTACCTCTCGCCGTTAATACGCAGTAATGTGCAGACAGGGAACATATTCTACCTCTCGCCGTTAATACGCAGTAAGTTGCAGACAGGGAACATATTCTACCTCTCACCGTTAATACGCAGTAATGTGCAGACCTTGAACATATTCTACCTCTCGCCGTTAATACACAGTAATGTGCAGACAGTGAACATATTCTACCTCTCGCCGTTAATACGCAGTAATGCGCAGACAGGGAACATATTCTACCTCTCGCCGTTAATACGCAGTAATGTGCACACAGGAAACATATTCTACCTCTCGTTGTTAATACGCAGTAATGTGCAGAAAGTGAACATATTCTACCTCTCGCCGTTAATACGCAGTAATGTGCAGACAGGGAACATATTCTACCTCTCACCGTTAATAGGCAGTAATGTGCACACAGGGAACATATTCTACCTCTCGCCGTTAATACGCAGTAATGTGCACACAGGGAACATATTCTACCTCTCGCCGTTAATACGCAGTAATGTGCAGACAGGGAACATATTCTACCTCTCGCCGTTAATACGCAGTAATGTGCACACAGGGAACATATTCTACCTCTCGCCGTTAATACGCAGTAATGTGCACACAGGGAACATATTCTACCTCTCCCCGTTAATACGCAGTAATGTCCACATAGTGAACATATTCTACCTCTCGCCGTTAATACGCAGTAATGTGCAGAAAGTGAACATATTCTACCTCTCGCCGTTAATACGCAGTAATGTGCACACAGTGAACATAGTCTACCTCTCGCCGTTAACACGCAGTATAATGTGAAGACAGGGAACATATTCTACCTCTCACCGTTAATACGCAGTAATGTGCAGACAGTGAACATATTCTACCTCTCGCCGTTAATACGCAGTAATGTGCAGACAGTGAACATATTCTACCTCTCACCGTTAATACGCAGTAATGTGCAGACAGGGAACATATTCTACCTCTCACCGTTAATACGCAGTAATGTGCAGACAGTGAACATATTCTATCTCTCGCCGTTAATACGCTGTAATGTGCAGACAGGGAACATATTCTACCTCTCACCGTTAATACGCAGTAATGTGCAGACAGTGAACATATTCTACCTCTCGCCGTTAATACGCAGTAATGTGCAGACAGTTAACATATTCTACCTCTCGTCGTTAATACGCAGTAATGTGCACATAGGGAACATATTCTACCTCTCGCCGTTAATACGCAGTAATGTGCAGACAGTGAACATATTCTACCTCTCACCGTTAATACGCAGTAATGTGCAGACAGTGAACATATTCTACCTCTCACCGTTAATACGCAGTAATGTGCAGACAGTGAACATATTCTATCTCTCGCCGTTAATACGCTGTAATGTGCAGACAGGGAACATATTCTACCTCTCACCGTTAATACGCAGTAATGTGCAGACAGTGAACATATTCTACCTCTCGCCGTTAATACGCAGTAATGTGCAGACAGTGAACATATTCTACCTCCCACCGTTAATACGCAGTAATGTGCAGACAGGGAACATATTCTACCTCTCACCGTTAATACGCAGTAATGTGCAGACAGTGAACATATTTTACCTCTCACCGTTTATACGGAGTAATGTGCACACAGGGATCATATTCTACCTCTCACCGTTAATACGCAGTAATGTGCAGACAGGGAACATATTCTACCTCTCGCCGTTAATACGCAGTAATGTGCACACAGGGAACATATTCTACCTCTCACCGTTAATACGCAGTAATGTGCAGACAGGGAACATATTCTACCTCTTAGATATACGATGAAGAGTAATATACATTTTACAAAATATTTTCCGTTGATTTATACAGCTATAATATTAGGAATTATCAACCAACCAGTGCTATAAGAGACTCATCCTCCAGGCACTATCAACATTTAAACATGTTGATACAACTCCTTGTCTATCTAACATATCATCTACTGACGTAATCTTGCTATATTTCAGAAAAACGATTACATAGAAGAGCTGGCGCTATCAGGAAACGAATTTGACGAAACCGCAGGCGTAGTGTTGGGGAAAGCATTAAGTACGTAAAAAGTCGTTTGTCAAACCTATTGTATATATAGACACACGGTTATTTCGAAGTAGTTTACGCGCACTAAATTAGTATCTCAGGTTATTAATCCAAAAACTGGATGGCGCAACATTAAAAACCAAACTGGATGGCGCAAAATTAAAAAGCAAACTGGATGTCGCAAAAACCAAACTGGATGGCGCAAAATTAAAAACCAGACTGGATGGCTCAACATTAAAAAACAAAAACAGATTGCGACGTGTTAAACTTTAACATGTTTGTTGCTTATACATGCATAGCTAAGACATATTGCACTCAAATCTACCATTTTCACAGTCGTGCTACAAGAGATAAATGCAGAAACATTACATGGCTCCACTGCTGCGAGAGCTAAACTCGAAATAAGCTTATACACGTTAAATTAAGCTTTTTACTGTTCAGCCGGATTTAAATGTGCACTTTAGCGCAAAACACACACGCGATACTTCATGTACATAATGAAATATAACAAATCAGGCACACACGGAATACCTAGTGATATATAACACATCTTGACACGCAATACATAGTGAAATATAACACACCATGACACGCAATACATAGTGAAATATAACACATCATGACACGCAATACATAGTGAAATCTAACACATCTTGACACGCAATACATAGTGAAATATAACACATCATGACACGCGATACATAGTGAAATATAACAGTGAAATCTAACACATCATGACACGCAATACATAGTGAAATATAACACATCATGACACGCAATACATAGTGATATATAACACACCATGACACGCAATACATAGTGAAATATAACACATTATCACTCAAATTTTGCTGAGAGTGCACGCGATAACTATGATAGATTTACAAAAGCAATCACTTTATTTCAGTGAGTAATGTAGGAATAAAGAAACTGGACCTAAGTTGGAACCATCTGCGACGACAAGGCGCTGCCGCAGTGTGCATGGCATTAAGGGTTTGTATAACTTTCAGTTGATTAATCAATGGCAGATAATTTAGCCATGTAATTGTTGTATGGTTTCTAATGTGTGTTCTGGGGTGACTGCGTGTTGTGAATGCTGCATTTTCTGTTCTACATGTGAACCCTTTTTTAGTATAGACCCTTGTGGAACTGTCATATAATGCATGCTATAATGGAAAACCCAGTTAACGGTAGACAAGGCTTTATATTGCCATGCATGCCTTTATGTATATTGAATTGAATTGAATTGAATGTTGTTTAACGGCTCATCAACACAGTATAGGTTATTTAGAGCCGCCCCAGAAAGAGGGGAAGGATACATAGAAATCCGGGAACCTGCCCTACTCTTATTATCGAATAGATTCCTATGGTTCTTTAATGTGTTATTAATATGTGTATGTACCTAGCGTGCGTCCACAATTCATTTTCATCTTGCTTTCATCAACACTTTTATTAAGGACAGCGTAAACATGAACACTCTTATAACATATTATTCCGACGGTTCCGTGTATACCATAATCTGGAAAAAAAAGACCTATAAAAACCATTTTCCAGTTATATGATTAACATGTTTAATTGTGTAATTGTTATTTAAGAATCAACGTCGATATTATTTGATGTCATTTATTTGTCTTCTTATATTTCCTGTTGTCTTTTAAACATGTTCAAGCATTACCTTAAAACAATGAGTTTATATTTATTTGAAATGCTTTGATAACTTTCTAATGGTCGTAAAACATAAACATTATTCAACTGTTTTTTTTTTAAATATTTCACCTGAAAGAAACACTGTCGTTAAATCCTCTGTGAAAACATCATTCATAATAAGTAAAATTGAAATGACTTAAAACCTTTTTTTCTCCAACTATTGTAACAAGTTCACATCACGTTACAGTATAACCAAACCATCGAGGACCTAGATTTGTCTTGGAATGGCTTGGCAGAGGATGGATGTACGGCTCTGGGTGTAGCCCTCCCTTACAATCACACACTGAAGTCACTGGACATAACCTGCAATAGAATAAACATATTTCACTTGAGGGAACTCCTTAAAGGCTTGGAGAAGAACGATACATTGACCGTACTACAGGTTTGCACATTTCCTTTTTGTGCTTAGCTCATATTGTAACTGTGTTACAGAATCCGTAAGAATGTATTTTTCTAGCCATTTGTTTAAGTTTCAAATTAAATACGTAATACATATAGCGTGATGTAATCTGCTTACTATTTGTTTGAAATAATAATATACAAACACAAAATAAAAAAAGTAGCAGACTGGGCATACAGTAGACTAGCCACTCGTCTGACAATAATTAATACTATAGATGTTTTTAACTGATGGCATCGATTAAAATCCTTCACGAGATGGTAGACGTGTGGTTCTTTTCACGAACGAGCGTATGCGAGCGTATGCGAGTGAGCCTAAAAACAAAACATGCCTACCATCTCGTAAAGGATGTCACTATAATCGAACCCAGCAGTTAAATAATCTTTTTATACATTTTAAATGATGAGTTTATGTATGATTTTAACCGAAATTGTTCGCTTTATTGAACGTTATCGGCGGATGACGTCGACGTCAGCAACACTTTTTTCACGTCATGACTCATCGTCAAAGCTAGTTATTTTTGTGTTCGGAGTTAGTTATTAATATTTAGCGATTATGAATATTCTTTCGCTGAGAAATCCCAATCTTTCACCCATAGAAATGTAATAAAAAATAATAATCGCTGTTATGACTTCTTCCGATCAAGAAGTCACTGTTATGATTTCTTCTTGAAAGATCCGATCGTTGGAGATCGCTGAGCCCAATATTTACAGATATCGGTGGTACATTTTCAAATATTTTTGGTTTCTTACTTGTGGTTCCACTACTCCAGCCTTTAACAGTTCTGAGTATTGTTTAATCACCCTTAGGATATATTGCCTTCGTTATAATTTAGTCTTTTGACTGTTACCTGTGATACGCAGGCTTCATAACCTCTGCTCCCAGCTAAATTCCATTTTGTTTATTTTCGCCCATTGTTTTCTCGATGAGGGCACCGCGTTTTGTTAGAAACTGGTCCCAAACGCCGCTGGCCATGGAATGGTGTGAAAATACCGATTTGAAGGTGCCATGTTCACCGTCATATGCATACCATATTCGGGATGGCTCAAATTCATGTACTATTGGCATTTCAAATATTGAGTTCTGCTCAAGAGGGCGTGAACGGTAGGAAGCACTTTCACTACCGTTCATGAACAGTCTCAATCAAACCGAGACTGCAATATTTTTTGTATTTATCGTATTCGACGATTTCCAAATTTCTCCTTTATATTTTCTTAGCCTAGGGCCAGTGTAACGGTAAGTACCCTGTATGACAATGCATGATGTGAACTATTTCAGATTGACCAGAATCCATTGACGACAGAAGGCGGTATTGGCTTGCTGAAGTGTCTGGAACGATCTGAAATATCAGTTCTTTCAGATATACATATGATTGTAAGTCGAACGTGTTACCTAAGTAATTTTGTTAATTAAATTTAGAATTTGTGATTAATTATTCAACTTGAGTCAGTATTTATTTACATTCACACTAGCGTTTGTTTAGTGCTGTGTGTCGGCTGTAGACATCGTACCGACTACAAATCAGTAGTGTTATTACTTACTGGTCCTTTGGGATCATTAAGCCTAATCTTTTTGGCTTTAAAATAGAATACCGCTTAAGCCGCCGCTAGGGGGCGCGAGAATTGTTTGACATTATATTACCTCTCATGAACATCCTCAATAAGACCGAGCCTGATACTTTGCTACTTTGCTAGATATTGTCTGTGTTTGTTGCTTCCAAGTGATCCCATTTTCAGTATTTAAGGAATAAACAATTTTGCTATATTAAACATGATTTTATGGATATACGTTGCGATTGTTTTATACTCCATTGTACTTTATTTGTCCTATCGCACAATTAAACAGTTTGTCTTAATTGACACTGAGCATGAAGAGAGACATTTTTCCGATTTGCTTCCTTCTACAGTGGAATGCTTTACTTTAGACCGAATGCAATCGTCGTCTCTCGTCTGCAGAACAGCAGTCTGAAAATGCACTTGTCACAAAATGTCACGGGTAGAGCGTACTGGTCGTATATAGCTCTTGTATCGGTTACACCCAAAATCTATTGTTCGAGTTGAAACAATTTCACCATATTCATGATCTATTCATGTAACACGTAAAAGCGTGCACATTTTAAGTGGCCGCCAGAGAGGCCGTGTCATAAGTTTAGTTTTGTGCTAATGCATGTAAACGTATAGGTAAATTTTCCTTAAACGGCAAAATTGTATAAGGGGCCTCTCGTGTTGATTCAATACTGTAGATTTAGCCACGTTTGTCACGGACTGAACGGGGGAAATAATGATTTGGGCGTAATGTTTGCTATAAATGCCATTGTCTTCTAGCTATCGCCGGGATAATCGATAGTACTTTGTTGGAACAGAGATTGGACGGCAAATTTCACAGGCAACATGTGGTTAGTAGTTTTATTAAACTTTTATCGTATATTTGTATTCAGTGGGCGGCGCCATCTTGTTTGGCGGTTACGACATCCGGTTAGCATTGATGTTTCTCAAACATAACTTTAGACTAGCATATGATTTGAAGTGACTTTATTAGATGTAATTATGGTAATTGATCATTAATTGTAAAACAATATTAATTTGATAACAGTGGATAATAGGTGCATTAATTAACGTTGGCGTATAATTCAGTGATTGTAATACACGATTGTTAACATTAGTTAACAATGAGATGAGTGACAAGAATAAATGCGTGCATGCATAACTCAGTGAGTGTAATATATGAGTAATTTGATCATGTTTATATTACATGTATTAAGGGCATTGATTAACAGCGACGTACATAGCGTATACATGGCGTTGTAGAATATGTATACATTGCTACTAATCATTAGTACAGCTTACATATATTGATTGAATAATGATTTGTTTGGGTAATGATAATTATGCAAGATTGTTATGTTTGTCAACCGACATCTAAAACGTATGTATAATTACAGCCTAAGCCATCCAGGATATAAGCCATCCAGGGTTGGAGTAAGCCATCTAGGTTTGGATATCCAGGAGTGGAGCTAAGCTTCCACGACTAACGTTACAAGCGGTGGAGACGGTCCCCGTACCTGCGCAGCCAGGTTTTACTAACGACAACCCCCGGGACACAAGGTGGGCCCGTTACCAGTCCTCACTGGAGGGATATCATTCACAATCTCAGTGGAGATTAACTATCATTGCATCGCGTCATCAACCCTTACAGAAGGCATTTGATGACAATCATCCATTGAATTCGCGCATCATCATCTTCATGAGCTCTCGCGCATCACAGTTATCGCGCTAGATCAACATTGTTATAGCTTTAACAACACTTTAGTGTCTTAGACATTCAGTATTTATAACAATACTAAGAACGTCTTAAACGTTCAGGAGAACATTCTTTTCATAGTTCATTTGTGTATTCGCTTGTTTTTTTAGATAATTGTATATATATTAAACATATTTTAAAAGTTGCATTAAACTTATGTAAATGCATTCACCGTCATTGATTCTTTCCTGAGTTAGCCCAACCACTAAGGTCATCCTGTGACAACTGGTGTCAGAAGTGGGATTTTGGGCGACTACGGAGGGAAAGAATCAATAAGTGATCTTTATTATGATATACTAAATCTCTACTTATTATTTTAGAATTGTGTACCACCCTCTGATCCATCAAGGCGACTGTCGACGATCACGGCCACAGCTTGGAAGACAAGTCAAGACACGACAAGGGTAGGGTGAGTCCAAACTGTTGTTTTGTCCGTTCTTTCCTTGGCGCGAGGTCGCAGTGGTCTACACGAGTGGGTCTGAGGCACTTTTGCTCAATAATTTGGGTGTTTGTTTTACCTCCCTTGATATACACATAGTATCCAATTAGGTTGGCGAACAAGACGTTCTACTCATGTTGTGACACTCGAGTATACTTTTATTAATGGGAGAAGTAAATATACATGTACATGTTATACACATTTTGATGATGGTTTAAGGTTTATGTCCAATATCAAATATAGATATTTTATGTAGTGTATATGTTTTGTGGAAGCTAGATACTATCTATACATAACCGTTAGTAGTTAGCGCTAGTACAAATGTGTATGTAACTTGTCCTATGATGATGCCCAGGTATTTACTGAGGACACAGTGACTTACCATTAGTAGTTAGGTGAGTAGAATTATTAGTGACGTGTGTATTGTAATTATTGTAGTTAGTAGTCCACAATGTCCATAGACATGACGTCCATAAAGGATCTTACGGAAATGGGAAAGGAGTTAGGGTATGCTGGAGAGGAGCTTAGAACCTTTGTTAAAGACGAACAGGCTAGGGAAAGGGAATTTAGACTTAAGGAAAGAGAATTAGCAAAGCAGGAAAGAGATGAAGAAAGTAGACTAGTTAAAGATAAGCTAGAATTCGAAAGTAGGTTAGCTAAAGAGAAGCGAGATGAAGAAAGTAGACTAGCCACAGAGAAGGTAGAATTAGAAAGTAGACTAGCCACAGAGAAGCTAGAATTAGAAGATAGGTTAGCAAAAGAGAAGTTAGAATTAGAAAGTAGAATAGTAAGGGAGAAGCAAGAGTTAGAACATGAGAGGTTCGAAACAGATGGTAGACTAGCTAAGGCTAAGATGATAATGGAAAGGGAGCAAAAAGAGTTTGATCATAAGTTAGCTTTAGAGTTGGAAGCAGCTAAGACACATAGTAAGGAAAGTAAAACTGAAGGGAAAGATAGTTATTCTGGGAAGGTAAAAGGTTCGAAGTTACCATACTTTGATGCTGACAAAGATAACATGGACAGTTACTTGTTACGGTTCGAGCGTTATGCTGAGTTACAGGAATGGACCAAAGATAAGTGGGCAGTTCATTTAAGTGCGTTATTGAGAGGCAAGGCCTTAGATGTATTTTCTAGATTACCTAGTTTAGATGCTCTTGACTATGACAAGTTAAAGGATGCTCTTTTAAAGAGATTTGAGTTAACTGAAGAAGGTTTTAGAAAGCGGTTTAGAGCTTGCTTGCCTGAGAAAGGCGAGTCATTTATTCAGTTCATTAGTAGATCTAGAAATTACTTAGATAGGTGGTTAGAGTTAGGGAAGGTAGCGCAGACTTATCAGGGCCTCATAGATTTCTTGTTGCGGGACCAGCTATTCAATGTTTGTAGTAGAGATCTGTTCTTATTTCTGAAAGAAAGAAAATTAGCTAGTGTAGGAGAAATGGCAACACAAGCAGATCAGTTTGCCGAGGCTAGAGGTGGAGCTCATAATGTAGTGTCGAAAGACAGAACTTTTAGAGATAGGCAAGGGGACGATCATAAACAGAAAGGCCAGAGTGGAAATTATAGAGGTGGAGGAAGTTCGATGGGAGCTAGAGGAGGTAGCAATAGTGGTAACATAGGTAGACCTTTTATTCGTTGTCGTCACTGTAATGGGAATCATGCTTCACATGAGTGTAGGAAAGCGGTGAAAGTGTCCGCTGTCGTAGACAACTTTAGTGACAATAGTAGAGTGGACAACAATGTAGGGAATCAGAACCAAGGTTTTAACAACCCATGGAATTTCGGTAGAGGTCGAGGTGGTCAAAACCGAGTTTGAGGTAGAGGCAGAGGTAGTAATAGTCCGGTTATTAAAACCGAGAGTAGTAGCTGTTGTGTTAAAGCGGATGGTGTAATGACGAAGATCGGAACATGTCTCTTTCCGTATGCAAATCTTCCAACGGCAGATGGTAGAGTGAATGGCACGGACGTAATTGTAATGAGGGATACAGGTTGTACAGGTGTGGTAGTTAGGCGTAGTTTAGTTACGGATGACCAGTTGGTAGGTAAACAGTCACCGTGTATGTTGCTAAATAAGTCGGTAGAGCACGTGCCAATAGCGAGAATAGATGTAGATACACCTTTCTTTAAAGGGACTACAGAGGCACTATGTATGGATGACCCGATGTATGATTTAACGATAGGGAACATAGATGGTTCAGCACTTCCGGTAATGTCCGATTTTAGAAGTAGCATAAGTAATGCCGTAGAGACTAGAGCGCAGGTTCAGAAGCAAGCTCAGGCTTATAGAAAATTAAAGGTTCCTGCAGCCGTAGGTGACATATCTAAAGCGGAGTTTATAGAAGCACAAACTCAAGACGAGTCATTAGGTCCTTGTAAGGTGAAGGCCAAGGATGGTGTAGTGAAGAAGTGTAAAGGGTCCGGTAGTTGTAAGTTTGTACATAAGAATAGGTTATTGTACAGAGAATTTGAAGATAGTGGTAGTAGACAGTTTCACCAATTAGTGGTTCCTACCCAGTATAGAACGACAGTGCTTAAGGTAGCTCATGAGTCGATTATGGGAGGTCATTTGGGCGTAAAGAAAACGTCAGATAGAGTATTGGCAGAATTTTATTGGCCAGGCGTTAGCGGAGATGTAACTAGGTATTGTAGGTCCTGCGATGTATGCCAAAGGACAGTACCAAAAGGTCGAGTGACCAAAGTACATTTAGGTCAGATGCCACTGATAGATACACCATTTAAGCGGGTAGCCGTAGACATAGTTGGACCAATTTTTCCAGTGTCGGATAGGAAAAATAGGTACATTTTGACCATGGTAGACTATGCAACTAGGTATCCGGAGGCAGTAGCATTGCCCTCAATTGAAACTGAGAGAGTAGCTGAGGCATTAGTTGATATGTTCAGTAGGCTAGGTGTACCAGAGGAAATGCTGACTGATTGTGGGTCACAGTTTACGTCAGAACTTATGGCTGAAGTAAGCAGGTTATTGTCTTTGCGTCAAATCATGACAACACCATATCACCCTATGTGTAACGGGTTAGTCGAACGATTTAACGGGACGTTAAAGCAAATGTTACGGCGTATGTGTACCGAGAGACCCAAAGATTGGGACAAGTATCTCAATGCTTTATTGTTTGCATTTAGAGAGGTTCCACAAGAGAGTTTAGGATTTTCACCGTTTGAGTTATTGTACGGTAGGTCAGTTAGAGGTCCCATGAGGATTCTTAGAGAGATGTGGGCAGGTGAAGTAGATAGTGATGAGGTTAAGACTACATATCAGTATGTTTTAGATCTGAAGGAGAAACTAGAGGAGACTTGTAAGATAGCTCAAAGTCAGTTAGTTAAGGCAAGTACCAAGTATAAACGGTACTATGACCAAAAAGCTAGAGCTAGGAAGTTTAAGATAGATGACCAGGTGTTACTGTTACTCCCGACCGACAATAACAAGTTGTTATTACAATGGAAAGGTCCGTTTTACGTTAGAGGGATAGTGAACACTATGGATTACCGTATCGAGATAAACGGAAAGTTAAAGACCTTTCATGCGAATATGCTGAAAGAGTATATAAGTAGAACCGATAATGTGCAACAAGGGGTGTTAACCGTAGTTAATGTTGCAGTTATTGAGGATAGTGAGGAAGACAGTAGTGAGGACACTAGTCCCATGTATTTTCCCACTAGTGTAGGTAGGGAGAGAGCAGCCGATGTAGACATATCGGGCATGCTTAGTGTAGAGCAGCAACGAGAGATTGGTAGTTTACTCTCGGAGTTCAGTGATGTCTTGTCCGAAAACCCGGGGCAGACAGATGGAGTGCAACATGATATTGTACTCACATCAGGGGAACCAATTAGAATTAAGGGGTATCCCATTCCATTTCACTCCCGATCAATTGTTGATGAGGAGGTGAAAGACATGTTGAAATTGGGTGTCATCGAACCTTCAAACGCCCCATTTTCATCCCCAGTCGTCCTTATTAAGAAGAAAGATGGGTCAATTCGATTCTGTATCGATTTTAGGCAGCTCAATAAACGTACCATCTTTGATGCAGAGCCAATGCCTAATATTGAGGAGGTATTCTCTAAACTTGCGGGATATTCGTATTTCTCCAAGTTAGACCTCAGTAAAGGTTATTGGCAAGTCCCACTTTCAGACCGAGCTAAAGAGATGACCTCCTTCGAAACTTCGCAAGGACTTTTTAAGTTCAAGGTCATGCCCTTTGGTCTCGTAAACGCCCCAGCAACATTCTGTAGGTTAATGAGGAAAGTCCTGAAGGATTTGTCCAACACAGACAGTTTTGTAGATGACATCCTGGTGTTTACAACAACATTTGAAGACCATATTAAGGCTCTACGTAATATGTTGGAACGGCTACGCCGGTTTAAACTGACTGCAAAACCTAGCAAGTGTCACATAGGTTACGCAGATATAGAGTGTCTGGGTCATGTTGTCGGGAGGGACCAGAAATTGAAACCCAACCCCGACAAGGTTAAGGCAATTCAAGAAGCACCAAGACCCGAGACAAAGAAACAAGTTAGGTCATTTTTAGGGTTAGCGGGTTTTTACAGGAAGTTTATTCCAAACTTTTCGGCTATAGCTGCACCTTTGTCAGACTTGACAAAGAAAGGTCAACCCAATAGGATAACTTGG
Organism: Cyrtodaria siliqua; assembly: GCA_037043455.1. NCBI lineage: Eukaryota > Metazoa > Mollusca > Bivalvia > Adapedonta > Hiatellidae > Cyrtodaria > Cyrtodaria siliqua. Next base: position 115,629 of record JAWPHD010000207.1, on the reverse strand, counting down.
GGGGAAAGCCAGGAGCGAGCTTTTGTCTCTTTAAAGGGGCGTCTGGTCAAAACCCCAATACTAAAATTACCTGAACTTGACCAGGAGTTTATCCTCAGAACGGATGCCTCCGATATCGGGGTGGGTGCAGTCCTACTGCAAGAGCAAGATGGGTGTAGTCTCCCCGTGGCTTACGCAAGTCGGAAACTATTACCCCGGGAATGTAACTACTCTGTTATCGAAAGGGAATGTCTTGCAGTAGTGTGGGGTGTCAGTAAATTCCACCGATATGTTTTTGGTAAGGAATTTGTCTTGGAGACTGACCACCAACCGTTAGCTTAATGAATAAAGCAAAGGTAGCTAACAGTAGGTTAATGAGGTGGGCACTGACTCTGCAGCCTTACCGGATGAAAATTAAAGCGATCCGAGGAAAGGACAATATTGGGGCAGACTATTTAAGTCGCCGCACATAATGACCGGTTTAATATAATAGTGTATTGCAGTGTATTGTACAATAGTAGTATATGTTACGACAGGGTAGTGTACAATTGTAGAATAGTGTTCAAATTGTAATTACATATTATAGTTGGGTTATAACTGCAGTGGATGTTTTCCGGAAGACGGTCGTTGTACTGGCTGAAGGTTGCATCCCTCGGTAGTAATATTTATATACTTAAGCGATTGAGCGATCAGCTTGTACGTTTTGTCGCTCATTTGCTCAGAAGAATTAATAGTTTCTTAACGTGTAAATATTAATTATCATTTTGTTGAATTTTAAAAGTGTAGCACTTTCTTTAAGTGGGGAGATGTTGTCACAAAATGTCACGGGTAGAGCGTACTGGTCGTATATAGCTCTTGTATCGGTTACACCCAAAATCTATTGTTCGAGTTGAAACAATTTCACCATATTCATGATCTATTCATGTAACACGTAAAAGCGTGCACATTTTAAGTGGCCGCCAGAGAGGCCGTGTCATAAGTTTAGTTTTGTGCTAATGCATGTAAACGTATAGGTAAATTTTCCTTAAACGGCAAAATTGTATAAGGGGCCTCTCGTGTTGATTCAATACTGTAGATTTAGCCACGTTTGTCACGGACTGAACGGGGGAAATAATGATTTGGGCGTAATGTTTGCTATAAATGCCATTGTCTTCTAGCTATCGCCGGGATAATCGATAGTACTTTGTTGGAACAGAGATTGGACGGCAAATTTCACAGGCAACATGTGGTTAGTAGTTTTATTAAACTTTTATCGTATATTTGTATTCAGTGGGCGGCGCCATCTTGTTTGGCGGTTACGACATCCGGTTAGCATTGATGTTTCTCAAACATAACTTTAGACTAGCATATGATTTGAAGTGACTTTATTAGATGTAATTATGGTAATTGATCATTAATTGTAAAACAATATTAATTTGATAACAGTGGATAATAGGTGCATTAATTAACGTTGGCGTATAATTCAGTGATTGTAATACACGATTGTTAACATTAGTTAACAATGAGATGAGTGACAAGAATAAATGCGTGCATGCATAACTCAGTGAGTGTAATATATGAGTAATTTGATCATGTTTATATTACATGTATTAAGGGCATTGATTAACAGCGACGTACATAGCGTATACATGGCGTTGTAGAATATGTATACATTGCTACTAATCATTAGTACAGCTTACATATATTGATTGAATAATGATTTGTTTGGGTAATGATAATTATGCAAGATTGTTATGTTTGTCAACCGACATCTAAAACGTATGTATAATTACAGCCTAAGCCATCCAGGATATAAGCCATCCAGGGTTGGAGTAAGCCATCTAGGTTTGGATATCCAGGAGTGGAGCTAAGCTTCCACGACTAACGTTACAAGCGGTGGAGACGGTCCCCGTACCTGCGCAGCCAGGTTTTACTAACGACAACCCCCGGGACACAAGGTGGGCCCGTTACCAGTCCTCACTGGAGGGATATCATTCACAATCTCAGTGGAGATTAACTATCATTGCATCGCGTCATCAACCCTTACAGAAGGCATTTGATGACAATCATCCATTGAATTCGCGCATCATCATCTTCATGAGCTCTCGCGCATCACAGTTATCGCGCTAGATCAACATTGTTATAGCTTTAACAACACTTTAGTGTCTTAGACATTCAGTATTTATAACAATACTAAGAACGTCTTAAACGTTCAGGAGAACATTCTTTTCATAGTTCATTTGTGTATTCGCTTGTTTTTTTAGATAATTGTATATATATTAAACATATTTTAAAAGTTGCATTAAACTTATGTAAATGCATTCACCGTCATTGATTCTTTCCTGAGTTAGCCCAACCACTAAGGTCATCCTGTGACAGCACTGCTATGTTTATCAATTATGCTGCATTCAGACAGTTGTTTTTAACACCTCTCCATTTAGCGATGCCGCTTCTGTATGTGATTATTCGGCCCTATGCAGTATGATAGGATGAGAGAGATGTATTTTCTCTGATATGGCATGTCGGATGGTGTCAATTTGCCTGTATCAGGACAGTCCAAGTAATTGTAATTCCACAGATGCGTTAGGCGATATACATAGGAGTAATTTGCACTTATAAAGCAATGTCTCTTCTGACTGATTGATTGAAAGGTGTTTCACGTCATTTTTGTCACAGGCCAATCACAGGTTAGGCCAATCACAGGTTAGGCCAATCACAGGTTAGGCCAATCACAGGTTAGGCCAATCACAGGTTAGGTCATATATGTCAATATTTTGTGTTAAAGGCAGACCGACCATTATCCTGGGTACCTTCCGCCATCTATAAAGGGAGGGTAACTCTCAAAAAATTTAACCATTTAAACAAATATATATTTTACAAACTATTAGTGAAAACAAAATATTCATCATACAAATATTCTAAAATATATTTAGAATAAGAAAATTAGTTTTGATACAAAAGTGAGAATAAGAATTTTGTTCAGTGTGTGGTCTAACATATGCTAAAAATGATGTTAAACACCATTCAGCCAGCCAGCCACCAGCAAGTCAGTCAGTCAGTCAGTAAGTCAATCAATCATCAATCAATCAACCAAGCGACGAATTGCTTTAGAAATGGAAATTACTTTTACAATCTGTCTTTTACAGGATATTCCAATTAATGGTGATTTCATAGATGCGTTAGACGATCTCCTAAAGGTCCGGAGTGTGAGAGTGTACCACCGAGATCCAAACAAAAAGAAAATCACGCCTATCATAAGGGCGAGAACTCTTCAGGATTACGACCCATCTATGATACTGTTTGAATACATGAAGCAAGAAAACTTGCGACTCATTGACTTGTTTAGAACGTTCGATACAGATTGCAACCATTCTGTGTCGAAAGACGAACTAAAGGAAGGTTTCATGGTTGGTATCTATTCACTTTACTGTGATATAAACTATCATTAGTCAGTGACGTTCATCTTAAAGGGACACACGGCAGTCGTGAAGTTTATATCAAGCATTAAAATTAGCATCGCGATTTATTAATCCTCTTTAATTTACACTGTAAAATTGCTTTCTCTTAGTTATTCTTCAGCATTTTAAATATATTACTGGTGCAATACTGTCACTGGTTCGTTAATTTGTAAACACAATTTGCTGCTTTTTAAATGCAGATTGACTAATGGGACGCAGCTAATTTTAAACAAATCAAGATTGCCTTGTGTCCCTTTAAACCTGCATGTAATTAGAACATGTTAGCGTTTTTGTCTAATAAGTAAATATTATTCAGCGTTGATGACATTTCGGAACTGTTTAATAAATGTTAACGCTTAGTAGAATCTTGTTTTGAGAATGTTATATATTGGTACATCTTTTGCATGGAATTTGTTATTTGGTGGAATATACGCATTTATTCGTTAATGTGTAGCACACCCAAATGCACAAAAAATAGTTCGCCTGTCGTGGTCGCATAATGGCGGTAATTCTCCTTTTATTTCGCAAATGAAAAGCATTTTCACTTCTTCAGTTTGCCAGTTTTAGTTTATATCCCATTATTGATCTATTTGAGACATTATTTCAAGCAATTGTGACTTTGATTTAAGGTTGCTTATATGAAAATCGGTGTACGAATACGATATTGTGGCATCTTATGTTTATACAGTCACTCAGAAGACAAAGACAAGTTCTATCTTAGATTTTAACAGTAGTCTCAGTAAAATACGAGTTTGTTCCCTTGACTTAGCATACACTTGCACACATAGCACACAGCAATACATTTCTAATGTTGACACACAAGGTCATATACCACTATTGCATTTCCCATAGGCCCCATTAAAGCCTTTTGGTCTACATATCTATCTTCTATATCTTAGAGACACTCAAACATGACCAGCACCTTGAGGGGTAATGCAATGCTTTCAGCTTCTAATGTTTCACTGAAGGTGGCCACCCCAGAATGGCTGTAAAGAAATTTACGTTTTGCATATATACTCTCAGTACAATTGTATCCAAAAAAATGCAAATTTTAGTCAAAATATCCTAAATTAACATGTTTTATGATGGAAATATAATATTTTGATGTTTTATGGGGATTTGATATGATTTGGGTAATTTAATCCAATCAGAATCTGCCTTACAATCTGACTATATGCCTTAATATACCCTATACGTTTTTCAACCAATCAGAAACCCCAAATCATTAGTGGTATCTGACCACACGTACGAGTAATTTGCACGCGTTACAGTACACGACGTTTACCTATTAACTATAGTCGCTGTTGAAGGTGAGTTTTTACTTTGACTAAGTAGGCACACATGAGTACACATTGCAATACATTTTTGACATTGGCACACACACACACACACACACACACACACACGTAATAATGCTCCAAAAGGCATGCTTAGAAAGTGAGGGAGGTGTAAACAAAATGCATTACATGCAATAAAATGTAATAACATAACAACAATACAGTAACTTTGATTATTAATATTGGTTTTAAAACAACAAATCGTCCATTATAAGATGGCGACATAGTAACTTCCGGTTTTTATTTTTAGACAATAAACATGCCATTATCAGAAGATGCCCTTGAGTCATTGTTTGACAAACTGGACCTCAACGACGATGACGAGATTGAATATGAGTACGTACACTATATGTAGGGACTTCCCATATTTATTTAGGGTAGAAGTACTATATGTTACATAGTTTAATACCACATAGATTCAAATCTTGCATTTCTTTTATCTTAATATAAAAGGAAAAAGAACAATACTTCTACTGCTTTACATCATATTTGGAAAGAAAAAAACTAAGTTTTAGTACACTTATAATTAACATTTATGCAAAACCTTTACATTATATTTAACTAATATGATAAATTATCGTGGATCCCATGGCTTTTATCTTTAAATACTAGTTTCTGCTAAGATTTTTTTCTATTTTATTTTCACTAAATTAGAAAAAATTTAATAAAAAAATATCGATATATTTCCTTTAGTTTTTAATTGTAGTTTTGGATGAATGGAACCTTCTGTTATTTTACACCACACTGGAATCCATGCTACTGATGCATATATGTACGAAATAGGCTATATACACTATTCGGGCTATACTTTCAAAGTATACGTTCTTTATATTACCTCTCATGAACAGACTAAATAAACTCGAGTCTTGTTACTTTTCTCATTTTTTTGTGTTCACTGCTTCCAGTATTTCTTTCACTTTTTAATTTTGATTTAATTATGTAAGGACTACTACGTTGTGTATCAAGTAAATATGACAAAAATAAGTATAAAAGTCGAACAGAAAATGCAGCTTTTACAGAACACAGTAAACCCCAAAACACGCAAAACGACAAACATACATGGCAATGTTAATAAGGAATAAAGGCATATGACGTCACAAACACAAACAGGTTCACAATAGGGCTACCGCCTTGGAACGGCCAGTGGTAAAAAGGCCGCTGGAGGTTTAAACCAGGTTCTATGGTGCACCAAACCTCACACTTACCCTGCTGTCATCCAAATAAAACGGGACAGTGTAAATAAAGAAATCCCCGCCATGAACTATTCTCTAAACAACAAGGCAGCTTTACTAGGCAATATAAGTAAAACGCAAAGATGCTCGTGTATATACAAATACAAAAAAAACAACAGCATAGAAAGCCACAAAAAGGGACTCAATGACTAGGCAGAAGCCAGAGCAACAAGGCAATAAACCATTGAGGGTACGACAAGACAAGATCGCAGATAAACATCAAATGCCACCGTCCTTTTTGGGCAAAGGCCAATAATATAGCGAAAGCACTGCCGAGCGATCATGCGTTTTCGTACCGAGTCAAATGAACTTGATATAATAAGCCATGTCTGTTATTCTATATCCATCATTTATTGTATATAGTTTTATTTCTCCACATTTCTTTTTTTCTAGACCAGAGGTCATGGCTATGGCATCTCTCTCTATATTAATATATTATACATTTTCATTAGCATATACAGACTTTGTTACTTTTAATTATCTTCTTTTAACATATATTTCCATTTGTACATATATATTCACATCTTTTTCACGTTTGAGATTATTTTATTTTAGATATTAACATTTTCAGTGCATATGTATACAAACAGCGTATTATTACCACCTCTGTAGACCACTTGTATGATTCGAACATGCTTCTACTAATTATATCCTCATGTAATTATGATATATTTGTATTAATTACTTCTTCTGACTACTAAGTGAAGTGAAACATGGGTATCGCCAGGTACAGAAAAAGATGAGAACCACCGACGAGAGCCTGCAAATCAACAAGAAGGCCATGGAGCAACTGAGGACATTAATCCGAACTTCACTGGAAGAAAAGAGGGAGAACATGAGAAACGACGCCAAAACACGTGTCCGTAGGCGATCCAGTCTCAGGGCGATATTTCAGATTGTAAATAAATGAGGAAGGGCGCCTGAACAAATTTGTAATACGATTTTCTTGACACCTGAATCCCTTAATACTAATTCAATTTCAGTTGCATGTTATTCTGGCATGGTTGTGTAATATATATGTTGTGTAATATATATGTTGTGTAAATATGTTGTGTAATATATATGTTGATTCTTTCTGTGTAAGAATTGTGAAGCAGTTTATCATCAACCAGAAGCAATTACTAAGTTCCGTTACACATGCCATGACTTCGTGGTTTTCTGTTTAAAGGGACACATTATGTGTTAAATCTCGCACGTCCGGTTAGTTTTTCTATATAGAACTATCATACTCGTAAAACCTCAAATAAAGACATCCCCTCCAGGCTATATCATCCAGCTAACTAGGCTGCATTATTAGGCAATATAAGAATAACACAAAGATCATATAAAATGTTAAAAAAAAAGCAACAAAAAAATCAACAACACTTCTAGAACGTCACAAAGCAAGTCCGCAATGACTTGGCAGAAACCATAGCAATAAGCAGATAAGAGAATAAACCATTAACGGCATAACAAGACGATATTGAAAACAAACATCAGCCAAACGTTACCATCCTTTCAGGATCATCATAGTGGCCACAATATGTCTGGTCATCGCACAGTCAAAAAGGAAAGCATAGTGGCGAACTGTAATATAAACGCAGTCATAGGGTCATGACCTCTTTTGATAAACGTTTAACAAGTGCAAGTGATCATAGCCAAGAATCTTACGTTTGTAAAGCCCGTCACCATAAAAGCCAGGTTGTGATAGTCCTTGTCCCAGAAGAGTTAAATATATTTGTTTTTTAAAGTAGTTGAGTGTTTAAGATAATACAATTTTACAAAGGTATTTCAAGAGTATGGTAACGGTAGTCCTGATGGAGTACCTCAACTCGACTACGAGATCTAGAAAAGGAATAAGTTGAAAAACATAAACCCTGTAAGAAGTTGCTCGGGAAAACCCCTGTCTAAGTGAGGGATAATTGACCATCTCACAATTGAAATCACGTCTCGTGCAATTGTTCCTCTGTTTTCAATAGAGAGATGTTAAGCGAGAAAAAAAAGCGACAGAATCTGCCGTGTTGAGTTGAAGCTCTTTATGATAGATAGCATTACACATAGTAGAAACTAAATGGTTGCCAATGTTCAATATATCGTCCAGATAGGATTTATCAAAGGCTTCGATGGCCTCTGCTTGAGTATCTGGATACAGATTTAACAGGACAATTCTTTATTAGCAATACCAAAATAAGTCTGCGACAAGAGGAGAACAGTTCGTACCCATAGGGATAAAGCAGGGATAAGAGGTGAACAGTTTGCACCCATAGGGATAAAGCAGGGATAAGAGGTGAACATTTCGTACCCATAGGGATAAATCAGGGACAAGACTTGAACAGTTCGTACCCATAGGGATAAATCAGGGACAAGACTTGAACAGTTCGTACCCACAGGGATAAATCAGGGACAAGACTTGAACAGTTCGTACCCACAGGGATAAATCAGGGACAAGACTTGAACAGTTCGTACCCACAGGGATAAATCAGGGACAAGACTTGAACAGTTCGTACCCACAGGGATAAATCAGGGACAAGACTTGAACAGTTCGTACCCATAGGGATAAATCAGGGACAAGACTTGAACAGTTCGTACCCATAGGGATAAAGCAGGGACAAGACTTGAACAGTTCGTACCCATAGGGATAAAGCAGGGATAAGAGGTGAACAGTTTGTACCCATAGGGATAAATCAGGGACAAGACTTGAAAAGTTCGTACCCATAGGGATAAAGCAGGGACAAGACTTGAACAGTTCGTACCCATAGGGATAAAGCAGGGATAAGAGGTGAACAGTTTGTACCCATAGGGATAAATCAGGGACAAGACTTGAACAGTTCGTACCCATAGGGATAAAGCAGGGACAAGACTTGAACAGTTCGTATCCATAGGGATAAAGCAGGGATAAGAGGTGAACAGTTTGTACCCATAGGGATAAATCAGGGACAAGACTTGAACAGTTCGTACCCATAGGGATAAAGCAGGGACAATACTTGAACAGTTCGTACCCATAGGGATAAAGCAGGGATAAGAGGTAAACAATTTGTACCCATAGGGATAAATCAGGGACAAGACTTGAACATTTCGTACCCACAGGGATAAATCAGGGACAAGACTTGAACAGTTCGTACCCACAGGGATAAATCAGGGACAAGACTTGAACAGTTCGTACCCATAGGGATAAATCAGGGACAAGACTTGAACAGTTCGTACCCATAGGGATAAATCAGGGACAAGACTTGAACAGTTCGTACCCACAGGGATAAATCAGGGACAAGACTTGAACAGTTCGTACCCATAGGGATAAATCAGGGACAAGACTTGAACAGTTCGTACCCATAGGGATAAATCAGGGACAAGACTTGAACAGTTCGTACCCATAGGGATAAATCAGGGACAAGACTTGAACAGTTCGTACCCACAGGGATAAATCAGGGACAAGACTTGAACAGTTCGTACCCATAGGGATAAATCAGGGACAAGACTTGAACAGTTCGTACCCACAGGGATAAATCAGGGACAAGACTTGAACAGTTCGTACCCATAGGGATAAATCAGGGATAAGCAGAAGCATAATTAATATTACGCAAATTTCCTCACCTATATTTTATGTTTTTCAACACTTAATTGTCTACTAGTTATCTTCTAAGATGGTATTAACAGAACATAGACTTTATGCTATGTTTCTTAACACTTAATTGTCTACTAGTTATCTTCTAAGATGATATTAACAGAACATAGACTTTATGCTATGTTTCTTAACAATTAATTGTCTACTAATTATCTTCTAAGATGGTATTAACAGAACATAGACTTTATTCTATGTTTCTTAACAATTAATTGTCTACTAATTATCTTCTAAGATGGTATTAATAGAACATAGAGTTTATTAAAAGATGAATCTATTACGGATATTTTTTACGACAAAAGTAAGTTATCAACCGAACATAGACTTTATAAAACGATAAATCTACTTCTGTATTATACCAAGAAATGTAAAATATCAAATTATTTACTAATTATCTACGATAATAAAACAATATGTTATCCTTAGTTCGAAGACGCAATCACGATATTTTAAATTGTTTATTAAAGTTAAGTGTTTGTAATTGTATGTTTACCTTTTTACACATCAGAACCTGTTTCTTTATCAAATAGGCACACGATTAAACGATATGGCTTCCGTCTCGAAATGTACGGATTGAACCGCGTCTGCATTTGTAATTAGTATCTATGATTTATGTTTTTATTTTGACAATTTGATAACATTAAATATGAGATTTGTTTCTGCATAATTCATACTTATATACGTTATTTCAGCGAATACAAAGTTGGATACCGTAAAGCAATGAAGAAAATGCGACGAGGCCTGCGGTCTGATAATATAGATGATACCGCGGCAATGACACAGCTGAAGAAGCTGGTCAGGCAATCGTTGGAGCAGAAGAGACAGAATCATGCGGTCCACAGAGGACAGAATCGACGGGCACAGCGCCAGGCCAGCCTTACTGTCGTGTTTCAGGCAATAAATGGCATTCGAAATACTGAAAACACACCTTTTATTTAAACAGTTAAACACATTATATCTGTAATGTTTAACTGGATAAAAAACATCAGATTGTTTAAAGTTAAACATATTTGGTTGATCAATTGTGTTTTACGTAATTTTAAGCACATTTAAGTCTATATATGACTGTCGATTTCTTGTGGTGGAGTCAGACCACCCCCGTTTTCCTGGGTATAGCCAGTACTGTATACCACCCGCATCCGTAAGAATCGACCCGTGCTCACTTACAAGTCGATCTCCCAGTGGGAATTATGTTCCCTCACATGGCAGTTCCATGAGATATTTTGCATTTTATATGCATCTTTTTCAAAAGCCATGAATAATTCTTTCCTGGTAAAACTGTTTTACAACCTTGCAGTTTAATACTTAATACCATATAATAGTACCATATAGAAGTACATATATTTTGAAATATTGACTTTGTAAATAATAATGGAATCATCTTATATCAAAATATACGATAAATAAGATTTTTAACATTTTATATTGATAACACGAATACTCAACACTTTGGAATGTAATACATTGCATTGTCATGTCCATAAATAGTATATGCCTTCTTTGTATGAATGTCCTGAGGAATGGTTTTGAGGTTAAATATTTTACTAACTTGCAGTTTAATAGTACCGTAGCGTATGCTTGTGTATATTGAAATATTGAATGTGTAAATAATATAAGCAATATTCTGTATTCAAAAATATCACATTTAAAAAACAAATTCATTTGAGTCGACATCTGCAACAATATTATACATAATATAAATGCAAAACGTCGTAACTTTACCTTATCGTGTCCATTTACGGACTGAATGAACCTCGTAATTTAATACTCTACCTTGTCATGTCCACTTGCAAACTGAAATTAGTAGTAGAATGTAACTTCAAAATAACAAAATGTTTACTAAACTCATAAATTAACTAAACACTTTTCTCATGTCAACTTGCATAAATAGGATAAAAGAGTATGAGAATGGACCTTTGGAAACGGCCGACCACAACACATACAAAATATTGCAGTCTCGGTTTGATTGAGACTGTTCATGAACGGTAATGAAATATGCTAGCTACCGCTCACGCCCTCTAGCTCCGGGTTGAGCAGATAAGTCTGATTTAACAGCTGCACAAAATGTTCAGATGCATAGGGTAATATTAAACAGTTTACAGTTGATATATTTGTGTTTTATATTTTCACTTGCTAATGCGCGAGCTTCATTTTTATCATGCAATTGTGTATATCTAACAGAATTACAACTGTCATTGTGTATATGTCACAGAATTACAACTGTCATTGTGTATATCTAACAGAATTACACCTGTCATTGTGTATATCTAACAGAATTACAACTGTCATTGTGTATATCTAACAGAATTACAACTGTCTTTGTGTATATGTCACAGAATTACAACTGTCATTGTGTATATGTCACAGAATTACAACTGTCATTGTGTATATCTAACAGAATTACAACTGTCTTTGTGTATATCTAACAGAATTACAACTGCCTGTACAATAACAGAATTACAACTGTCATTGTGTATATCTAACAGAATTACAACTGTCATTGTGTATATCTAACAGAATTACAACTGTCATTGTGTATATCTAACAGAATTACAACTGTCATTGTGTATATCTAACAGAATTACAACTGTCATTGTGTATATCTAACAGAATTACAACTGTCATTGTGTATATCTAACAGAATTACAACTGTCATTGTGTATATCTAACAGAATTACAACTGTCATTGTGTATATCTAACAGAATTACAACTGCCTGTACAATAACAGAATTACAACTGCCTGTACAATTGTGTATATCTAACAGAATTACAACTGCCTGTACAATTGTGTATATGTAACAGAATTACAACTGTCTGTACAATTGTGTATATCTAACAGAATTACAACTGTCTGTACAATTGTGTATATGTAACAGAATTACAACTGTCTGTACAATTGTGTATATGTAACAGAATTACAACTGTCTGTACAATTGTGTATATCTAACAGAATTACAACTGCCTGTACAATTGTGTATATCTAACAGAATTACAACTGCCTGTACAATTGTGTATATCTAACAGAATTACAACTGCCTGTACAATTGTGTATATCTAACAGAATTACAACTGCCTGTACAATTGTGTATATCTAACAGAATTACAACTGTCTACAAATTCTCTCCAAAAGTCCAGTCCCAATCCCAGCCTTTAAAGTCGCCGTCCCGCCAACAACAGCCAATAACATGTGTACACCATTTCTAGTCGCCGTCCCGCCAACAACAGCCAATAACATGTGTACACCATTTCTAGTCGCCGTCCCGCCGACAACAGCCAATAACATGTGTACACCATTTCTAGTCGCCGTCCCGCCAACAACAGCCAATAACATGTGTACACCATTTCTAGTCGCCGTCCCGCCAACAACAGCCAATAACATGTGTACACCATTTCTAGTCGCCGTCCCGCCAACAACAGTCAATAACATGTGTACACCATTTCTAGTCGCCGTCCCGCCAACAACAGCCAATAACATGTGTACACCATTTCTAAACCTTCTGACGAAGAGGTATTTATATAACTTACATAATTTTAGAATCCAAAATCTATAGACACACTGTAAACGACTTTAACCAGCCATGGCAAACCCCGAAACTGGATCGTCGAATTAAGAGATACCAACTCATAATACGCGTTACGCATATTTAATTACAAGTATTTTAAAAACTCTTCCATAAAACTATATTTTTAGTCGGCACATATACATTATTATTTGACCTGAACATCTGGATAGAGTTTTGATAAACGTTTTCTTTAGTGTAATATTCTCGTTATTTGGCGGGTTAGTTTCTTTAAAGAACTATTTCCTAAGTCCTAAGTAAATCACCGTCAATAAAAACTATCCAGTTTGTACAATTTATATAAATTCTAAATCACTCAATAGCTTGGTTTTCTGTTTTGAAAAGCTTTATGATTTGAGTGTTTGGAGGTTGAAAAAATCGGTTTTGTCATAACACATATATTTGTATTTTAAAGTATTAGTTTTGCTTTTGTTGGTTATATGTAATTCCTATCAAATCTCTTCAGCATACACCACTGTGATCACACCTAATACAGACCTAACAACAGTCAAATAGGGAATATCCTGTATAAACCAGTTAGCTAAATATCACATGGCACTTTACTGTGCATTTCAGGGTGCCTAGACATCGAGTATGAATCGAGATTATTTTTTATTATTTGCTATATGTTTCCGTACCTGTTATGGTTAGATATAATGAAAATAAACGTTCCAGGATCTGTTTACAATCTTGCCGTAGACATCCGTTAAGCTTCACAAAGCCCAAAATTCATTTTGCGAAGCTTACGGATGGCTACGGCAAGATTGGAAACAGATCCAGGAGCGTCTATTTGCATTCTATCTAACCATGTTAGGTATGAAAACATATAAATGTAATTTTAAAAAATCTCGATCTAGACAACCTGAAATGCACAGTAACATTTCATTTAAACTTCTCTCCCAAATATGTATTGATTTTGATGAGAATGCATTCAAATGATTTATTATGAATTGTAAAATGACATTTTGCTAGTTTATCTATTTTTTTCAAAATAAGAAAATTTATTAAAAGCTGTTTAAAGTAAAACGAAAGGGCATTAGTTATCTTTTTATTAAAAACAAGGGATTTGTATAATGAAACTTTCCGCTGAACTCATGTTATGCTCAAAATGTTTAAGAAATGAAAATGTCATAATTGAAAACAAGAGGCCCAAGAGGGCCTGTGGACGCTCTACTGGCTAAAACAGCTCTTATAGATTTAGATAGAAATAGCTAGATATAGCTCTCTTAACAAAGGAAAATACAATATAGCATTTTTCAACAAATCAAGGACCATAACTCTGTTATTACTAACAAGATCTTGCTGTTTTTCGAAATTGTTCAAGATTTCATTGATATACCGCGCTTTGCACAACTAGACATCATACTGAGGCTTCCTGCCAAATTTCGTAGAAATCCAACAAGCCGTTTAAGAGCAGTAGCGCCGATAAGAAATTTAAAATAAAAATGTCAAAGGGCCATAACTCCGTCAAAAATCAGCAAACTGGAACAAAAGCGTGATATGGACAACTAGACATCTTACCGATGCTTCCTGCCAAGTTTCGTCGAAATTCAACAAGGTATTTAGGATGAGAAAAGAAATTTTAAAGTAAGTGTCAAGTAATTAAAAAGATAATGAAAAATGAAAAAAGAAATTCAAATCAATCAAAAAAAAATGAAAATATTTTAAAAACAAATAAAAAAAAAAAATGAAAAAAAAAAATTGAAACAATTAAAAAAAAAAAAAAAAAAAATTGAAATTGAAAAAAAAAAAAAAAAAAAATCAAATTAAAAAACTGTTACCCCCCCGGGGCGCGTCCAAATTTGACACCAGGGTCACCATTTGAACAAACTTGGTAGAGGACCACAAGCTGATGCTACATGTAATATATGAGAGCTCTGTGCCATGTGGTTCCAGAGAAGAAGATTGTTTTCAGTTTTTTGCCCTATACAAGCTTATAGCAATTGCAAAATATTAAACCTCTGGCTCTTGCAGTTTCAGAGAAGAAGATTTTTTAAGTTTTGCCCTATACATGTCTATGTAAAACATTTGACCCTTGGGGCGGGGCCAAATGTTACCCGAGGGTCACCATTTGAACAAATTTGGTAAAGGACCATAAGCTTATAGTAAATGCAAAATATCAAACCTCTGGCTGTTGTAGTTTCCGAGAAGAAATTTTTAAAAAAAAAAAATCCTATATAAGTCTATGTAAAACTGTGACTCCCGGGGCGGGGACAAATTTGACCCCAGGGTCACCATTTGAACAAACTTAGTAGAGGACCATAAGCTGATGCTACATGTAATACATGAGAGCTCTGTGCCTTGTGGTTTCAGAGAAGGAAGATTTTTTAAAAAAAAATCCTATATGTCTATATGAAAAACATGCAAAATCTCAATATACAAACTTTGGACCCCCGGGGCACGGCCATTTTTGACCCCGGCGACTTTATTTGAACAAACTTGATAGTCTAGGCGTTGGCGATCATTTTAAAAGAAAAACTGTTGAAATCTGTCTAGCGGTTCTGGAGAAGAAGATTTTTTAAGGTTTCGATTATATCTAAACGGCATTCATCTAAGGATCATCCATGTGAAGTTTGGTCAAAATTAGCCAAGCGGTTTCCGAGGAGAAGTCGTTTGAAGAAAAGTTAACGGACGACGGACGGACGGACGACGGAGGACGGACAACACACCATCCCATAAGCTCTGCTGGCCCTTGGCCAGTAGAGCTAAAAATATATTTGACTTTGGTTTCGACATAATAGACCGTGAGCCATACACTTTTTTGTTACCATCTCAAAGGACAAATTCTTGCTAGTACCATGTTATTGAGTACCTTGTAGAGAAACAAAAAATCATGATAGTAGTGTGAACAGGGTAGCTGATTCCTGTTATTAGAGTTATCTCCCCCTTTTAAGCAAGACTCTTGTTTCTTTAAAAAATCGTTTTCGCTGAAACTAGAAGAGCTACAGGTCTAATATTTTGCATGTATTATACATTTAGGGTCCTCTACCAAGTATTTATAAAATGGTGACCCCAGGGTCAAATATGGCCCAGCCCCGAGGGTAACATTTTTTCATACAGTTATATAGGAAATCTTTAAAAATAAATAATTTTCTCTAAAACTAATAGCTGGAGGTCCCATATTATGCATGAAGCATAAGCTTATGGTCCACTAGCAAGTTTGTTAAAATGTTGACCCTGGGGTAATATCTGGCTCCGCCCCAGGGGTCATATATTTACATAGAGTCATATAGAAACATCTTTAAAATGTCTTCTTTAAAAAAGACAAGAGCCAGAGGTTTACTATTTTGCATATTGTACAAGCTTATGGTTCTCCACCACTTTTGTTCAAATTGTGACTCTGTGTCAAACTATGGCCCGGTTCTGGGGTTAAAGTTTAACAAAGAGTTATATAGGAAAGTCCATAAAAATATTCTTTTTCTGATACTACAAGAGCTAGAGGTCTAATACGATGCATGTAGCATAAGAGTATCGATCTCTACCAATTTATTATGTTCAAATGGTGATCTTATGGTCAAATTTCGCCTGGTCCCGAGTTATGTAGGAACGTCTATAAACATCTCTGAAACTACAAGAGCTAGAGGTGAAGTCCAGACTCTATTGTGCCCATCGCGTCAGGTATACCTTGACGTGTTTGTTGGCGGACGGACTATAAACCTTAGAACTACACACACACACACACACACACACAGAGCCTGGAATCAAATTTGGCCGTGTCCCGGGGGTCACACTATGACATTGAATTATATAGGAAAACATTCAAACAGCTTCTCTGATACTTCAAAAGCTAAATAATAGTTCGCATGTACCATGAGCTTATGATCCTTTAGTTTGTTCTAATGGCGACAATGGGGTCAAATATGACCACTACGGGGGTCACAGGTTTACAGATTTATATAAAGAAATTGTTGTTGTTTCTTAAAACATGCGAGCACTTTGAGGCAAGGCGAGTGGGTCTCTTGTTTATGACTTGAAGTTGTACACTTTTCATAAAATCACTTCAAAAGTTTTAAGCGAACTGAAATATACAGAGAATGTGACTTTTGATAAGGTATTCCATTATGAAGACTTAACCATGTTTACAAATCGCATATTGAATAAATCCACGAACTAAAATCACAAAGTAGACCATTGCATTTTCGACAAGTTGCAAAAAAAAACAGAAAGAAAAAAAAAGCATTTTACGGTTTAACTGTTGATTTTTAGGTGTTTGTTATACAAATGTTAAAATAACCCGCCAAATTAAGACAAAATTACACTACAAAAACAGTTTATCAAAACTCTATCCAGGTGTTCATCTCATATAATAATGCATATGTGTCGCTTAAAAGTATATGTTTATTCATGGGTTTTTGTAATATCCGTAACTGAATAAGTGTGAAATGAATTATTCATTTTTGTTTTTTTGTCTGGCTCGTTAAAGCTTTTAATATTGTATCTATAGAGTTTTGATTCTCAAACGATGTAAGTTATGTATATACCTCGTGGTCAGTAGGTTTAGAAACGATGTACACATGTTGTAAAATTAGGCTGTTGTTGGCGGGATAGCTACTTTAACTGCAGTATCACCTGTATGTCGGATATAGCTTTTAGAGTAAGCATCAGTCAACTAACCGTGATCACTAAATGTAATCTAGCTCGATGCACTGGGTACCGATTCTTATCTGGAAGCGTTTAATTTTTTTTTATATCTTATATGTATGTTATATTGTCACATTAAGTTATATTATTTAAATCAGATAATATGTACTGTGTAATTATTAATTGTCCCGTTTTATCTCAAGGCATTAATTGCCAAGTTTATCAAAATAGCAATGAGTTAGGGCATATATAAGGCTTGCAGGCATATTGCAACTCGACATATATGAACTTTATGCTAACTTGCTAGATAAGAGATACCGTTGTGAACCCAGCTTCTACGATATAACCTTTATGACGGATTAACATTTTAGTTGTATGTAATTTAATGCAGTCATCCTGCTTGAGCGCATACAGCCTGCTGATGCAGTGGATAGCACGGGAGACTTTAAATTCAGAGGACCCTGGTTCAAGCCCTACTATTTTTACATTACATATTCAGAATTCTTCATTGTGTTGTATATGGGTGGGGTAATTCAGGTGTAAAAATCCTTAAAATATGCATCACTTGTAATTAAAAAGTTTTAAAATAGACAACTTTTAAGATTTTGAGTTGCAATATGCAATGTTTAATTCATCTATTTATGTGTAATACATAATCCAAATGTGTAATCATAAGTATTGCCATGACGCATACACCTAAAAAAGACTTTTGTTTAAAAAACACGTTAAACCGCACATTTTCTTTATCTAGAATCCTTTGGACTATGTGTCGTCTGTGCAATATATGTATATATCAGAACATGTTAATACTATTTATGTTGCAGTTACTTTGAGGAAGGCTTATACTTCCAGTTTGGCATGTGTCTCAACTTATCAGGCTTACTGAACACATATGTGCAATGCCATGAACATTGCTTAGTACTTAATTTCATCAATATATCATAACGATCCCTTATCCATATTATAATATTATTTAAATCATGTAGAAAGGTTGTAAATTACTGATTCTTACAAGTTTGCACATATATCGTAAAAAAAAATTAACTAAACTAAATGCATAAAAATGTGTCAATAGTGGGTGGGGTAAATTGACTTCTAATTTGAAGCAAAATAGAGATTTTAAACAAAATTCAGTGCTAAAAAAGAGCTTATTTACGCTTTATGTAACTCAGTGAATTGTAAACTTAAAGACACATTTCCCAAAGCTACTTGGTCATTGAAAAAGCATGGGAAGCTTGAATATTTACAGCCAGCACGCTTCATGGCTGACCAATTCCGGTATATAAATTGAGGCCCGCTCTTAGTTTTCTATATGTATAGCATTGCTATATTGGGTTAAAAATAGCATAACAAGACTTTGTAATTTACTTTAATGAAGAAATATATGTTCATAATTTATCTTTTGAATACAAAACTTATCTGGTATTTCTTAATTGCTTTTAGACCAAACATCAGAGCACAACACAATAAATATACAACATTCTTTAATGTGTTATTCTGTGTTCTGGTCGCAAATGCTTTATTGAGTGGGCCTCATAATCTGAAGAAAAAGTGAATTATCACACTTTGCACATGAAATGGTATGGCTAACAGTGATTTACAGTTACCTATAGAAATTCTCCCCCCCCACCCACCCCCCCCCCCAACCCCCTGCCTATAATCGTCGGGTAGGACGCCTGTCGTAGGTGGAGGGACTATAATCCTTAGAAATACACACACACACGTAGGAAATCATTAACTGTATATACATCGACCAGGGCACATTGTACCTATACACAGGTAACAGTAATTTTTACAGAAAAAAAAAGTTAGCTTCTTTCGGTGCTCGAACACACGACCTTCTGATTTCAAGTCCGGTGCTCTATCCACTGAACAACAACGCTACTTGAGAAAATAGTATACTAACTACCATTTATTATGAGGCAAAATAACTTAACATATTTGAACGCAACTAAAGATGGATCACTAAATATGTAGTCCATATTGTCGCAAGTGTAAATTAACTTTACCTGGTGTAATACTGTATGTTATTAATATGAAACTAATACTTCGCCCCAAATCAACCAAATCTCTACTTGTTATTTAGCGCTTGTTGAGTTTGTATGCGCGCGCTTGTTATTACGTTATGCCTATTTAGTGTTAAAACTGCTGCAACATACCAATAAATAGCAGTGGTCTAGTGGTTCAGCGTACAACTTTCTTAACTTACAAGTGCATGCTGTGGTTCAAATCCCGTTCCGGGCAACTGTTTTTTTAATCACATATATTTTGGAGCCGTATATTTATCGATGAAACCTGTACGGAGGCTAAATAAAAATGTGCAATTTTACGCATCGATTTCTCCTTATATACCGACTTTTGTGGTGTTCGTCGATTTGAAACTACTTCACACGTGACTCATTCATATTCATGAGTTATTACCAGTTAAAATAGAGCGTGTAAAAAGTACATTAATAATTATTCACACATGCATGACATTCAAAAAAGAACATCAAAATCTTATATGAAAGCGTTACAATGATAACCTATTAATGTTCGATTTGTTTTATATAAGCTACCTGTTCCAGATTGCTATCATGGAAAAATGTAATCTATAGACATTGCTCTTTTCAAAAAGTGATGGTAGAATTTGTCCCTTGAGTTGGTAACAATATCGAAAATGTTGGGTCCTGGCTCAAGGCCTATAAAGGAATCATGCAGACATAAAACTATTTACGATGTATTTTTACTTATTTCGATATACCACTAGTTATATAAGTATGCAAATAAGCCTAATATGCGATGTCAAAAAAAATCGATAATGTCTATGATCCAATTCCCACGGTTTATGTCGGTTTTGCTTGTTAAAGCGACAGGCAAAATGCAATAAAAGTTGATATATGAGTTATGTGATAAATAGAATTTAACATTCATTCTCATTCATTATTGAATGAGTACTCATGTAAGATCCTCTATGTTTAGGTTTTGTTAGATTAAGTGCTATATTTAAAATCGTCTGTAACTTTTAAGTACGATGTTCGATACAAAACTTTCTACCATTGTATCTTAGACAATTCGAAAGATTCTCTTTTCAGATGATAAGCACAATGTGATGTCATTTAATTTAGTATTTTAAATCTTAATAATTGTTTTATATTGAACATTATACATAATTATTTATATTGAACATATACATTCAGTCGTGACATTTGTTAATTTTGTTGTTTGATTAAAATAATAAACTTATTAATAGATACGTATGTATTATTATTTTTTACCATAAAATATTACGAAATTATTTTTTGATTTTACTATCGATTTATTGAAGCATATCAATTGGTTATCTGTGCGTGATTGATGACATAGGTCTAATTGTTCTTACGTCTTCAAAGCTATGTTCATGTCCTTGAACAAATCGGTATTGCTTTGTTTGATTTTGTTAGTTAGAGAATAAAACCTTGCAGGGGTATCTTTATTTACACTGTCCCGTTTTTTGAGATGACAATAGTGTAAGAGCGAGGTTTGGTGCACCCTAGAACCTGGTTTAATCCCACAGCGGCCTTTTCCACTACTAAACGTTCCAAAGCGGTAGCCATGTATGTTTGTGATATCATATGTTGCCTTTTAGTCATCAAATATAAATGTAATTTAAGGACTCTTCTGCGACAAGGACTATCACAACCTGACTTCTATGATGATGTGATTTATAAACTTCGTAAGATTCTTGGTCATGATCACTTTCATACTATCTTTGTTAAACTTGTTAAAAAGTGTATCAAAAGAGGTTATGACCCTATCATTTTGCAACGTACTGCATGCTTGGTGGTGGACCCTTTTACAGTTCGCCACTATGCTTTCCTCTTTAATTGTACGATGACCGGACAGGCTGTGGACCCATGATGACGCCTACCTAAAGCCCATTGGGACGGTGGCGTTTGATGTTTGTCCATGTTCTTTCTTGTCGTGCCCTTAATGGTGTATTCTCTTACTGCTCTGGCTTCTGCCAAGTCATTGACTACCTTCATTGTGGCTTTCTAGGCTATTGTTTTTTTGTATTATATTTACACGAGCATATTTGTGTTTTACTTATATTGCCTATTGATGCTGCCTTGTTGGTTAGAGTTTAGATCATGGCGGGGATTTCTTTATTTACATGTCCTGTTTTAATGGTATGACAGTAGGGTAAGTGTGAGGTTTGGTGCACCCTAGAACCGGTTTAAACCCCCAGTGGCCTACTTTGCCACTGACCGTTCCAAGGCGATAGCCCTATTGTCAACCCTTTTGTGTTTGTGATCTCGTTTGCATTTTTTATTACTTTTGCCTTTTCGTTTGTCTGTTTGCGTGTTTGTTTTTGTGTTTTGTTGTTGACTGTCGTCCTTGAATGCTGCTTTCCCTGTCCGATATTTTTATTCTTAATTAGTAGCTGTTGTTTTTTTCTGTGCGTGTTTGTGGTTGACTGTGGTCCTATAATGCTACATTTCCTTTTCTCGATTTGTATATCTACTTTATTGTTTGTTTCTGTGCGTGTTTGTGGTTGACTGTGGTCCTATAATGCTACATTTCCTTTTCTCGATTTGTATATCTACTTTATTGTTTGTTTCTGTGCGTGTTTGTGGTTGACTGTGGTCCTATAATGCTACATTTCCTTTTCTCGATTCGTATATCTACTTTATTGTTTGTTTCTGTGCGTGTTTGTGGTTGACTGTGGTTCTATAATGCTACATTTCCTTTTCTCGATTCGTATATCTACTTTACTGTTTGTTTCTGTGCGTGTTTGTGGTTGACTGTGGCCCCATGGATGCTACATTTCCTGTTCGAATTTTATATCTACTTTTATTGTTTGTTTGTGTGCGTGTTTGTGGTTGACTGTAGTCCTTGAATGTTACATTTTCTGTTCGACCTTTTTCTATTTTTATTCACAGCGATGGTAAGAAAATCGGTTTTAAACAACCAGCGGCCTTTTTGCCCGTTCCAATGTGGTTTCCCTATTGTCAGCTCCGTAACAAAATAAGTGAATATTTACTGTTTTTGCCGGACCTCATTTTCCCTGATTTTGAATAAGAACTTTCATAGATTTTGCCAAGTACATGGCTTTTAAAATCCATCAAGTATTAAGAAAGCTATGATTTCACGAGTTCGGTATTTTGGCTAAAATTGCCGATATTTACCACTGAGTGCCCAACCACTGGCACTGGAGCCGCAGATATTATATATAAAAAAACAAAAACGATATCCCGCTATTATCTATATAAAACATGGTAGACATCTTTGATATGACCAACCTCGTTTCGAAGGCTGTATCTTTGTCAAATTACAGAATTGATTCAAATCCTCTACACAGTTCGTTAGGCCTGACTCCCATTTATCACATTAAATTCACAGTTCGTAAGAAAACGCACGCTGTGCGGAGAAGTTTAAGTAAAATCGCCGATTTCTGTCGTAAAAACATATTCTACTGATCCACGCTTCCGGCTGTACTTACTTCTCGAACCGAGACTTGATTAGTCCAGATCATCTGCGACGATTGCTTGTTTTCAAGACAAACGTTTGTATTTACAATCAAGCGTCGAAGATGATCAAGACTAATCAAGTATCATTTGTACAAACAGTTTAATATTCGAGAAGTTGCGAATGGGTCTTTGTAACTGATGATCCTATTGGGCATTCGGAACTTCTCGATAAAAACGAGGTTGGTCATCCATGTGTTATATAGATAATAGGGGGATATCGTATTCTTTTTTTTTTATATAATATCTGCGGCTCCAGTGCCAGTGTGCCCAACTTAATGTATTTATACAACCTCCGTTTACTTTCGATGTAACAGGAAACGTCAATATTCGCTCATATTGACGTGTAGTAAAGTCAAATTGGGTGTGTAATGTATACTCGTTCGTGATTGGTGCACTTTTCTGTTCATGTCAAAGAAAGTATGTCACGTGATGTAAACAATGTTGATTCCACGATATAACGACAATATGAATGTTTTTGGTGAAAATTGAATGTTACAAACTATTTTATTGTTCTAATTTAAACATGCGTATGCAATAAAAAGTTTATTAGATTTATGTGGGATATATGCACTCGTTCTTTAGCGCATAAATATTGCGCTCCTAAAGTCGCGCAATATAAATACGCTAAAGAACTCCTGCATATATCACAATATAAATCTAATAACCTATACATATTGCTTACATTAGATATAGTTCAAAGCCACGCCCCAGTCGTACATTACGAGAAGTCCGGGGAACATGACATCAACCAGCATATCGTGTTCAGTCAGGTACACATGTCTTTTGTATTGTCTCTACTTAGTCCATCCTGTTACAAAATCTTTTTTTTTTGTTGGGTCATCTGATTGTTTATCTTCTTTTAATTATAACACTTTTGGTTACACTAATCAGATTTACCTATTTAAGATGTTGGTCTGCGCGTCTCCTGCAACCACTCGAGGTGTGTCGTCGTCCGCCCGCGACTTGTTTGACACAATTGGGACTCTCTCGAACACAACTCCATCTGCAAAAGCAACGATCGTTTTTCAGGATAACCTCACCAGTGTGATAGACTGTATTTCTTGCACACGAGAAGCAGACTCTTCAGAATATGCCCTCCACACCACAATGTTTACAGAACATATTACATTATTATAAATAGAAGTATACGGAGATTTTGACGTCAACGCGCTGAATATAAATGGTAGGCAAGAAAAATATGTCATCATTGGTGTCCGATTCAGATAGGAAAATTCTAGGCCTCGGTATAACTGTTTTAATCGGAACCTCGGTAGAGCCGGATACCCATGAACGATTCTTATAATCTTACCATGAAGCAAAGTGTGTTAATTACCCGCGTGACGTACATCGTTTTTATCTACATCTGATTCATTGTGCAAATACTACACTCAATACATTTGAAAACGCACCGCTTGGTAATTTTTTAATTTCAACAGATGTTAAAGAGTCTTTGTGAAAAATGTGTTTTAATTGAAAGAAGTAGAGTAAACTGTATGCAACTGTTTATCGCCATATGAAACAGACGTGTCTACTAACTTAAAATACAATGTTGATTTGAACAAAAACTCAGAAGACTAAAAATAATCGAAAATCAAAAAATGTTGCGTATTTAAATGTACTGAGTATATTTCTAAGAAGTAGAAAGATGAATAAAAGACGAGACATGACATCACACACATAACAGGATTGACAATAGGGCTACGGCCTTGGAACGGTCAGTGGCAAAAATGCCACGGGGGTTTAAACCAGGCTCTAGGTTGCACCAAACCTCACTCTTACCCTATTGCCATCCCAGTAAAACTGGACAGTGTAAATAAAGATATTCCCGCCAGCTGCAGGTTATATTCTCTAATAAAAAAGGCAGTACTAATAGGCAATATAAGTAAAACACAATATAAATAAAACACAATATAAGTAAAACACATATATGATCATGTATATATAATATAAAAAGGCCACAGAGAACGTACACAATGCATCAAGCCAGAGCAACAAGAGAACACACCGTTAAGTTTACGACAAGACGCGATTTAAGACAAACATCAAACGCTACCGTCCTATGAGGGTGTATATAGCGCAATCATAGGGTCCACATCGCACAATCAAAGAGGAAAGCATAGTGGTCAACCACTACACATGCAGTGCGTTGCAAGATGACGACTGAATGACTAGGCATGTGTATGGAGGTGGCGTACAATTATGACAAACCAATAATAAGAGTTGTAGTTTATGGACGCCAAGCCCCAATTGTTTTTCATCAAGAAATAAAGTATTATTAGGTATATATTAGGTTCATTTAAGACAAGTACAGTTCAAATGTTAATATTTTAGATTTAAGGCTATATGGACATACAGTTAAATATAGAAAGTTGTGACGCTTGATTTCAAACGTACTAGGATAACGCAGGATCGTACGAAGTGTTCGATGAAACAAAGACTGCAGTATAAGTAATTTGCATATTTTACAATCAATAAACAGCCATTTGAATTTTATATGAGCAACATCGACTTTAGAATATGGTTATTAAAAACATACCGTTCCAGCATAATCAATAAATGTGCAAACTAATCATTAAAGACATCCCACCAGCCTAATCCATCCTATAGAAATAGTGGGGGCATAATTATGATTGTTTTTTTCATGCATTGTGAGAAGTACGAGAATTTCATGCAAAATTGGAGATTGGTATGTACCGTTATATTATGAGGCCCCGACAAATAATTTTAAATCCGATTTAATTATTTCTAAATTGTATGTGTAACAGTACCAATATGATTTAATTTCAATATTTTTAGTATTGAATTTGCAGATTTTACCTTTTTAATCTGCCAGTATTTTAATGTTTCTATTCCAAACAATAAAATGAACATTTAGCAATTGTAAGAAACATTGCACATTGTAGTCTTATATAAAATTATGTCAGGGCCTCAATAAATATTTTTCACAGTAGAGGATTAACAAATATGTGATCGTCTCTAGCTGTAAAATGTCCGTGATCTTTTGATTCTGGTGTGATGTCTTTAACAACATTGACTATATACTGACAGCCAAAAGAAACGCACCACCATCTTGAATGTACATATACGAACACTAAATAGTCCATAAGCATAACCTAATATATGCAGATATTCGACGCTTTTCGTGTTACCATTTCCATGTGAGAAAATACACACATTGTGAATGTTTGAAATGTCCCTAAAATAAAAAACAATAAACAAACAATATTAACCATATAGAAGTGGTGCGTTTCTTTTTGCGTTCAGTATATGAGCCTTTGAATGTAAATAACGAGACATCGAACAAAAAGCGCGACAATAGATTCACCTTGGAACGGACAATAGGTTCACCTTGGAAGGACAATAGGTTCACCTTGGAAGGACAATAGGTTCACCTTGGAAGGACAATAGGTTCACCTTGGAAGGACAATAGGTTCACCTTGGAAGGACTATAGGTTCACCTTGGAAGGACAATAGATTCACCTTGAAGGACAATAGGTTCACCTTGGAAGGACAATAGGTTCACCTTGGAAGGACAATAGATTCACCTTGGAAGGACAATAGGTTCACCTTGGAGTCAGTTGCAAATAAAGGTTGCTGAAGGTTTAACCGGGAATACTTTCTTCAACTTCAACTTCTTTATTTCACTTAGGTTCATATATATGAACAGCATAAGCA
This sequence comes from Cyrtodaria siliqua, assembly GCA_037043455.1. Taxonomy (NCBI): domain Eukaryota; kingdom Metazoa; phylum Mollusca; class Bivalvia; order Adapedonta; family Hiatellidae; genus Cyrtodaria; species Cyrtodaria siliqua. The sequence continues at coordinate 88,740 of JAWPHD010000207.1, read as the reverse complement.
ACATGTTATAAAATACATTTACATATGGATGAATGGCGACAAATCATCACATTGGAAAAAACAAAAACATGTATACATCAGAAAACGACTATATATATGTACAAACTATCTAGCAATGAAGTGGGTAGCTGTCTATTCAATGTATAAGTATACTACATGTACTTACAAATTGCAGGTATTAATACTAATATTAATAATAATAATAATAATAACGATAATATTATTATTTTCAGATTGTAACAAAAACTCTACATCAGCTAAATATGTATTCAATAAAGTAATATTAATTGTGCCGACACTTCACTTTTATATTATTGCCAATGCAATAAAATGGGACAGTGTAGTGAGGCCTAGTCATTTTGCACACCTACTGTTATTTCATTAATCATCACTCTAATATCTAGGTCTGGTTCATAACCCAGTTTGCAAAAAAACGTATTACCATAATGGGAAATAAATATAGAAGCATTAGTCAACTATCGACGGAATGTGATCTTTTCATCGAAACATCAAAGTAAACTTCATAAAATAGATACTTAATATGTAATAGCAATGGACACATGTCTGCATTATAGTAAACTTCATAATAAACGCCGTCCGTGGCCGAGTGGTTAACGTCTCTGACTTGAAATCACTTGCCCCTCACCGCTGTAGGTTCGATCCCTCAGGGGCCTAGGAATCTTTATGTGAGGAAGCTATCCAGCTGGCTTGCGGAACGTCGGTGGTTCTACCCAGGTTCCCGCCCGTGCACGAAAATTGCCCGGAGGGGCACCTGGGGTCTTCCTCCACCAGTGGAAGCTTGAAAGTCGCCATATGACCTTAGCTGTTGGTGCGACTATAAAATCCAATTCAATTCAATTCATAATAAACGAAAATAAAAATGCAAACTATTGATGTCCATAACGACGAACACATGTGTCCTGTATGTTATTTGCATTAATAAAACGCATCGTGAACTTTTCACAATAATATTATTATATCTTTTTGAAAGTTTATTTCCAATAAATTAATTTCATCCCCATTTGGAATGTTGTAGCACTTTTATTGCTAGCTTAACCTTAACATTAATATGAATACAAGTATGGTCATATTTTTATTCAATTGACAAACCTATTTTCTTCAAATATGTATTAGATTATAAGTGAATGGACATATCTAATGCCATCGTATCATTTAAGTCATGTATGAATGAGTGAGTGATAAAGCGGATTTTCGCAGTTTGTGATTGAAATTGTATGAAGTAATGACAAGTGCTGAACGTACCTTTTAAGCAATTTATTAAATAATATATATATATTCAGAAACAAAAGTGCATTTTGACTTCGATTCAAGACAAAGCAGAGGTAAGAGGACATTTTATTTATATATGTATTTTTTTTTTTTAATGCAAGTCCAATTTTAAAGATGTTAAAGGTGAATGTATTCATTATTATTATTATTATTATTATTATTATTATTATTATTATTTATTGTTATTATTATTATTATTATTATTATTATTATTATTATTATTATTATTTATTGTTATTACTATTATTATTATTATTATTATTATTATTATTATTATTTATTGTTATTTTTATTATTATTATTATTATTATTATTATTATTATTATTATTATTTTTACACATTTTTATTTTTATAATCATCATTATTATTATTATCATTATTATTATTATTATTTTTATTATTATTATTATTATCAATGTTACTATTATTATTATTTTTTTATTATTATTATTATCATTATTATTATTCGTTACTATAGATGACATCATATCGCGTTCAATGAATGTTTCATCTATTGTGTCCGTGTCATATAACACGTCTTTAATATTAAGTGATGCTCCTCGTGTTACCTTACTGAATAATGGTATAGTATTCTGCTTACAGTACGGATTGTATGTTTTAAATATCTGTAGTATGTGTATAAAACATTTTGAATTGACTTTGATTAAACACAAAATAAACGCTTGTGAATGAATACGGCATTACGTAAAACACACACGTTCGGCTAATGACATTTAAGTTTGCGTATGGGTTCAACTCGATTGGATTCAACTAAGTATCTTAAGGCAGAATATGCTTAGTAAATAGAGGTTCTTACATGAGTACTCATTCATTATTGAGTTTATTAAACGAGTTTGCAAAATGATATAATGCGAGGCTCTTGCAGAGCATTATATTAATTTTGCTAAAGAGTTTAATAAATGCAATAATGAATGAGAACGAATGTTAGATTTTATTTATCACATAACTCACATATCGACTTTTATTGCATTTTGCTTGTCGCTTTAACACGCGAAACCGGCATAAAACCGTGGGAATTAGATCATAGTCATCGAATGTTTTTGACAGCGCATACTAGGCTTATTTGCATACTTATATTACTAGTGGTATATCGAAAATATAGAATGGTGTTATTCCACTCCCACCGGTAAGTTATGTGATAAAACATAAAATGAAACGGTTGAAGAAGTATTCCGAAGCCTTATGGAATTACGTTATCCAGTCAATGATAACACTTTAAATGTGCAAAATATGCCCCCCCCCCCCCACCCAACACCACCCCGCTCCCCCACCCCCTTAAAAAAAGAAGAAGGAAGTTACATTACCTAATTTTGTAAACTGATGTACTATAGTACGTTGTATTCCATGAACGCTGCTCTTTGCATAACACAGGTAGTATGCGGGGCAAACTTGTTTATTTATTTATCATGTTTATAGAGCAGATAAAATAATTTTTGATTATATGGCAACCAGCAATTTATTTAAACCTATGGTAGAATAAGAAGGAAGATTGAAAACTCAGAAAGTTATTTAATTATACGCAAGCAGGTTAAAGTCAACATGATATCGACCTAGTGTCAGAATAATGTGACTGGGTGGGGAATCATGTGTGTACGGCGTGATATTCCAGAGTGGCAGTCCTATTAATCTAGCTATCCCACCAACAACAGACAAATGTTACAACACATGCACAACCTTTCTAAAACTACTGACGACGAGGTATATATATGACCTACATATTTTGAGAATCCAAACTCTATAGACACAATACAAACGGCATTAACCAGCCAGACAAAATTCCAGAACTGTAGCGTCGAAATGTATTTAACGCATATTCAATCACGGGTATTTTAAAAACCCTTGAAAAAACCTATACGTTTAATCGGCACATATACATGATTATGTGACCTGAACACCTGGATCGAGTTTTAATAAACGTTTGTGTAGTGTAATTTTGTCGTTATTTGGCGGGTTAGTTTCTTTAAGCTGAGCATTGAGTTCACTGCTACAAGAAGACACTGTCGTGGTTCACTGCTACAAGAAGATACTGTCGTGGTTCACTGCTACAAGAAGACACTGTCGTGGTTCACTGCTACAAGAAGACACTGTCGTGGTTCACTGCTACAAGAAGACACTGTCGTGGTTCGACAGACAGATGTTAAAAGCCACGTTAACCCCATACATTTATACAACTGAACACACATTCTGTCAATATAGGCATTTATTTAGCAGAATTGTATTGGAGGGGTATTTATTTTATATCCTTATTAACACTACTCTAACTATATATTTCTTTATACGCGTGCCTTATCGCAATGACTCACTTTAACCGTGCATGCTTTGATATTAAAGGGACACATGGCAATCTTTATTTGTTAAAAACTCACAATGTCAAGTTAGAATTTTCACATAACTTGCATTTATTCAGTTATTAATATCAATTATAAAAAAAGTAAAACGGAAATTGTCTTTGCATATAATTAACTGTTGATTATATTGCACCAATTATGTAAACCTATAGTAGAATAAGACGGAAAAAATCTATATTTGATTTGACTATATGCCAGCAGGTTTGAAGTCAAAATGATAATGGATTAATAAACTGAGACGTTAATTTTAATTCTTGATAAACACTTAAAGATTGCCGTGTGTCCCTTTAAACTTCATTTTTCCAATGGCAACAACGTAATAATACAAAATAAGACCATCTTGGGGGTTATTGAAAGCACGACAAAGTGGTTTTAGTTCAAAGATAACATTTTAATTACCGAGATACTATTATTTTATTGAGAGTCAAATCTATTACTTCGTGTGGAATTGTATATCAATTTGATAGTGACTGATGGGTAAACACTCTATTTTCCTTTTCTTTTTGATTTATGGCAATCCTCAAATAACCAAGAAGACGACAGATTAATATAAATACTTGAAAATATACGTACTTTCGCAAAATTTTATTACCCAGAATACCAGTCGAAATTTTCACATGAAATTTACATGGAGAGAGAAAATTGAATTCTTGAACGGAAACCCGGCAAACTCGATCATTTTTCGGGGTTACTCAAAGCTAAAAATAACAAGGTTTAAGAGGTGAAGTATTGGAGCCTGCAGTATCGTTTCCTACAAATCAGATGTTAACTTTTTTTCGTAAAAGAAAGAGAATACAGACTTTACAAATTTATTAACATTGTGTTGTATTTTTTTAATTTTAAAGTTTGGAAATTTGGATGGTATAATAATAAAAATAATAATGAAAAAAAATAATCAAAAAGAAAAAAAAGGTTTATATTATATATATATCGTTATATCGCTAAATGTTTAATAATTTCAACATTATTATTGAATATGCTGAGTAACCGGACTCTAAACAAGCCCAGGAAGCGTTTATTTAGGTACAATCACCAATATTTAGAGAGCGTCATGTTTCGGGAGTGTCGAAGTCATTTCTTTATGCTATGCTGTAGTATTGACTTTAGCCAAGGGGCCTTTCAGATCGCTAATAACTATAGACCCCTAACACGAAGATATATAATACTAATTATACACGGTGTCATAACATACTATTAGCAAAGTCAATCTAATTGCACAGTTAAAGTCAAATCTATCAGGTGATGAATTAAAAGGCAATTTTTAGCACTTTTTTTTAATTGAACGTTTTCTAACGGGCCGTCGTTTTGTTATGCTTATCAAAGAAGTGACTTATAGGGCGTTAATGGGATTTGTGTTTATACAGGGGTCATGTTTAGTAAACATTATGCTATGATTCCAATGCCTATTGTAAATCCTTTTCAAGAAAACATTTTGTTCTGTACATACTTCACAACAATATGTGTTTAAAATGTAATAGCTAGCTAGACACGTCGATTATAGTCTAGAAATGTTACGAATGGTGGAATTGAAACATTACCACGCGTATTCAATGTGCCAAAATGAATATTTGAAATCACCTTAAACTGTTTATTTAATGAAATGAAGTGGTTTAAACAGGCAATTTATATAAAACTGAATTTTTAAAATCAAAAGAGCTCTGTAAGATCTGATTTTTTTAAAAAAATAATTTTAAAATGGTATATATATATATAATCAATTATTTGATCAAAGCATAGTTGTTATCTCGTCCTGCCCTTATTTTGTTACGAGTCCTGTAATGGTTGTGTTTTACAATGTTGTTTCCCAACTACTGTAGTTTCTGACTATAATTCTTTGCGTTTGCCATTTTGGTTCCGAGCTAATACAGTAGTTGAGTACAACTCTTTACGTTTGCAATGTTGGTTTCCAGCTAATGTAGTTGGTGAGTACAAGTCTTTGCGTGCTGAGAACAAGTTATTGCGTTTACTGAATTGGTTCCCAGCTAATGTAGATGATGAGTACACTTCTTTGCACTTGTCATGTTGGTTCCCAGCTAATGTAATTGCTCAGTACATTTGTTTGCGTTTACCAAATTACTTCCCAGCTAATGTAGCTGAGTACAATTCTTTGCATTTACTATTATGGTTCCCAGCTATGTAGTGGATGAGTACAACCTTTTTGCGGTTGCCATGTTGTTTTCCAGTTGCTGTAGATTATGAGTACGTTTCTTTGAGTTTGCAATGTTGGTTCCCAGCTACTGTCGTTGGAGAGTACTATTTGTTTTCGTTTACTACTTTGATTCCTACCTATTGTATGTATGAAAGCACTAATTATTTTCCCCATAGACACCAATGTTAAAGTGTCACATATTAATGATTTGCTGCAAATTCAACTCAAGTATGAATAATGCAGCAGTGTAATGTTCATATAGAAAACTAATTTTCCACTTGAAAAATCACCAGAAAACGTGGGGTCACAAGACATGTAAGAAAGTTCTTGTTTGTTTACTAAACAAGTCAAGGGTACAGCTGTTTTTATTGATCGCCTGTTTTCATTGCTCACAAAGTGTAAGCATAGAGTCGAAATTTCGAAAATGTTCATCAGTGATCCAGTAAAACCTATTAATACGCTTCTTATACATATAACCACAAAATCGAGTAGAAATGGGCAGTTTTCCCCTACGTATAATGCCCGTTTCCATCGAAAAAAGAGGGATTACTTTTTATTATAGGAACTACATTCGAGGTTTACATGTAATTGGTGGTGGTAAACCTGTAGTTACAGAGTACAATTATTTGCGTTCACTATGTTGGTTCCTAGCTAATGTAGTTAGAGAGTACAATTCTTTGCGTCTGTAATTTTGGTTCCTAGCTACTATAATTGATGAGTACAATGTTTTGCGTTTACCATATTCGTTCCCAGGTGATATAGTTCATGAGTAGAATTATTTGCGTTTACCACTTTGGTTCCAAGCTACTGTTGTTACTGAGTATACTTATTTGCGTTTACTATTTTGGTCTCAGCCAATTTTGTTCATGACTACACTTCTTTGCGTTTTCCATTTTGGTCCCCAGCTACTGTAGTTATTGAGTACAACATACTGATTTTTAGATAACTACGTTTACTGAAAACTGTTTTATGTTCATGTTTTCTCTTTAGACGTCATGTCAAAAAAAGGGCCTGGTTTATGACCACACAACTCGTTCAACGTGTTCTATTCTTCAAACGGTTATTTGGAAATAAGCGTATCGTCATCATTTTGGTGTAAGCCAATATAATGTGCTTCGACCTAAGTTAAACGCCTCTTGTAGTCCATGAATATGGGACGGTTTTGATCGTTAAGTCGTTCAATCGATTCAAATTTCCGTAGTAAATGCCGCCATAATATATACTTATTAACTTTTAGGCGCGCATATTTCTTGCCAGGATTTCCCATCCTGTCAACCTAGATCAATACGTCGACTAATCAAATACACCGACCGGAAAACGAAATCCGAGATTTTATTAATCGTGCTTCATTTTATTAATCGTGTTTCATTTTTAAAGGGGGGGAGGGTGGGGGTGGGGGTGGGGGGGGGGGGCTGGCATGGCGCAGTCGGTAGCGCGGCGGATTTGTAACCGGAGGCCCCGGGTTCAATCCTCCGTGGTGCCACTGAGTTCCGTCGGTTTGTTCTTTGGCAAGACACTTTACCTTAGCCTCGTCCGTCGGATGGGGACGTTAACCGGGCGGTCCCGTGTATCGGTCTATCCTCCGAGCACGTTAAAGAACCATTGAAATCTATTCGATAATAAGAGTAGGGCAGGTTCCCGGATTCCTATGTATCCTTCCCCTCTCTCTGGGGCGGCTCTAAATAACCTATACTGTGTTGATGAGCCGTTAAACAACATTCAATTCATTTTTAAAGGGACATCTTGCAGTAGATATCAAGTGTAAACAGCAGTTTGACTTAAATCAACTAGCATATTGTGTTCTACATTTCTTTGTTATTCTACAGTGTCTTTAAATAGAGTATAAGCGCAATTAGTAATGGGAGGGGGCGGGAGGGGGTGGCGACAACATAACACTAACTGGACGCCTTGAGCTTTAAAAAGGCTTAAGCTGGCCGTATGTCCATTTAACTTCTACAAATTGAGTCTTAGGTTAAATAGCAAAAGTTGCATTGCGGTGTTTCTCTTTGCAAAATGTATGTATAATAGTAGCGTTAGAGTGTCTGTATGTGTGTGCGTGCGTGCGTGCCTGTTGTTCTACGGATTATTGTCCCTCCGCGTTATTGTCCCTCCGCCTTTTAACCAATATGAGATCCTAAAGGTATAGGTCTGGGGCGTAGCTGACTTGAAATGCATATATAGGCCCGGCAAACTAGGGGGTTCGGGGACATGCTCCGCCGTATTTCCTTTTTCTTAAACTAAGCTGTGCAATGGTGTATATCTTACAGACCACCTGTGTGGTATTTAAAGAAATATTCATTTTGAGGATTAAAATTTGCCAAAGGAGAATTACCTACACTGTAAATAAAATAAGAAACACATGTTGAACCTTAACCCCACTACCTCCTCTGGCTTTTTGTTGCATTGTTTGGGCTAATAGTAACTACGCCGATGTAGGTACATTGGAGTCTGGCTAGTAGCGTTTGTAACATTATACGGAGTATATAGTATCTTTTGACTTCGTAATCAAAAAGAGAGGAACTGTTACTACGGTATCCAGTTTAAGTGCATGTGTGTGTGTGTTTGTGCGTGCGTGTGTGCGTGCGTGTGTGCGTGTATGTGTGTGTGAGAGTGTGATACCCATAATTTGAAGACAGAACTAATTTGTCGATAACCAAATCAAGTTGGTTAGCACTCTGTTACAAAATGTCGAACAGTTTCAAATTTCGATTTCTGACGGTAAATTATCTTCTGGTTTACTCTCTGTACCTTACAATGTACACGTGTTTATCTTTGTACCTTACAATGTACACGTGTTTATCTTTGTACCTTACAATGTACACGTGTTTATCTCTGTACCTTACAATGTACACGTGTTTATCTTTGTACCTTACAATGTACACGTGTTTATCTCTGTACCTTACAATGTACACGTGTTTATCTTTGTACCTTACAATATACACGTGTTTATCTTTGTACCTTACAATGTACACGTGTTTATCTCTGTACCCTACAATGTACACGTGTTTATATTTGTACCTTACAATGTACACGTGTTTATCTCTGTACCTTACAATGTACACGTGTTTATTATCTCTGTACCTTACAATGTACACGTGTTTATACTCTCTGTACCTTACAATGTACACGTGACTCTCTGTACCTTACAATGTACACGTGTTTATACTCTCTGTACCTTACAATGTACACGTGTTTATCTTTGTACCTTACAATGTACACGTGTTTATCTCTGTACCTTACAATGTACTCGTGTTTATACTCTCTGTACCTTACAATGTACACGTGTTTATCTTTGTACCTTACAATGTACACGTGTTTACTCTCTGTACCTTACAATGTACACGTGTTTACTCTCTGTACCTTACACTGTACACGTGTTTATCTTTGTACCTTACAATGTACACGTGTTTACTCTCTGTACCTTACAATGTACACGTGTTTATACTCTCTGTACATTACAATGTACACGTGTTTACTCTCTGTACCTTACAATGTACACGTGTTTATACTCTGTACCTTACAATGTACACGTGTTTACTCTCTGTACCTTACAATGTACACGTGTTTACTATCTGTACCTTACACTGTACACGTGTTTACTCTCTGTACCTTACAATGTACACGTGTTTACTCTCTGTACCTTACACTGTACACGTGTTTACACTCTGTACCTTACAATGTACCCGTGTTTACTCTCTGTACCTTACAATGTACACGTGTTTACTCTCTGTACCTTACAATGTACACGTGTTTATCTTTGTACCTTACAATGTACACGTGCTTACTCTCTGTACCTTACAATGTACACGTGTTTACTCTCTGTATCTTACAATGTACACGTGTTTATCTTTGTACCTTACAATGTACACGTGTTCACTCTCTGTACCTTACAATGTACACGTGTTTATCTTTTAGATGGGCTTTTAAGCCATCGGACCCATTCATAGGGAGAACATTTTGCATACCGGATGAGGCTATCCACGTTTTACATGTACATGGGGGGTGGACTTTTAAGAATATTTCATGGGTATCCGGTGAAGATAGGGAATTCCAATCCGAGGTATAAATGTTTTTATCGGAACCGATGCTCTGCCGAGGTTCCGATTAAAACACTTATACCGAGGGTTGGAATTTCCTATCCGAACCGAATACCCATGATAGATTCTTTTTCTTGCATATCAGAGACATTTTGTGCGTCGACGCCGCCAGCTATTAACGTTTTGCATGTTTTGCTGCATACCGGATGTTGGCGCGAGTGCATTTTTATCTCGACCCTAGGGTGAGATGGAATCTAGCCCCGGTAAAATGGCGGATATCCTTGTCCGGTATGCAAGAATATAAGAATCTCTCATGGGTATCATGTGAAGATAGGGAATTCCAACCCGAAATATACGTGTTTTTGTAGGAACCGAGGCTCTGCGGAGGTTCCGATTAAAACGCTTATACCGAGGGTTAGAATTCCCTATCTGAACCGAATACCCATGATAGATTCTTTTTCTTGCATATCAGAGACATTCGGTATGCAGGAAAACATGCAAAACGTTAATAGCTGGCGGCGTCGACGCACAAAATGTCTCTGATATGCAAGAAAAAGAATCTATCATGGGTATTCGGTTCAGATAGGGAATTCTAACCCTCGGTATAAGCGTTTTAATCGGAACCTCGGCAGAGCCTCGGTTCCTATAAAAACACGTATATCTCGGGTTGGAATTCCCTATCTTCACCGGATACCCATGAGAGATTCTTATAGTCCAGTATGCAAAATAGTTTTCCATGCGAGAATCTTATAATATGCACGTGCACTGCGTAGGCGTTATCTTCATTGCACGGTTGCATTGAATTGTTGTGTTGTTTAAGCGAGCATATTTTCCCACCAAGCAACACAGTGTACGGTTATTTCGAGCCACCCCAGAGAAGACGGAAGGATACATAGGAATCCGAGAACCGTGCCCTACGATTATATTATCAAATAGATTATTATGGGTTTTCAAGATGCCCGGATGATATACTCCGATACACGGGACCTTTCGTTTTACGTCTCCATCCGAGAAACGAGGGTTATGCTTGTGTAATTAATTCGACAATAATCTCTAACTTTTTAAATGTTATTTTCCTCGCAATAATCCATTAATCTCATAACATTCCTAGTTTGTACTTTCTATGTCACTTAGGCGCTGAGTAATAACATTTACCTAGTAATACGGTTTCAATTTTCACATTAACATGTGAACTGATTAACGCAATCAGCTTACTAACACTGGTTCAGGTTGAAATTAAAATTAATCCAATAGTCCCCCTTTTTCTCTTTGGAATTATCAGCACTAAAATAGTTTACTGCGATTTAAAATCTTACTCAAGTACTTAAGACAGTGAAATTGTGATAGAAAATCCACTTATATAATAATTATATGATTATAAACAGAACACCAAACAAACCAAGCAGTTAGTCGGTGATATGATGTAAGTGAACGTATCTTATTTCGTATAATAAATTATAAATCTTCAGCTTTTCAACATAATATTATTATAAGGATCGGTTATTTGTATTTGAATGATTGTTTCAGATTACACTAATATAATATAGGTTTCATTTAACTGATAGGATATACGGCAACTGTCACTTTTCTATTCATGATTTATTCATTATTTATTCCTTTAGGAATTTATCGAATATTATAACATATGAAACAGCAGCGGTGCTTGAATCCGATACTTCGTACTACATCTAAATGGATATGCAAGTAAAAGGAAGTCACAACTGTGACGTGTACGTATCATTTAATGCATTATTTTGATGTTTACGATTGTATTTTATTGAACGGATCACGAATGTTTAAAGTGGATACCAATATATGAACCAGGACTAGTTTGAAACTAGCATAAGTGTTTAAGGATACATTACGTGTTTGGTAAGTTGCATTTTTACATTTCGTTAGAATCTTTTTCGAGTGTAACCTGTCACAACCCCCAGACCCAATAGTGAGTTATTCAGAAAGTCATTTGCTTATTCAGGCTCTAAAGTGTGGAACTCTCTTCCCCACCATATACAAAATGCCCAATCTGTAAATCAATTCAAAACATTGTATTTACAGTGGATTCACCATCCGATATATTAGTAAATGACTAAGTCTTGCAGTTCTATTTAAACATATTTCCATTTACTGAATATACCACTTTAAATGCATTTTACTTGTAAATATTGTATATATTATATTGTTGAGGGCCTCATGGTAGATTGACTAGTTTCAAATGAGTTCTCTCGTTAAATAAAGTCTTTATTATTATTATTATTATTATTATTACACCTTCTACACAGAACCTGTTTTATGGGATGTAAAGAAACGTCGTTTTTGTGACTTCAACGCTAAGAGATGTGAACTGCGTATGACTTAAGAAGGGTTATTGAAATTACTTGCAAACTACATGAATATTACAAAGATTACATGAATATTACAAAGATTACATGAATATTACAAAGATTACATGAATATTACAAAGATTACATGAATAAATATTACAAAGATTACATGAATATTACAAAGATTACATGAATATTACAAAGATTACATGAATATTACAAAGATTACATGAATATTACAAAGATTACATGAATATTACAAAGATTACATGAATATTACAAAGATTACATGAATATTACAAAGATTATCTAGATCATCCTGCCCATATTTTATCTCAGGAAGTATTTCCGTATTTTATTATTATTATTATTATTATTTTATACTTGTTTAAGTGTTTCTAGAGAGCCTCCAGTGTGCAGTGGTATATGATTATATGTAAGACTGCTGGATGATGGCATCAATCCGATATGCCCGACTTTTTTTTTTTTTTTACAGAAATGAAAATAAGGAAATCAGACAACAACAATCTTAAAGAGGACACGCACTTTAAATAGCAACACAGTCTAGGTATATACACCGATTTATAGATTTTAGTTGAACTGAATTGTGGTTTAACGTTTTTATCATCACACTATGTTATGTTTATATATGGAGTCGACTCTAATAGCTGGAAAAGATAAAAAGGAATTCGGGATCCGCGCCCTTCTCTTACTAGCAACACAATCATATGGTTCGTTCGGAGTATATGCTCCGATACACGGGATCACCCGTTTTACGTACCCATTCAACGTGCAACGGACGATGCTTAGGGAAGTGTCTTGTCTTAGGAGATACCGAAGAAAACCCAGTGGCCGCGATGAGGCTCGAACTCGAACCCATGATATCCGGATTGAAAATCCGTTTCACTTTACACAAGGTGTGATGGGGTGGAGGGAGGGGCGTTTGGAAGGCTTGCTAACCATGAATAGTTATGTAGGACTCGTTTGATTATGTTTAATGGTACTCGATTAAAACCCGAAAATCGGGTAGATTAGGTATACATTTTAGTCATATGATTCGAAAATATCGAACACGTAAATTAAAACTCAGATTCTAGACGTTGATCACTGATCTCTGGAATTACATTGAGAAATTCTAGCAAGCATAAGTATACTCGAGCCACCCTCCAAGTAGACTGGTAGATCTACCTGGTACCAGTATAGTCTACTGGTACCTGAAAACACATTATGATTGCAGGGCTACCACTAGTACAACTCCATATATTTTATCCATTGTACTTAAAGGGGGTACATCAGGATTTTTCTGGAAACATCTTAAATTATAAAATTGTTCCAGTTCAGGATAAAACACTTATACCAATCAAAATATGATGTTAGAACCATTTTGCTAATGACTAAACGTTGAAAACACCATATAGCTAGGACGGAATCGGCCCTAAAATGCTGAAATTAACCCTGGTGCATTACTGTGCAGAATGAATTTCTTTGCAAATAAGGGATAATTTTTACACTCATTCATTATTTTTTGGCCATGTAGAACAGAAAATATTAATATTTTTCAATTTTAAGTCGGACACCTAGACCCCATGAAAATCCTGATGTACTCCCTTTAAACTCATCATCATGTTCATGAATATACTATTGAGATACTTTATTCTCCATGTTATGCCCAATGATCCAATGCTATTGTCATATGGTTCTATTGTCATATGGTTCTATTGCCATATGGTTCTATTGTCATATGGTTCTATTGCCATATGGTTCTATTGCCATATGGTTCTATTGCCATATGGTTCTATTGTCATATGGTTCTATTGCCATATGGTTCTATTGTCATATGGTTATATTGTCATATGGTTCTATTGTCATATGGTTCTATTGTCATATGGTTCTATTGCCATATGGTTCTATTGTCATATGGTTCTATTGTTATATGGTTATATTGCCATATGGTTCTATTGTCATATGGTTCTATTGCCATATGGTTCTATTGCCATATGGTTAATATTATATGCAGATATTACATGCATCGGCTTCGAGTTTTATTAACAAAAAACAACTGTATAATAAACGTTACTATTTCATGAAAGGGGTATTTAAATATCTCAATAAATAAATGAAATATTTCCATGACTAAAATATATGTTTAAAAAACACAAAAACTAACAACAACCAAATTTTTGTTATATAAGAACAGATTATAAAAGCTGGAACCGAATGTCATGAGAATGAAATGAGCAATCTATTCCTCACACTGCGAAGGGTACATGAACATAAAACATGTTTCACTAAGTGATTAAGTTCGTGCGGTATCTGTGTTGCTAAATAAGTAAAGCACTTCTTGTATGAACACTCAGATTAGTGTTAAACCTTATTTAAGGATTGTTTTTTAAATCACCTGATTCGAAACTCAGAGGTGTCTATTAAGATCACTCTTTGTTCGTCCTCGTAATTCTTTTCTTCAGTAGACTTATGCTCAGAACCACTCAGTCAATTTTAACCAAATTTTACCTGACTGATTCTTAGGTCAACTTTTTGTTTTTAGTTTTGTTAAAAGTAGGTTAACGCGACATCTAAGATGGCCATAGTTACAGTTATAATAATGAGCAGGGTCAAATATGGCTGCGCCCCGGGGATCCAAACGTTGTATAAAGATATGTGCATGTGTTTCTTAGACATGTAAGGAAGCCACAGTGAATAGGGCTATCATGTATTGCAAGTAGAATAAGCTATAGTAGAATAAGCTATAGTAGAATAAGCTATAGGTAGAATAAGCTATAGTAGAATAAGCTATAGGTAGAAGAAGCTATAGTAGAATAAGCTATAGTAGAATAAGCTATAGTAGAATAAGCTATAGGTAGAATAAGCTATATAGTAGAATAAGCTATAGTAGAATAAGCTATAGTAGAATAAGCTATAGTAGAATAAGATATAGTAGAATAAGCTATAGGTAGAATAAGCTATAGTAGAATAAGCTATAGGTAGAATAAGCTATATAGTAGAATAAGCTATAGTAAAATAAACTATAGTAGAATAAGCTATAGTAGAATAAGCTATAGGTAGAATAAGCTATAGTAGAATAAGCTATAGTAGAATAAGCTATAGTAGAATAAGCTATAGGTAGAATAAGCTATAGTAGAATAAGCTATAGGTAGAATAAGCTATATAGTAGAATAAGCTATAGTAGAATAAGCTATAGTAGAATAAGCTATAATAAGCTATAGTAGAATAAGCTATAGTAGAATAAGCTATAATAAGCTATAGGTAGAATAAGCTATAGTAGAATAAGCTATAGGTAGAATAAGCTATATAGTAGAATAAGCTATAGTAAAATAAACTATGGTAGAATAAGCTATAGTAGAATAAGCTATAGTAGAATAAGCTATAGGTAGAATAAGCTATAGTAGAATAAGCTATAGGTAGAATAAGCTATATAGTAGAATAAGCTATAGTAAAATAAACTATAGTAGAATAAGCTATAGTAGAATAAGCTATAGTAGAATAAGCATATAGTAGAATAAGCAGTAGAATAAGCTATAGTAGAATAAGCTATAGTAGAATAAGCTATAGGTAGAATAAGCTATAGTAGAATAAGCTATAGGTAGAATAAGCTATAGTAGAATAAGCTATAGGTAGAATAAGCTATAGTAGAATAAGCTATAGGTAGAATAAGCTATATAGTAGAATAAGCTATAGTAACATAAACTATAGTAGAATAAGCTATAGTAGAATAAGCTATAGTAAAATAAGCTATAGTAGAATAAGCTATAGTAGAATAAGCTATAGTAAAATAAGCTATAGTAGAATAAACTATAGTAGAATAAGCTATAGTAGAATAAGCTATAGTAGAATAAGCATGGAACAAGCTATAGTAGAATAAGCTATAGTAGAATAAGCTATAGTAAAATAAGCTATAGCAGAATAAGCTATAGTAGAATAAGCTATAGTAGAATAAGCTATAGTAAAATAAGCTATAGTAGAATAAGCTATAGTAAAATAAACTATAGTAGAATAAGCTATAGTAGAATAAGCTATAGTTAAATAAGCTATAGTAGAATAAGCTATAGTAGAATAAGCTATAGTAAAATAAGCTATAGTAAAATAAACTATAGTAGAATAAGCTATAGTAGAATAAGCTATAGTAAAATAAGCTATAATAGAATAAGCTATAGTAAAATAAGCTATAGTAGAATAAGCTATAGTAGAATAAGCTATAGTAGAATAAGCTAAGGTAGAATAAGCTATAAAGCATATTCTTCCCTAAAATCACTCGGCACGGAGTTTTGATCAGGGGCGTAGCTGTGCCTAAATCAGCGTGTAGGCACAAGGTCTAGTGGGGTCCGGGGGCATGCTCCCCCGTAATTTTTGTTTTAGAAGGAAGGCAAATCCTGCATTCTGACGGTATTTTAAGCAGCAAACAATTTCGCAACAAAAACATCGGAACAGAACAAAATAACGTATTATGAATACTTGCTTTCTGAAAATATTTCGAAATTTTGCACAATCATGGTGTGTTTGGTTCCGAAAGACCGCGAGCGAAAACAGTTCAATTTTTATTTTCTGAAAAGACCACGAGTGAAATATGGTATGAGCTGACCATACCCCTCCACCTCCTACTCCACTCAGTTTTTATTACATTGGCATTTTTATTTTTTTTTATTTCTGGAGACAATGTGTAGACACGTGCCTACAGTGCCTATAGGAAGCCACTGTTGATATATTACATGCAGCATAATATGAAATATATATTCTTCTGCAGCGTTTGTTCAAATTGTGACCCTAGGTTCAGATCTGTTTCCTTGCTTTCGTAGAGTTATATATGAAATCTTCTCTAAAGCTGCAACAGCAATAGGTCTAAAAGCATGTAGTATCCGTTTGCGTTCCTTATTAATGTATTCAAATGGTGACCCTGGGGTCAAATTCGACCCCACTACAGGGGTCACATGTTTTACAGGGGAAATCATTACAAAATCTTCTTCTCTGAAACCCCAAGTCAGTCACAGAGTTCTAATATATTGCATGTATCAGAAGCATATGGTCATATGCCATGTTTGCTCAAATGGTGATGGTAGGGTTAAATTTGGCCCCGTCGCTGTGGTCTCTTGATAAAAAGATTTTTTTCTCTCTAAAACCACCAGGCATATAGCTCTTATACGAGCATATTGCAAGATGTTATGGAAATCTTCTCTGAAACTACAAAAGCTAGAGATTTAATAAACTGCATAAACTGCATTTAGCTAAGCTTATGGTCTTTTACACATTTTGTTTAAGTGGTGACGACCCTGTGGCAAATTTGGTCTCTTGTTTAACATGGACTAATGTAAAGGGTGAAAAAAACCTTCTTAAGCGCTGTCTTCTACCAAGTTTGTTCAAACAGTGACACTGTGCCACCACGATGGTGACAGTTGTTTTTAACTGTTAATCGTCTGGCGATCTGGGGGTTTAATTTTAGCCTGCTCAGGTACCAGCTTAAAATAGAGATATGTTGTTAAAACTCTCCGTCTAAGGGGAGACTCCTTAGTTTCGAATGAATGTCAATGGGGAATTTCTTATAAAACAGAAATCTAAGAGATTAAAAGCCATGTACAGGCTAGACAATAAAAAAGAAATCCACAAATGTGGTGTTTTTGACTTAGTATGACATAATAGTTAATTTTGGTGTAAATAAAGGTTTTGTACTGTGACCGGTATAGAGTCTGTAAACAGAAACTAGTAACTGGTGGCTATGTTGTAAATGGTAGCTTTACTTGATCAATACCTGCATCTCTCCATTCGACATAAGATTACGGAAAAAAAAGCCGGATAAGGTATGTAGAAATAGCATTTTTATGACAATTTGGAGTGTTTGTCATTCAATTATGGATGTGTTATATCTCAAATAAGGGACAGGTATATGCTGCCGTGTCTCTATAAATGTCATGTTTTCCTTTTTTTGAGTGCTAAGTGGGTGGGGTAAATGAATTGTATTTGTAGGCAGAGAAACTGACTTTGTTGCTTTCTAGCATGTATTTGCTATATTTTGAGAGGAAATTATATGGTCTTTCAGGAATAGGGCATGTTTGTTAGTTCTGAAAAATAGAATTCAAGTTATTTAACCTAATTAGTGTACATGTCTGAAAATAGTCTGAATTTCAAAGAAAACTGTAGATTCCGACCTAAACATACCCAACCTGTTTTATCAGAGCCACTTTTGTTACTCTTGTAACTGTCTACAACGGACATAAGTCATCAGGTAAGCGATTCTGGTCCTTTTGGCACTCCTTCTAGAAGTCTTTACCATTCATTGGCTGTGTAATGTACTCAATAACGTACCAGTTTATGAGCTATCGACATAACAAAGAACTTGACACTCATACTGCACCTATGCATATTATGGGTTTATTTGTGCCAGAGACTTCAGTTTGAGGGTCCGAATATACAGCTGATAACAGGTTAAACCCTTAATTCATGCTTAAAGACTTAAATGCGACGTTTGAAATTGAATTATATTTTAGTTCAAGGGCCAATAAATCGCCAGCTTAAAACTTATATTTTTACATGGCGATTGATTCACACAATTCCATTGTGTGTTAT